>JAPKLW010001096.1:0-55537 GCA_026898455.1 Plectranthus barbatus
AATCACTAGCCTTTCAATTTTCACATAGCTTAGAAAAAGTCATCTTTTACATATTATTTGTCATTATAAAGTAATTATTGGCAGAGGTTCTATTTATCATTTATTTTTCATCTAAGCACAGAGACAGAACCATCAGAATTGATCGATGTTTAATTACATCTTAGCAAGATCTCAATCTAACTCAGAAGTTATATCCATAAATTTATGATTATATATCAGTCTCTCTCTCTCTCTAAAAATAGTAAAACTGTTATTCAGTTTACCAGCTAATAAGATGGTGGTTAATTGAACATGTGATGTGTTTCCTCACATGCGTCTGTTTCTGTTTTATATACAAATTTAAACTTCGTCTTCTGCTGAGCTATAGCAACCAAATACTTCCACCGTCCCAACTTAATTGTCCCACTTTCCTTTTTCGTCCGTCCCACCTTAATTGTCTCATTACTTAAAAAGGCATTTTTTTCACACTCAACAATAAAATATTAATTCCACTTAAATTACTTTACACTCACACTCCTTGATTATTGTGCCGGTCAACCCGGGACAATTCAGACGGGACGGAGGGAGTAATTATTTTCATGTGGGTTAATTACCCAATTTGTTTTTTTTTTTGTTTTGTTTTTTTTCTTGGAATCACTTTCAAGTTTTAAATCATTTGTCAATTTACTGATAATTAATTTCATAATCGGCTGAAATTGTTGACTTCGCAATTTAGAAATTAATACTCCATCCACGATAGCTCTTACTCAAGTTAATCAATTATGATCAATCGTTTTTTAATATCAATTCATAACTTTTATTTGAATTATTAAAAATATATGATTATTGTTGTGAACTGAAGCGATTGCGACACAAATAACTAACAGAAAATACAATAACACAAAGAATTATAGTGGTTCGAGCGTAAGCTCTACGTCCACTCTTCAAGCCTCCTCGGTGATGATTTTATTATGGTGAAGAAATTACAAAGTATGTGACAATTACAATTGGTGGGGAGCAGGGGTATATATAGGGAGATATTCCTAATCACATAAGGAATATAAAACCTAGATATGGTAGTATATATTTAAACTTAAATCTATCTAAAATAGATTTATACCTATCCAAATCTAATACCAATAAGGATAAAATCTTGTCCAACAAGGAAACAAGATATACACAATATATTTTCCATATCTATCCAACTCGAACCCACTTTACCGGACTAGTCTCCTCGACCCACTCGAACTACATCCTCGAGTTATATTGAGACTACTCCAACAATTATTATAACTAATATTATTGATGTCCAAATTTCATTTACCGTAGGAGACAATGTTCAAACTTGAATTCACTACAAGAAACCCAACACAAGAGGTTATAGAATCCAATAAATGATCCAAACTTGGAGAAGGTCATGGAGGACTACCCATGGTAAAGCTTGGGCATGAATGAAGTAATCTTCGTAACCACCCAGGTATTTATTGCTATAGCCCATTCGGAGCACTGTCTCCTTCCTCGAGCCACTTAAGACTTCTATTTTCATCCACCAATTATATAAAGACTTCCACTTTCAGCCACCATCCACACAAAGGCTGGTAATCACCACCATCGATTGACAGAGAACACGTGGATGTCATCTTTCCAACCAAGTATTTTTGCTATAGAGGCAACACAACTGCAACAATTGAGTAGAGATAAGGCTAGGAAGATGACATATAAAAAACTCTCATTTTCTAAGAAAGAGGAGGTGAAAAATAGACACAAGAAACAACAAGGAAATCATAGAGAACAATCACAAAAAAAAGCTAAACGACACAAACCACACGGGTCCTCAAGGACCATCTTTTTTTAAAAATACACCTTGTAATCTGTATATCTACACCTCTATAATAAAATCTCACTCTTTTTTTTAAGACGTAAGCATACCTCTATGCCGAACACCGTAAATCTCTGTGTCATTTCCCTTTTTATGCTTTAGGCTTGTCAAATTCGCGCTCAGAAAGAGGGATAACCTATTCCAAAATAAAAGCTTCAACAAATAAATAAATTTATCCAAAACTATTATCGATTAAAAATAAAGGGAAGGTCTCAGGTTAGGCACGCCTAAATGGTTTAGGCGGATTTTATCCATTAACCCAAGTCAAACCCATCTAATATATCCTAATTGAGGATTAATAAACCCTATTTGGGATGAGTGAACCCATTTGGGTATGGATAAAATCCGCCTAAACCATTAAGGCGTGCCTAACGCAAGTTTTTGCCAAAAATAAATAATCATAAATCCAAGTTATGAAATAATTAATACACCATAATATTTTTAATAATGAAAACTTGTAAATATATTAATAAGCAAGATTGATTATAATCAATCCTACTTAATACTGTACAACAAAATTAAAAGAACAGAAAATAGAAGTTGAAGAATAGTATAGAATAATAAATGAATAATAGTAATAAAACTTGATAGGGAGTACCTACTTCCTATAAATACCTAGGCATCAATTCTCATGGAGCTAGATCAGTTTCAACAACATACAGAAAATATTGAAAATGTATACACACGCATATTTTTTCTGCAAACAAGCAGTGGAATATTATCACCAACATTTGTTTATCATCATCATCATCATAGCTTTTATAATGTACCTCGTGTACGTTGCTGACAGGAAAGGGACAAAAAGCTCGGCTCCAACCAACTGGCCCCTCATCGGGATGCTGCCGGCGGTTCCGGTGAACCGACGGCGGGCCCACGACTACATAACGGAGGTTCTAATTGAATCCGGCGGCACTTTCCAGTTCCGGGGCCCTCCGTTCTGCAACATCGACATGCTCTTCACCTCCGATCCTGCCAATATCCACCACGTTTTCAGCAAAAACTTCTCCAACTACCCAAAGGGCCCTCAATTCCGCAAGATCTTCGACATCTTGGGCGACGGCATTTTCGGTGCCGATTTCGAGCTCTGGGAGATGCACAGGAGGACGACGCTCGCGCAGCTCACTCATGCAGATTTCAACAGCTTGCTGGAGAGGACTGTCTGGCACAAGGTGGAAACCGGGTTGATTCCGGTTCTTGATCATTTCTGCGGAAAAAGCTTGGATTTGCAGGATGTTTTTCACAGGTTCTCTTTTGATAACATTTGCAAGATCGTGTTGGACTATGATCCATGCAGCTTACGCCTCGACTTGCCCTGCATCCCTTGTGAGAAGGCCTTCAGCGTCGTCGCGGTGCCCTTGATGTACAGGCATATCATTCCCGAAACAGTTGGGAAGCTTCTGAGATGGCTTCGAATCGGTTTCGAGAAGAAGATTCTCGAATGTTCGGAGGCTTTCGATGAATTCATCTACCCGCATTTGGAGAGGGGAGAGCATGCAAATCTACTCAAGGCTTTCGAGAAGCTGTATGAAGAGAAAAAAATGATAAATGCTAATTCGTCGACGACCGGTGGTGGTCTGAGAGATTTTCTCAAGGACACTTCGTTGAATTTAATGTTTGCTGGGAGAGACACCACCAGCACTTGTCTCACCTGGCTCTTCTTCCTCATTGCTCAAAACCCTAAATCAGAAACCAAGATTCGAGAAGAAATGGAGGCCCAAATAGTGCAGGACAAGAAGAAATGGAGATTCTTCACAGCAACAGAGTCGCAGAAGCTGGTGTACTTGCATGGAGCTCTGTGCGAGTCTCTCCGGCTGTTCCCTCCGGTGGCATTGGAGCACAAAGCTCCGGTTCGAGCGGATCTTCTCCCCAGCGGCCATTACCTCCGTGAAAACGCGAAGCTCATAATCTCGTTCTATTCAGTGGGGAGAATGGCGAGCGTGTGGGGGAAGGACTGCTTGGAGTTCAAGCCGGAGAGATGGGTTTCGGGCAATGGAGGGATCAGGCACGTGGCCTCGTACAAGTTCCCGGCGTTCAACGCGGGGCCGAGGACTTGCCTGGGGAAGGAGATGGCGTTCATACAGATGAAGATGGTGGCGGCGACAATCCTGCATCGTTACAACGTTAAACTGGTGGAGGGGCATCCTGTTTCGCCTCGTGACTCCATCGTACTCCAAGCTGCGCATGGATTGAAGGTGATGTTATCCAGAAGAAACTAGCTAGTGTGTTTTTTGTCTCATTGATTAGGACAAACAGATTGTGGTTATCAATGCATGCTCTGCAATTTGATCTCTCTCTCTTCTCTTCTCTTCTATTCTCTTGTCTGCCTTGCTATTGCTATGGCGATTGTACGTGTGTGACAGGGCATGTCCATGCATGGACGACTACTGTTTCAATAATACAAAATTATTATTGCTTCAATCGAGGCTCAGATTTAGTGCTCTAATTCAATTAATTCAAAAAAAGAAAAATTTAAAAAATCTAAACAATAAAAACTATACAGTCTTACTGTTTGTTGCTACCTAACTTATTGAAGGACACGTTTAATCACTGCTAGTACAAAAGAGCACACAATAAGTGCATTTATTTAGAATAAGAAATCGAATCATCATTTAATGAGATGCACTAATAAGTTATAACACATTACCTCTCTTGCTAATTTGTATTTGGATCTCCTATTTCAAATTAATATATCATGCATAGTTGCATTAAAAATCATCATTGTAGATTAGAACTAGTTCGGAGGATATGCCAATTTAGCATCATTCACTTTGACGTATAATAATTGACGTGTTCGAATACCATATCTCTGATTATATTAACTCTGTAATTAACCATATATCAAATATTGAGATGACTTCAACCATAGTATTTTTCAACAAAATTGGACCCTTTATAGGAATATGAAATGGGATTGAAGGATGAATGCGGTGGATCCATTTACAATTATAACTATTAGTTGCGACACAATAAATCAAAGTAATGTGCAATCGCTGTCAATTATATTATAAAATAATATATGTAACAGAAATATAAATAATTATTTGGGACTGAATTTACGTTTTTTTTAAAAAAATTGAATAGCAAACTAAATTCTGAAGGAAAGAGTAACTATCCTTGTGGGAAGGGAGCAGTAAGGATGTTTGGGGCATTAATTACTCAACCTTCCCATAATAAACCAAACCACTGACCAAGTTTTATGGAGCATCCAGGCCCACTGCGCCCTCAGATTTTGGGAAATCATGTGTGTTCCCTCATATTGCATTTTATTTATTTATTTAATTTTTTGTAAAATAATTTTCTATTTGTATATGTATTTATGAGAAAATTATCAATTATACTCTAATGTAAAGAATAAATCTAAAATTCACCATCGATTTTTCTATTCAAGAATTATATATTCTCTAATATTTGACAAATTAATTAAAGAAACCTAATTACCCAAGTTCACCCTACTGTTAATTTTTATAAGTTAAAAATATCGATTGATTGATCAAAGAATTATTAGGATAATATAATAATAAATTATCGATCCCCACTACTAAAAAATTGCGAATTTGCGACAAAAAAAAAGAGTCGCGATTTTGCGACCGACTAACAACGGAATTGCGACCGAATAGAAATTTTAAATGACGGATATTCCGTCGCAGATTTTTTGCGACTGATTTTTCCGTCGCTAAATTTTGCGACCGAATTTTCGGTAGCAAATCGGCCGCAAAATTCTTTTTTTTAAATATGTATATTTTTTAGTACGTATAAAAAATGATATTATTGTTTGGTTCAGTGGTAACGCGCGTGGCACGCGTGCGAGAGGTGCCGAGTTCGAACCCTCTTGGACGCAAGCCACCAGATTTGATGGTTGGACCGGCCGGTTCAAGATGGTTGTACCGGCAAAACTGGTTCAAAAAAAATTAAAATTTATTTTTTGAAGGAAATTTATTTGCGACGGATTTGCGACCGAATATCCGTCGCAAATTTTTGCGACGGATTTGCGACGGAAAATTCGGTCGCAAAACAGCAGTTTGCGACCGATTTGCAACTAATTTTTCCGTCGCAAAAACGCGAATTTCTGGTAGTGCCCAGAGAGTAAAATGGAAATCTCCTAAGTACGTATAAGCTAATTCTTCAAGTTATAGTTTAGAAACCAAAATACAGAGAGTTGCATGCAGTTAAATTAAACTAAAGAGGATTTAAAATAAGAGAATAAACAAGTGCATAAAAATATAGATTCTAGGGAGACAAATTAAATATCAATTAACATACAATTATATCTCATGAATCAATAAGCAATTCACGTTGGAAAATCAGTAACTTATTGTATTCTCCTGAGTCGGGCAAGATTTAAAATGGATTAATAAAAGTTTATCATTTGGTCGGTATCATGATCAATAGTTAACTCTTATTTCTCAAATACTCTCCCTACAATTGATTTCTTAGTCGAATAATCTCTTTAATGACTTAAAAATTCATAATCCGTTAACATATATGACTTAATCGGTCTCAAGCAAATTAACTACTATACATAAAAGATAGATCAACCACAATCAATGTAGAAATTAAATCAAGACACTCATAAACATGTGAATTAATTGAAGGTAAATTAGTTCACATAAATACTGCATGAAATTTTTGATATAATTTATAAACACGGGAATCTATGATAAGTTTAGCTCCTCATGATTAAAGAAACAAGAATAAAATAAGATAAGACAATTGTTATTGTTTTGTTAAAATCAAACTCAAAATTATCAGGTTTGAACATGATCTTCATAACAATCATTACAGAGAAAAACTAGAAATAAACTTAGAACTCGAAAAATAAAGTGGGAATTGCCTTTTCATGTCCTTAACGGTTACAAATAGCATTTGAGGTTCAAATCTAGGTTTAGATAAGAAATGATGATGGTCCTAGAAATCAGAGTATAAATAAGTTGCACAATAAAATATTGTTTAATGCTAATATTGCACATATTCAAATTGAGTGTCAGTTTTAATTTGGTTTTCTAACGCTCAGTTTGTGGCTTAAGTCAGAATAGATGTTAAGTTAGTTCCAGTCTATACTTCAACACTTGAGTGTGGAATTTTAAAGTCAGTTTCAGTTTGTGTCTTAAGTTCGAATAGATGTTAAGTCAGTTCGAGTCTATACTTCAACACTTGAGTGTGGAATTTTAAAATACGTAAACTAATAACATAAAGCGTAAATGGACAAAAGGATTTATAGTGGTTCGGACACTTAAAGGTCCTACGTCCAATCTTCAGACACAAGTTTGGAAATTCACTAAGTGATAGAAAATACAAGGTGCTCCCACGATCTATAGCGTGCTGAAAAATGCTTCGTCCTTTAGTTCACAAGCTCACTCGCCTCGTCTTCTATCCTTCTTCACTTCACTGCTCCTCGGAGTATGGGCACACCACAGAGCCTCCTCGTCGCCGGAATGAGGTCTTTATAGTTCACCTCGGAACTGTCAGCTTGGCGGCTTAGAACGCCCGTGAGAGTCAAATTACAGAGCGTACTTGACTGTTGTGTTCTTTCTTGGAGAGAAAGAACATCAAGAATAACTAAAGAACAAGCCTTCTGAGTCTCGTGTTCACGAAGGTGACGCACGGAAAAGCTTTGGAAAGCCTTTAGCTTTTGAGTAGGAAAATCAGTAGAGTTTCGGCAAGCTCGAAAGTCCGGTGTTAGGTGCTTGAATCTCTGGAAGTCCTCGACTATTTATAGGCAGAGATCTTGAGATTTGAATCAAGAGAGTCGTTAGAAACATAGGATGTTTGACCAATTTGATGTTCTTTCACTCTCCGCGGGTAGGTAGCCTTTTCCGGAAAGTCTTGTACCTTTTTTCGCTTTTTCTGACTTCGTCAGTGACTGTTCACCTTTCTGTCAGAACGACAATATTTGATCATTCCGAGGAATCAAGAGCGAAGTCTTGGGCTTGCAGACTTTAAGGAATCTCCAATCCTTAAAGTCTGATCTTTGTCAATAGTATCATTCCTCAGACAATTCTTCTTGTATCTATGAGCGAGGATTAAAAATAAGATTCCATGTTGATATCGTCAGGCTCACAAGTCTATGTTGGCTGATGTCACAAGCCTGAACGTTGATCCCCAAATTGGGAAGTTTGATATTCCGAGACTGGCGAGTTTCGAACTGGTCAGTCCCAGACTGATGAGTTCCAATGATGTTATCCCAAACATGTTAGTCCCAAACTGATGAGACCAAGACAGGTCAGTTCCAGACTGATTACTCTCATACTGAACCCTCATTCTCTTGAGTCCTTTTGCGCATCACAGACTAATTCATTGTGTTCTTCAATCAGCTCCACCATACAATTTGATAAAAAGACCTTATAAGACTTTACATTTGGAAAGAAAATTGAAGCTAATCTAGAGACAACCTAGACTGATTAGACCTTGACCAAAGCTTTGATCCACCAAAACACAATAAGTAAGGAAATTCTATCAAATTTACTAACAAATGAGCTAGGCTTAAAATTTGCGTCCTAGAAAAATCTTGCATTCTTGGTTGGGCATACACATATGTTAGATGGTCGTTTCAAAGAGTTGTGGATTTGGGCAAGTGTTAGGAATCTCGTTAGAAATATTATATCCCTTGTTTTTCATTGTATGTTTATTAGCTTTGGTGCACCAAAGCTCAAGTCGATCTAGTTTCTAGCAACTTAGTATCGAGTCGGAATGTAAAAGTCTTATATAGGATACATATACTTGAGTTGTAATAGACCTAGAAAAGAAGAATAAAAGAATGTTGAAGGAATCAACAGACCTGAAGATTGCTGGAGACGCTAGTAAAGACTAGCAAACGCAAAGGAATGTTGGACACGCTCAAAAGAATGCTGAACAAATAACGCAAGCATTTTGCGAGATCTCAGCAAGACTGCTGAGATGTCAGCAGAATATCAACTGTCAGCAAACACTCAACAACAATCAAGACAATACTAAGTTGTAAAACAGAAGGATCCATATCACAAGGAAACCCGATGAATTAGAGGGAGAAGAACAATCAACAGACACAAAGAAGGTTTCAAGTTCGAACTAAAAGATCCGTTCTAACAAAGACGACTATGAATAAGAGCTACGCCAATCATAGATGAAGGAGACTTGAAGAGTCACTGTGCGTTGCAGAAAAATAAGAACAGAGATTGGCGAGCAAACCCTTTGTGTCTAATGGATAAGATTCAAACAGTCGTTTGAATCTACATCTATAAATAGGTTTCGTCTAGAAAAGATTCAGAGGTTCGCAAAATTTCATTAACAGAGAAAACAAGAGAAGATCTAAAAACTCTCAACTCACGCGAACTCATCCGAGCTTGTACTTGATTGAAGCTTTTCACAAACTTTCATATTTGAAGCTCGAGACCTCTGAAGTAAAACTTATAAGGTTAATTTTGGGATTCTTTCTATCCTAGAAAGAATCTAGCAGTCACCTTGCTCTGCAAGCATGATTATTACGGGCTATTGCCAAACACAAGTAAAGGTTCTGGGAAGAACTATAAATCACCCAAAAGTCGACGTCCAAGGAGAAGGGAGGTTTGTCCTCACTCTAAGGAGCGACAAGGTGAAGATTGAAGACCGAGGTGCTTGAAGGCGCGCTGACTAGACGGAGGATCTACTCAACATTAAAGATCAAGTCTGACCTTGTAATCAATCAATAGTGAATTTTCAGTCGGAGGACTGAAGAGTGGCGTAAAACATTTGTTCGAACCACTATAAATCCTTGTGTTCTGTACTGTTTTATTTCGTTACGTTGTGAATTATGTGTGTTTGAAACTCAACATATCAAGTGTTGAAGTATAATCTGCAATCAATCTAACGAATACTTGAGCTTAAACACACTTGATGTTTAGTTGTGACCTTAGCAAGATAAGTGCAAGACATTATTAATACTTCCGCTGCATATATAAACACTCTGATCAGAGACCAACAACAAATTAGTCACAAGGTTAGACGGCCATCCAAATTTACGCAGTCTTACGAATTTGATCATAACTTTTGCTATAGACGTTTGATTGATGCGAATCCAATTGTATTGGAAGGTTGATCTGATTAGCTTCTCATGGATATGCACTATTAAGGCAAATTTCAAATATTGAAAGAGATTTGATTGATTCTTTGGACCTCATTTGCTTGTTATGTTAAAATAGAACATGTTTTATTTCAAACTTATTCTTTTGCTCAAAAAGCCTACAAAACCCTACACAAAGTATAAAAGAGAACACAGTACTAAAACATACAATAATTGTGATTTCAACAAACAAAATCACAATAACAATCAAATGTAAGGTAATCCTAAATCATGTTAAAAATCACTATTCTTAGTGATTAACGATATCTAAAGAGTCATAACAAAAATTTACATTTTTATAATGTATGAATTAATATATTTTTAATCTTGTAAATCATTTAGGATTAGCTAATAGATGTAAACATTAGGGCATTTCCATAATAAGAAAAAGCTAAGGTGAATTTTCTTAATTTGTCAAATATTGAGGTATAATATTCCTAGTGTTCAGATGAGAAATGTCCTTAGCATGAGAAATGTGAAATGCTACATTTTTTATCAAAATACTTCAGTTTAATATCAAAATATTGTATTTCAAAAAATCTTCATTTTAACATCAAAATCAAGCATTAAGACTTGTTTTTATTTTATCTTCAATATTCTTCATTTTTATCTTTAATTTCATTCATTCATTGTATTTTTAAATTTTCATTTTATCTAAAATATTGTTCATTTTTATATTAAATTTTGTTCTATATATATATTTTTATATATATAGGGAGTTGATCACATGCCTAAAATTAGTTTGTGCGAAATAGGAATGAATCTACACCATTCATCTTAAAAAACCAAATGGTTGAGATTAAAACTTTATACCAGATTTCATGTTTTTTTGTTTTATAAATCATGCTTAATGCAATTAAGCAGGAACGAGAATTACGCATAATTTTTCAATCTGTGATACTTTAATCTCAATTATTGATGCTATCAATCTAATGGCTGAGATTCATTCATATTTAGCACAAACTTTAATTTTAGCATTTGACCATAACTCTCTCTACATATATAATTATTTAACATACTATTATTAGACGACGGTTTAATGGATTTCCTTCTATATATAACTAGTATGACACCCGCGCGATGCGCGGGGCTATAATTTATTTATTTTTATTTTTATAAGCAAATTATGCTAAATAAATTAGATGGTTTAAAATGTCAACTGAAGTCAATGCAAAAAGATAATACTCCCTCCGTCCCATGCAAATTGTCATGTTTCTTTTCGGCACGGAGATTAAGAGTTGTGAGTGTAGAATGAATTTGTGGGATTAATATTTTATTGTTGAACGTGAAAAAGTTACCATTTTTAGATATGTGACAATTTGGTTGGGACGCCCAATTTGATAAGTGTGACAATTGGAGTGCGACGGAGGGAGTAGTATTTTATATATGAACAATTGGTTTGCGGGACCATCATATATTAGTGTTATAAATCATGTAAACAGGCTAAGCAGATATTTGAGTAAAAAACTTAAAATAGCAAAAAATTTAAAGCACATCCAAAAAATATTAACTGTTATAAATATATGTATAAATTAGCAAAAATTGAGTAAAATGTCAAATTTGCTCTTAAAGATCATTTAATTATTTTGAAGTGTCCGATCAAACATTAAATCCCTAAATTTCATTGAGAATTATAACAAATTGAATATATAATTCATTTCCATTCACGTCACCTTAATTAATTGGATTTACATCCTTTTTTAATTGTAAAGATTTCAATTCACAACCCTTATTTGTATTAAAAAAATATATGAATTCACATCACCTTTTAATAACTCAAATTTATTTAAAATGAATTAAAAATTCTTTTATATTAAGTCAATTTGACGATTAATTTGAAATGAAATCCAAATTCTCGCTCATAATAATTTAAATTTTAATTCCAATTCACTTTACTAATTCAAAATAATAGCAATTCCGATTTACCTTCATATTTTTTAATTCAAATTACTCAAATTTTGATTATAATAAGAATTCATGCTGGAAATAATTTAAATTCCAATTCCAATTCAAAAAAAAAATAAAACATAATTAAAAAACATAATTAAATTTTTTCGACTGAAATACTGACATGTAAATAAATTAAATCATATATTTAATTTTAAAAATCTACAAGATGAGGGGATTTTTGAATTTTTGGAAAAAATAATGAATTGACTATTAACACAACAAAAGTTTGAATTCTGAAAAATAGGGGTATTACACAATTTTTGCTATATTGTGTTTTTTTTTAATAAGAATTGCTATTTTTTACATGTGAAAATTTTCCAAGGATGATTTGAGGCCACGAATCTTAACCTTATCTAATCTAATCATTTCATTAAGAAACCCAATATTTTCAGATTTATATAATGTACCTATCTATAATAAATACTGATTTTTTTCCCCCTTTAAAATAAAAAGCGAGATGAGTAGCAAGACAGAGACTGCAGCTAGAGACGAAGCGAAACAGCCAAAGGTATTAAACGTGTTGTAATTAAGTAGGGCCTTTTATATTTAAGTGAGTGACCAAATGTTTGACTTTTCCCAGCTTTAATTTAAATATCATAACTAGAATTATACCATGTGTTGCACAAAAATATTTTTTACACTTATATTTAAATTTTAACATAAGAGAATATAATTACTTTTAGATTTATAATTTATCCATATAAATTTAGTATTTTTTTTCTCTTTTTAAATATTATGAAAATATTTTAATATTTAAAAAAATTGTATAAAGAAACTAAATAAGGATATACTTATAAAATATATATTATATTCACCTGATGAATACAAAAAAATGTTTTTATTTTTTTAGATGAAAAATAATATATTCTAAATTACATTAATAACATATGTGGATATATTAAATTCGTTATATATTAATTGCAGGACTTTGACATCTTTTTACACATATTAATTATTATAATTTATACTCCCTCCGTCCTTAAACATTAGTCTTGTTTCATTCCGGCACAGATACCAATGCGAGTAGATATAGAGAAAATTAGTATCTTATTAGTGAGTGTGTATTAATTTTCCATTTTAGGAAAGATGACTATTGTTTTGGACAGGTGAAAAAGGAAAACATGACTAATATTTTGGGACGGAGGGAGTAATATTTTAGCCTTGATATATTTAATTCATCTATGTTATCTTCTTAATTATATGTAGAGAATCATCAATCTTTCATATTGTCCAAAATACATATTTCTAATGAAAGTGTATAAATCTAATCTTGGTAATATTTAAAACTTGAATTTGCGCAAAAAAATATCATAGTTATTTTAAAAATTTGGAAAATGGGCCGATGGACACAGTAGATAAAAACTTTATTGATTTGAAATATGATTGTCAATAAATGAATAAATAATTACAAAATATTCATGAATTTATTTAATATATTTTTATTTAATATTGACACGTTTTTCAAAAAAATTTGAGGGAATTTTCTATACTCATTTAGTATATTATATAGGGGTGGCAATTCGTGCGGATCGGATCTTTATCGTGTTAATCCATTATCGATCCGATCCGTTAAGCTCAAATCCGTATCCGCACGAATCCGATCCGTATCCGTTAAGGATCCAACAAGTATCCAATCCGAATGATCCGTTATGTATCCGATCCGATAAAGATCCGATAAGAATCCAAATCAAATTAATTCAATAAGAATCCGTTTCAATAAACACAATTATAATCCAATAAAAATTTGATAAGATAATACAAAATATTCATATTTGATTGTTTAAATAATGTGTTTGATAAATAAATAAAACTGCAACTTCATTTGAAATTAAAATCCTCAATCAAATATCCGAATATACATAGATAAATCTTAAATTCCAATTCTAGTGGTCAAACATGCTCATTTCTAAATACTGGTCAATCTTTCACCATAGTCGTCAATTCTCCACTTACAATTTTGAGGGAGAAAAATATTAATTAAAACTTTAAGATTTATAACAAATAAAATAAATTATAATAAATACTTTTAATCTATCATGGTGAAATTGGAAGAGTTGAGACAATTAATGAGAATCTACAATACTTTCATCAATATTAAAATTTAAGATCTCATCTTTTAGTTAATCCGTTGATACAACTTAATTGAAAACTTGAAGTTGAGAAAAAAAGAAAGTTATTAAATTTTGATAGTAGAAGAAAATTTAAAAATATAATTAATAGATAAATAAATACATTTTTAGTGGTGAATTAATAAAATGGAACACAAACAATGAAGAACCAAGAGATTTGAGTTTTTGAAAGAACTTTAAATTTATATTAATATATCAAAATCAATTAATTAATTATTATATTTAAAAATAAATAATTTTTATTAATTTATTAACGGATATCTATATCCGATCCGTATCCAATCCGAATCCGATCCGAAATTTTCGTGTCCTTATCATGTCGATCCGATAAGAATCCATATCCGATAAGCCTCAATCCGTATCCGTTATTATCGTGCGGATTCGTGTCGGATTATCGGATCGGATCAAAAATTGCCACCCCTAATATTATATATATATAACTTCAAAGAAAAGAAAAGGAAAAAAATACCAAAGATATTATTAATTTTGCGGTAATTATTCATAAGTAGATGATCGTTAGCTATCTCATATCTCAATATGGCCATGGCCACGGGCCGGTTCCGGTTCGGAACCGCCGGTTCGGCGGTTCCAGAAATCAAGGCCCTGAACCGGCCCGCCTGAGGATGGTTCCGGTTCCGGTTTTTGACCCGGAACCGCCGGTTCCGGGTATAAGCCGGTTCCGGGTCAAACCGGCGGGCCAGCCGGTTTTTTCTTTTTTTTTTTTTTAATTTTTTTTAAAAATTTTAAAATGTGAACAAGAGGATTTGAACCCATGACCTCTGCAAAGTATAGAGATCATTTATCCACTAGGCTACTAGTCCTCAATTGGAATAAACCTGATCTAAAATATATAAATTTATTACCTTTATAAATCTATTATAATTATAATGTGAAATATGTAATAACTTATAAATTATAATATACAATAATATTTAATAAATAAATATATTGTTTTAAGTAATTACAATAATTGATAATTTAAATACTCAAATAGATTATTTTATAAATAATATAAATAAATATATAATATGACGAAGATGCTTATTAATTATTTGATTATATAAATACATAGAAAAATTATTCATATTTCCTTATCATTATTGATTTAAATTATTGTTTATTATATACTTGATAGTTTTGAAGCCATTATAATAGTACAAATAATGCTCAACTAAATAATATGATATATTATGCATTTTCCCAATACTTAATATTAAAATTAGTAACATTCTTAGAAATTTAGATTTATTATCTATTAATTATTAAATAATAAAATTTTAATGACATATATTATCATTTGTTATAATATATCATTTGAGTTAAATTAGTATGTATGAAAATTGAAAATCACTTTAATTCTTTGTATATTCATTTAATTTTTTTAGTCCAATCTTTGTATTAAATCGTATACTTGTAAACTAAATATCATTTAATTAAAATGATATTTTTAAAAGTTAGTATAAATAAATATGATATATTATCTATTAATCTAATATTTAATTTTAAGTTAATAGCAATCTTAAAAGTATATGCTTATTATGAATTAATATATTGTTATGTGAGATATATTATAACTTATAAGATGCATAATATTTTAAAATTCAATTTCATTGGTTTGAAATAATTATATTTGTCAATCATATATCCTATTTAAGGATATTATTATTATTATTATTATATAAGAAAATATTGAAAAATAAGAATTTCATATAATAATCGCGTATTTGTAGCTGTTATATATTTAACAATGCCTTTCTTCTCAACAATGGTGTTGTGGTTCAGTGGATTATTACTCAGGATTCATATGAATGGTCCATGGTTCGATCCTCCTTCCTCACATCCTATTTAATATTTTTAAAATTTAAAAAAAAATTAAAATGTTGGAACCGCCGGTTCAGCCGGTTCCGAACCGGCGGTTCCACGGGCCAAGAAATATGGAACCGGAACCGGCCCGTGTAATAACGGGTCCGGTTCCGGTTTTGAACCGTGGGCCACGGTTCCGGGCCGGTTCACCGAACCGGCGGGCCGGTTCCGGGCCGGTTCAGCCGGTTCCGGGCCCAAATGGCCATCTCTATGGCCATGACATTCACCACCTTTTGTGTTCGTAATTTTTGCTCAAAGAGATTATAACAATCCCTCACGCATCTAATAATTTCAGGGAAGGTCTTGGGTTAGGCAGGCCTAAACGATTTAGGCGGGTTTTATCAATTAACCCAAACTTTAGGCGGGTTTTATCCATTAACCCAAGCCCAAACCCACATAATATACCCTATTTAGGATGGATGAACCCATTTGGGTAGGATAAAACCCGCCTAAACCGTTTAGGCCTGCCTAACGCAAGTTTTTGCCATAATTTCATCATCCTTCATGACATTCACCATGTGATAACCTTTTTTTTAATAGAAATATATAATTATTGACACTCAAACGTTCAAATCTCATTAGAATATCTAGAATTCTTGATATTATAAATAGACTAGATGTTTTTACCAGTACTACACCTAAGCATGACTGACAATTAATATTTTTCGTGTTGAATATTATCGTGTCAGATCATTATAGTGTTAAATGTTATCGTGTTCGTATTTGAGCTTAACGAGTTTGTGTTTGTGCCTATTATTATCGTGAGTTTGTATTACATTATCGTGTTGAGTCAGAAATTGTTAGTCATAAACCCCAATATAATACTTATTTGTCCTCTTATAAGTTAATTTTGTAAAGATAAATGGATCATAATAATAATGAGAAATTCAATGGCCTACCAATACTCCATAAATTCTAACTTAATTTTTTCGGGGGGGGGGGGGGGGGGAGAACCAAAAAACACCAAACATATTGTAATTTAATACTACCTATTACACTAAATAGTTGAAAAAATGAATGATGGTCGAATTATGTGTATCCCCAATTTAATATTTTGACAGAAATAAAGAGACAAAGAAGGGAGTGACACGTAGGAAGGCAAGTGGGGGTAGAATAAATAATTGAAGTTATATTGTAAATAAATGAATGGGGGGGGGGGGGGTTTGAGTCGGGGCGAGGAGTAATTGCGTAGTACAATTGTGAGATAGAGATGTAAATTAATAGAGTGGTTTGCAGATTTATGACAATGACCTCCTCCACCCCACCCCACCCCACCCCACCCCACTCTTGAATATTCATCCACCACCTTTCTTCACCTTTTTGGGTTCTACTGCTTTCACATTTTCTCCATAAATATTACATTCATTTCCTATTCACCTTCATCTTTGTCTCCTTTCGCCAAGATAAATTATTCTACCCACTTTCACTCTCTAATATTAAATCAAATCAGTCTTCTTCATTTATTACACACCCTCCTACGTACTCACTCCTTACCTAATTCACTATTTATTACATCCCCAATTAATTTACATATATATATATACGGGAGCGTTATAGTATCAACCACCTCCCACATGTGAAATAAGACCAAATCTGGATCTTTGATTTACTTATTTAACGGTTAAGATTTAATTTGATTAGAAAAAAAATTCGCTGCATATGTAGTTAAAAAAACTTGCATATAAGGGTAATTAAGTCCATAAGCAGTATTTTAATGTTCCCACGTCTTTGAACTTCGAAATTTATGGCGGGTAGTTGAAGCATTAACAAGAGTGAATATTTTAACCTACCCAAATTAAAATTTTCACCACAAACCATGCAACTACCGTTTTTACAGAATTATAGCAGCCGTTTACTGTGACGACGCGACAACTCTGGCCGAACTGAAGCGGAAAACGACGGCGACGGTAAGAACGCAACCTCATAAACGTTCAATGCGTGTTTATAAATATTTATTTGATAATTTTTGTGTTTTCCCGTTTTGAAAAAATCCTGAAAAATTTATTTTACAGAAAACAGTTCCTGCAAGTATACGAATGATATACTGTTTGTTTCTGATAATTTGGAATAGAAACAATAGTAAAGACTTCGATTTTGCTTAATCTAATTTTTATTTTTTAATGGTTTTATTTTGTGCGGTTTCAACGAAGACTACCTACGCCGGAGACGCCCACAATTGAACGCGACCATCGAACACCGGTGATAATACAGGTATGGGCAAACCGATTTTCATCTTTAATTTTAAAATTATCACGGCAATTATATTTGTTGTCATAGTAATGCAAATAAAATGTTGATTTAGTGTTGAATTTGCACAAAATATATGCAGAAGTTAAGTCATTCTACTGTTAATAATTAGGGCATTCTACTGTCTGTTATTCCACGAAATTGAGTATAAATTTTGCAAATATTGTAAGAATTGGTATGATGCGAATACATGCAATATTTTTTCAAAAGTACTGCATAAATATATAGATACAACTGCAATAAAATTGGTGATAAACGAATCCACAATGACAATTGATTATATAATAGGAAAAAAGCAGAGTTTATACACTAATAATGCAGTACATGATAACTTCTTATGCAATAATATTAAGATTACATAGTTATGCTGAAAAGACCATAATATATATGTACAAATTACATCATTCTAATGTCAAAATTTAGGGGAATGTACAGACTTTAATTCCACAAATGTTGGGTTTAAACTTAGAAAATATAAACACATTTGATATTGTACAACTATATGCAACATTTTCTCATCTTCTCTGCATAAATATATAGCTTCAGCTGTAATCAGATTTGGCGTTATAGTATCAACCACCTCCCACATGTGAAATAAGACCAAATCTGGATCTTTGATTTACTTATTTAACGGTTAAGATTTAATTTGATTAGAAAAAAAATTCGCTGCATATGTAGTTAAAAAAACTTGCATATAAGGGTAATTAAGTCCATAAGCAGTATTTTAATGTTCCCACGTCTTTGAACTTCGAAATTTATGGCGGGTAGTTGAAGCATTAACAAGAGTGAATATTTTAACCTACCCAAATTAAAATTTTCACCACAAACCACGCAACTACCGTTTTTACAGAATTATAGCAGCCGTTTACTGCGACGACGCGACAACTCTGGCCGAACTGAAGCGGAAAACGACGGCGACGGTAAGAACGCAACCTCATAAACGTTCAATGCGTGTTTATAAATATTTATTTGATAATTTTTGTGTTTTCCCGTTTTGAAAAAATCCTGAAAATTTTATTTTACAGAAAACAGTTCCTGCAAGTATACGAATGATATACTGTTTGTTTCTGATAATTTGGAATAGAAACAATAGTAAAGACTTCGATTTTGCTTAATCTAATTTTTATTTTTTAATGGTTTTATTTTGTGCGGTTTCAACGAAGACTACCTACGCCGGAGACGCCCACAATTGAACGCGACCATCGAACACCGGTGACAATATAGGTATGGGCAAACCGATTTTCATCTTTAATTTTAAAATTATCACGGCAATTATATTTGTTGTCATAGTAATGCAAATAAAATGTTGATTTACTGTTGAATTTGCACAAAATATATGCAGAAGTTAAGTCATTCTACTGTTAATAATTAGGGCATTCTACTGTCTGTTATTCCACGAAATTGAGTATAAATTTTGCAAATATTGTAAGAATTGGTATGATGCGAATACATGCAATATTTTTCAAAAGTACTGCATAAATATATAGATACAACTGCAATAAAATTGGTGATAAACGAATCCACAATGCCAATTGATTATATAATAGGAGAAAAGCAGAGTTTATACACTAATAATGCAGTACATGATAACTTCTTATGCAATAATATTAAGATTACATTGTTATGCTGAAAAGACCATAATATATATGTACAAATTACATCATTCTAATGTCAAAATTTAGGGGAATGTACAGACTTTAATTCCACAAATGTTGGGTTTAAACTTAGAAAATATAAACACATTTGATATGATACAACTATATGCAACATTTTCTCATCTTCTTTGCATAAATATATAGCTTCAGCTGTAATCAGATTTGCAATCTTTATATCAAAAAATAAGAATTGACATTATGTTAACAGAAATGAAATAAATATACACTAATAATGCAGTAAATAAGATATTCTTATGCAACATTTTCCACATTAACAATGCATGTTGAATTTTCACTACTGCGTGATGTGTTTCGATTTGGTGGAAGGAAAAATACTCCTGATAGACAACTCCAACCAGCTGGACAAAAAAGAACTGACAGCAAAATATGGTGAAACACCGAACAAAGTGGTATGTCGAAAAACTATTACTTACATAGTATTTTAAAGTAAATTAAAATAAAAAAAAACTAACACAACAGTCTACACAATTGCAGGTGAAAATATTCATTGACTTTCTAAATTAAATGAATATTCAAGAAAGAGGAGAAGTAGTGGCCAATGCAAAGATAGATCGATTGAGAATGAAATGGAGATCATCCACCAACCACGTTGACTGTGGTGTGTTTGCCATGCGACACATGGAAACATTCAAGGGAGAATCTGCAGATAATTGGGACATTGGACTTAATCAGAGATCGAAGCATCCGCTAAAACTTCTACAAATGGAGATTTGTCAAGCATTAATTGGATCAAAGACCAACAAACTGGGTATGAAATACATCTCCATTGCCAACAAACTCTTCAAAGAACACTGCCAAGACCAAAATCTTGACATGACGAAGTACTTGGAAACCTACCGATAGATATTTCAGTTTTTAGCATAAAACTCTTCATGTTGTTGTTTTCTTTAAGCCTAGAACATTTCATGTTTTGAAGACATCGTTTTCGTATTTATTAGAACTTTAAGTATTTGTTTTGAATGTACTTTATTTATGTTTAAGAAATTGGTTTTTGAACTAAATTTTGGTATGCATTTGTAGGTTCAGGGATATAAAACAAATTTACAAATAATACTGTAATTATTATACACTATCATTGCACTATCACAGGTGATATAACTGCATGTTTTAAACAAACATATTTAAAGAATTTTATAATTAAAAATGTAACTATTCTAAACTATATATGCACTATCATATGCGATATAACTGCAAGTTTAAAAAAATAATGAAAAAAAGAAAACATACAACTCATATAATAAGAATAAATTAATATGGATTAGATAAATTGAAGTTAAACCCCTCATATACAACAATGCAAAAAAAAAAAAACCAACGAAAATTATTTAAAAAATTATTACTGCAATGTTACAGGTAAAAAACTATAAAAATTGTATACACAATTTATATAGAGGAAAGTAAAACCAAAATTCATTAACTGTAATAATTAATTTATATAACTGCAACATTGCAGGCGAATAAACTGCAAAAAATGTGTACAAAATTTATATATTGGAAAGTAAAACCAAATTTCATTAACTGTAACAATTAATATATATAACTGCAACATTGCAGGCGAATATACTGCAAAAAATGTGTACACAAAAACTATGTACTATATCATAAAACAAATATATTTTAACTGCAAAATATTGCAATTATTTTATTCAAAAAAATTTATAAATTATAACGTCTAAAATAATTCCTCTGACTGCAACCAAATAAAACTAATACTTCATTAATACAAACAAAGTAAACTGTATATACTGTAAGCATAAAATATTCACAAGTAATACATCATAACTAAAACAAAACACCACCACAATTACAAACGAAGTAACACCATAATATATTAGTTAAAAGTAAAATGCTATTGATTAAATAAGTTGAACTTAAAATTCTGAAATATAAGTCAAAACAAAACACTAAAAAAAACAAACAAAAAATGTTGCTACAATTACGTAACACAAAATAAATTAAACACTACTCCCAACATCCTTAAACTTGTCACAATTATGCGAGTCATGAGTAGCCATTTTTTACATTTTCTGCAAAGCCAAAGATGCTTGTTCTTTGAACGAATTGCCTTCTCTTTATTTGACATAATGCGAGTACCATTTCCTTTCGTCTTCACAATATCAGGTGGGAGAACATCAACTCTATCTGGTATTTCAGCGCCATAAAAATTCTGTAACATCTGTCTCTTATCACCAACCGCACCAGCATTCTCCATTCCTGACACATTTTTTCCAGCAAGATCAATAGCAACCATCAAATCAAACAACTTACTAACATCACCATCGAACTGCTGCAACCATCCATAAAAAGTAGACCTAATCCTATTTGTCAAACTTTTGCATTGATCAACAGCTTCAAAACGGTCCAGGCTTTCAGCATCAAATACTTGTTTGTTCTTCATCAAATGGACCTTCTTCCATCTCTCAAGAAAATACTTCTCTGGAATAAATGATACAAACTTGTTCTTCATAACAAAGAACACATGGCTACAGAAAAAGCCCATCCTCTCAAATATTTTGCAGCTGCAAACATAATCCACACCTACTACATCGTAAACAACAGTGTTAAAACAAAAAGGATAAATAATTTGCAATAATAGATAAGAACAATACTAAATATAGAAGAAATGTTACTATTTTGAACTATAACTGCAACCTTGCAGGCGGAATAACTGCGAAATATTAGTAATAAATATTATATATGAAAAAACACAAATAAAATACAAAACAAAAAAAACATAAAAATAAATAATAAAATCCACACTGGAAGATTAAATTAAACAACAATGCTGGAAGCAAACAATTTACAAACAAAATAAAAATAACAAAATCACATGCATGCATACAAATACAAAAAATTCCAACAGAATACAGAACATATGCATGTATTTATACCTAAAACTGCACAATTACAGGCGTAATTAATGCACTTTCTATTCAAACAAAAAATACATAATAGAACACAACTAGCAAAAAAAAATGTGGTTTAAAAAAAATGCGAAACTTACTAAACAACTTTACAAACAAACAAATGAAAGAAAATAACAAAACTGAATGAATTAAAGAGATGAAACAAATACCATACACGAGACAAAGAAATAATAACATTATCATGCAACATACAACACCATCACATGAATTAACAAAAATTAATCCACAACAATACAACCAACAATAAAAAATAAACGCAAATAACAAAAAAATATAAAACACGCACCTTGCTCATACATGTCCATGACTCGAAGTGAATAAAGCACAACAAATAACTTCAAAAGCCAAAAAAAGAACGCTAGGAGAATTTTGCAATGAAGACGAAATAAAAAGATGAATTACGCACAATAAAATGTAAACAAAAAAACAAAACTGAACGAATAAAAAATAAATAATATCTTTACAAATTTACAATAAAAAAAAAAGAAAAAAATACCCCATGAATAACAGTTATATCAAAAAATTCAAAAATTTAGGGATTAGTTACAAAATCAAAATATATAAAATTTGCAATACCAAAAATACCCTAATAAAATATTAAAGCAAATTAAATAATTAAAACAAACTAAATCCTATATTTAATCGCAGCCACACAAAGAAAAATTTGGATGGTGGATTTGAAGTTCTCATCTCTTATCTGGGAGGTGGTTCACATATGATTACAACTCTATATATATATATATATATATATATATATATATAGAGTAGTGTTCATTTCCGAACTAAGTGTTTGTGAATGAACAATGACCTATAATCTAACCATTAATTTTTTAAATCTGATGGTTATAATAATGACACGTGACAGTCATTAAATTTATTTATTTATTTGAAAGGGCATTTTAGGTAGTAAATATTATTATATTTTATAGTAGATTTGATAATTATGGTAGTTACCTAATTTTTTGGGATTTAATTTATTTAGCTTCTTTTAGGGTTCAATTAATTTGTTAATTCACCCTCTCCTTCACGATTGTCCACCCTCTCCCTCATGATCGTCCACCCTCTCCCTCACCATCGTCCGGCCACCAGCCATGGCTCTCCCCTCTCGTCTATCCCCTTCTCGCCGCCACAGTCGCAGCCCGTCGCTGCTCGTCATCTCGTGCCAATCAATCCCAGCATCAAGTTCTCTCGTCTATCCCCTTCTCGCCGCCACAGTCGCAGCCCGTCGCTGCTCGTCATCTCATGCCAATCAGCCTAGATCACTCCCCTATATATATATATATATAATCGAAGTAGCAACAAAATAGTTCCCACCAAAAAATTATCATATTTTAATTTTTATTATATTTATTCTATTATAATGTAGATATACAATAAATATAATAAAATTATATTTGTCACTTTTTCTTTAAAATATTATCTCACTAATTTATTATATTTACTATTTTTTTAAATAATACAAATATAATATTTTTTATGGAATAATATTTGAATAAATTCTTATAAACCATGTTTGATATAATTTTTTATTTTTTATTAAGTTTCTATGTATAATTTGACGCGTAATATAAAAATTAATTTATATTATAATATATCAAATGTATTATTGATGAATAAAGATTAAATATATTTTAAAAGAATCGCTAAAAATGTTAGGATATGTAACTTTTTTAATTATGTTTTAATAAAATAAAATAAGACATTATATATTTAATTCGCGCATAATGCGAGTGAATCATCACATCACATCAATTTTATTTTACTTTATATGTTTTTATATTAAACATATACATATAGTCAATAAACAATAATAACAATGTCAACAAAATGATATGTGTCATTTTTTTCAGTAAAAATTACACTTTTAATATTTTATCTTATTTTCTATTTTAAAACAATATAAATATAGTGCTAAAAAAACAATGCAAATATAATTTCTTGATAGGTTAATTTGTAAAAGAAACTCTTAATTTTATAAGCCTTGTCTTTTATCTATTTACTTTGACTTTTATCAAATTTATATATATAGTTGGATATATAAAATAAAAAATTATATTATAACGATATTAATATATACATATGTACTTAAATATGTAACCTTATAATTATATTTTAATAAAATTAAATATGTAATTCGTGCAACGCACGGTTGTAAATCTAGTATATACTAAAGCAAAAAAGTTCCATCTATTTACAACTTTGTCACTTCCCTTTCAAAAATATCACGTCAAATTTATAATTATTTTATTATTTTATTTTATTTGTTTACTAATTCACCAATATCATAATATATACAGTAATCTATATAATTTACTAAAAGAGTTCTAGCTTTACCCTCCAATTTTTTTGAAAAACGTGCACATATTAAAAAAATTATTAAATAAATTAATGATATTTTTACAATTATAACTTGATGGTTGGAACATGACAATCTATATAATATATTGAAAAATACGTGTATGTTGAAGTAAAATTATTTTTTCGAAAACAATACTAAATATGATTTTATTAATTTTAATATAATTATATTCTAAAATAATTTAGTTTTTGTTATAAATATATTTATATGGTGGACATTACTTAAGATATACTTTAGAGATATATACATATCTTTCTAGTTTTCTATAGAAGACATGATTTCATCCTTATATATAGGACATAATATTGTAATTATCTACATACATCAATGAATAATAATATTCTCTATTTTCTCTCCATCGTGTTCTCTTTGTTGTTTTCTCTCTATTATTGTTTATCTACGACATACGAAGGATTCGATTCAAAACACGTTATCAGCACGAAGCTCTAATCAACTGAGAAGTTTTGGCGTGTATGCCCTAGGGAAGAATCATGTCTTCCCTGCAAGGTAATTACTTTAAACCCTAATTATTTGAAGGATTTAATTTCTAACAAGTGGTATAAGAGCCACTCTATTGATGATTCTCTGAGATATGATGATTTAGAAAGAACTCGGTTTACATTTACTTGCGTGAATTTATTTCTGAAATCAAGAAAATTGGTATCGTTCCTTTCATGACTTTCTTGCCGTGAATATTGTTTTATGGCTTCAGCACAATTTTGATTATAATGGCGGCGGTTAAATTATTTAAGAATTATGAGGCTTATGATTTTATAACTTCAATTATGTAATTGTTTCGCTGCGGTTTTACATACTTTGGTTATTTGATTGATGGACAACTGAACAAAATTGTTTAATTGTGTGTGGCATTCAAGAATCAGGATTACGACTTCTGTAGCATTCAGTAGTTAATTGTGTGGCCATCAATTAAGATTATTATGAATTTTAATGTTTATTATGTCGTGTATGCCTTTTGCCATGCGTAATCAAGATTGGGGTTCACAATTATTGCTTGAGTTTTGGTTTTGCGAATTATTTAAAACTTTAATTTCATGATAATTTGGAATTCAAAGTTTGCTTCAAAATTTGGTTTGATATTGGAGTTACGCTTTTGGTTAGTGAAATCAATTCGGAAAATAAAATCTCGTTAAAAGTTAAGGCTATTGGAAAATATTTAGTTGAGATATAATATCTCTATTTGGATATTTATAAGACCATATCAAAGGAACATATTATCTTATATGAATCCCTCAAGGATCATTGATTACCAAAAGTTCATAACTCCTCTTTAGAACAATTTAATTGGTTAATTGTGTTCTATAAGCAGAACATTATAGAAAAATTAAGTGATAGAAAAACTCTACTTATATTTTATGCTAGCAGTTTTATACTCCAGAAGTAGTATAAATTTAAAATCATACTAAGAAATCTTGAGATTACTTCTACTTTGTGACTAGAAGAAAAATATAATCAACCCCTTATGAATGATCATAATACAAAATCTGTTTGATTACAAAAACTGCTAGAAGATAGATGTGATCGAGAATGATATCAAGAAATTGTTAGTTAATGACGCAAACCGTGCCTGAAGCACATTTAACAAAATAGTTAAATCCGTAGTTGATGGATTTCCAATTTATAAATAAGGTTGATAAATGAAATGGTCATAATCATAAATATAATAATGATATTGAAATTCCGTAATGACCATATTAGTTTGCCTGAAGCAAATCTAATTTTCAGTAGTTACGGTGATAGTATGCTAAGAATGGAACTCTTGATTTTCAAAAGAAATAATAAACTAATTCTTTCATAATTTAGCTTGCACATTGTGTTTATATCCTATATGTTGAAAATGATTAACTTTATTGTTATTATTGTTACTCTCATTTTGTTTGAATTGAACTATTTTTCATTTAAATTATTGATCTTACTATAAAGTTGCGTCAAAATGAATGATCCATAATCTTTTATTTATGGCATGAGTATTTTGGATCATATTGGGCATAATACTATAATGTGTCGGATAATTATAATGTTATTGACATATAACATGAAAAATAAAGTTATATATCTCATAAGATATTTGGACCAATTTATCAAATATTAGGGTCATTTAAAAATTCATAGTCCTTATTCTCTTAAATCCGACCAGCTGCATATTGTGACCATCCCCCATATAATAGTGTGGTAAATAAATAATCATTTCTCATCTGCGAATCATTTTATTACAGTCTATATTTATAAAACACCACCAAGATATACCTCTATGGGCTCTCAACATAATATAAATATACGTTGTACAAAATTCTCCGTCTATAAATAAATCCTAATAGCCCATTATAGAGTACGTTGACTGTAAACATAAAGAAAATCATTTGTTGGCATTAGGGGGAGATATATGCCCAAAGATAATGGAATGCCGAAAAATGTCAAAGAATAAAAGGATCTTCATAGTTAAAGCCACACATGAATGAATCAAAACTTGCAATGTTTAGCAAGCAATCTGCCATATGCATTTATAAATGCATCTATTGTATATAGTGGAGTGATTGAACTTATGCATCATAAATAATTAAAGACCCTAATGGACCAAATGAATGAAACTCCTTAATACCAGAAGTATTAGAGACTTCATACCAGAAGTATGAGATACCTATTGGTGCATAAATTAAAAATCCGCGGTCAATAAAATCAAATATATAAATAACACTCCAGTGACCCCTGAAGAGGAATATGTGACCTCTCGAAGAGGATTGTCTTGAAGACATGAATCCCAATACATTAGCACGTGCACCAAATAATAAAATTATTGGGATTGCGGAACAAATACATTAAAATATTATGGGAAATGATAAAAATCAAATAATGCCATGAATGCTATGAGTAAAGGAGAAGAACATAAACTTTATAGTTGTCGACAACATACATATTCCACAATTGCTCCAATCTGGATCCAGAGCTTAAATGCTAGAAGCATTATGATTAGCCAAAAATGTAAAAATGAGCAATTGGAATAGAGATTAACTCGCTCATGAATATTATCCCTGCAGGATAGAATGATTACTATTAGGTGGTAAAATATAAAGCGAGATTAAGATCTCAAGGGTTTTTTGCAGAGACCCATACTTGATTTTATATAAATTACTCTCCTATTTGAATGGCATAATGTTCCGCTACTTGATTCCTATGGCAGAAAATATAAATTTATATATGCAGTTACTAAATTCCATGACTACATAATGCTATGAGTCATTGTACGATAATATTTATATTAAATCCCTGATGGATTTTATAGAAAATAGATCGCAACATATATATTGATGAGATCACTGTATAAATTCCTCTTGAAGAAGGAATATATTAACTTGAAAATTAATTCATGCCTAAAGACGGAGTATGAAATAAAAAGACTTGGGTAATACCAAGTATTATGTCGACCTGCAGATCGACAATCTCTCAAAAGAGTTATTATTATTTATAACACCAGTCGATGTGTAAGAGTTCTAGAGAGATCTATTATATCTATTCAGAACACCAATGTCATTTGATCCCCAGAAGTGGATAACGTCTCATTTAGACTTAAAGAAGATAACATGATATTTTTGGACCAGAAGTTCTCAATTTAAGTGTCATTTGTACACTATATTTTATCAGGCCTGATACAATATTCAAAATCATCTTGCTAGCAAGACTTGGTGCTTCTCTTACAAAGAGACATTGAAATAAGCACATTATTTGTTATCTTCAAGGTATACAAATCTTGATATATTCTATAAGAAACTAAGTATGACATTGGTGGTCTAAGTGAATAAATGAATATTTATTTGATCTTGATAATTATAGATCTCGTACTCCTTATTTTGTTCTCTATTGTGGTATTGATATTTCTTATCACTTTGAATACATTTCTAAATCACTCATAGATGATATTTTCTTTTGAAATTTACAAAAGGTGTATGATTAATATTCTTTTGCATACATTGGAATATCGTATGATATTATGATACCTGAAATATTCTTCATCCGCCAGTGTGAGGATAATAAACTTGTGTTGCATAAATGATTAGTGGGTACACTAGATAACTTAATGAGGTTTATTACTTGTATTCATTTACCCACATCAACTCCCCAAGAATGATTGTTTTTCCGAATGTTTGATCTTGTGATAATCCTGAAGATTATTCATAAAGTCACTTCGTACATATGTGGATAATATTGCATCATTTATAATTTTAAAATTATTATGTTGAGTGAAGTGATAAACTCAAACTAATCATGAAGTTCTGAATATCATTATTTTGAGGGGGAGCGACATTTTGAAAATTAAACCTTGAAGGTTTACATTATGCCCAGAAGGCTGAATAGATGTACTCTTTTTCCCTTGCTAATTTTTTCCCCATTGGGTTTTCTTAGTTAAGGTTTTTAATGAGGCATCTAGTGCAACACATAAATAAACGTATGTCATGTACTCTTTTCCTCGACTGTTTTATCCCATAGGGTTTTAGGCGAGGTTTTTAACGAGGCATGAATATAACGAAGTAATGTCCAAGGGGGAGTGTTATAAATATATTTATATGGTGGACATTACTTAAGATATACTTTAGAGATATATACATATCTTTCTAGTTTTTTATAGAAGACATGATTTCATCCTTATATATAGGACATAATATTGTAATTATCTACATACATCAATGAATAATAATATTCTCTATTTTCTCTCCATCGTGTTCTCTTTGTTGTTTTCTCTCTATTATTGTTTATCTACGACATACGAAGGATTCGATTCAAAACAGTTTTAAAATTTTAAACTTTACATAAATTGAATTATTTAGCAAATTAATTTTAGAGTTTCTAAATTGCAGGTCATTTGAAATGAAAAACAAAACAACATATTTGCAATGCAATTTGAATATCATGATTCTCTTTTTATTATTTTAATTTTAGATTCATAAAATTTTAAGGAATTAGTGCATTTTAATTCATTATATCTATTTATTTTTACAAAAATATCCTAATATTTTTAATTTTATAACTGTTAGACATTAAGTTCGTAAAATTAACAAACTTAGAAATTAAATAATAATTTTTGGTGTAAAATATTAAATTACAAATATAGACAAATATTGTGAATTATATTATAATTTTGTGAGCACTATGTTATTTTTGTAAAGTTGACAAATGTTAGGAGTGGAAATGCTAATACTTTTATTTTGGGTACAAATTTGAATAAATATTATACGTGTCGAAAGTTTATTGTTTTCCATATATTTTCATATAACGTGCAATTAGTATTATTTTAAGCAAACTACTATAATATCTTTATTGAAACATGAAAATTTTCTGCGTGATTATTTATATGCAATGGAAACATAAGTTATCATTAATAAAGTATCATAATATTTTGGAATAAATTTATTTATATATTACTATAAATAATATTTATTTGTGCAACGCGCGGGTGCAAATCTAGTTCATTTTTTAATGTAGAAAACAATCTCAGTATTTGAAACTAATGATTGAGAAAAATAAAATTGGGACGTTAATGAGTTTGCTTTTTTGGTTTTCTTTTAGATTTGTTGGATATGAAATCTGTGGTACAGAACTGAAAACACTGCAAAAGATTAAGTTTAGTACAAAAAGTTTTTACAAGTAGTACTACTAGTACGAGAACAATTAAATAAAATGAAATTAAATAGAATTTAAAGAAATAAAGTGCAATCAAGCACTGCTGAGTCGAGGAAGTCATCTTTCCGCAAGACGAATTCGCCAACGTAGTGCTCGTTAATCGGCGATCGTCCCCAAAGGTAAAACGACTTCGTTCTTTACGAGACAGCACCGCCAATTGCAAAGGCTCCAGCAAACTGAACGGAGGTGAAACTGAGTTGGTTAAGAACAACGAAAAAGATGCAGGAATATGAGAATAAAGATGCAGTATCTGGCTAAGTGAACTTGTCTGATGTCGGATGTTCAGGGGACAGGGGACAACTCTAGCATGCCTATTTATAGACATGTTCTACCGGGGGGAGCCTGTCGACAGTCCACGTGTCGAGCCGCAAGCTGACTTCAAGTGTCCAAAAAGATAAGGTAGCCGGGGTTGGGGCACGGGTCACAAGTGCGGGCGCTCGGCCAGCAGCCTCACTGAGGCCGTAGGCCGCGGCGGGGCGAGGCGGCGCGCGAGGACGCCATCGGGTGCCACATACACTGCACACTTGGTTATTACATACTTCAATCATAATGGTTTATAAACATAGATTAGTTACTTTAATTAATCAATGTGAGACACTTCATTTATTACACGACTCACTTGTGTAATAATTCTACCAACCGTGTCACTTCGCGGATTCATTTCTGACTCACCGGAATTCGGTTTTGAGAAAATAAATATACCACGATCATTTACTCTTCACGTAGATTAAGTTAGTAATATTTAATTTCGACAAAACTAAATATTTTACATCGAAAATTTACAACGAAGTACCCGAATTACCAACAAGATTTAGTCTTAGGAAAGGTCGGGAAATTTGTTCAAGTTTGATTGAGAGATATAATGACGCTCTCAAAATAGCTAACGAAAATAATAAACGACATAGTAGAGAAAATAAGATATGTAAAACACGATGACAAGGTTGCAAAATAACAAGTAAATTAAATAAACAAACAAGCTTATCATAATAACGCAACGAAGTTATATATTAGAAATTGATTTCGTGACAGGGTCGAAAAATAGTTTAGCAACGTTTTTCTGAATAAAAAGAAATATTTCATGCAAAAAAAATAATAAGGTGAAATCTCCTTTTATAAATACAAGTAGATGATCTGCTACAGCATGCTAGGCCTATTGAGTCTATCCCCAACAAAATTCATCATTAATTAAAATTTAAAACTATAAAAAATTAAAATAAGAGGGATTTAACTAATTGTATACTGAAACTTAGGGCTAATAATTCGTGTGTATTGAGTTGTTATCGTGTTGATACGATAGTGACACGACCCATTAAGGTCCAACACGAACACGATCTGTTAAGAATATGCTCGACACGAACACGACACGATCCATTAAGTCTCAAACACGAACACGACATTGACATGTTAAGAACCCGATCTGATAACACGATGTTGACACGAACACGACACGGACACGATATTGACTTGTGAAAAGTGTTAAATTAGGTTGATAAATGATAAAATAGTAATAATAATAATAAATAATTAAATATATTAATTATTTATTAATTTCTTAGTGGGTAACACGAACACGGCACGAAATACGACATGCTATCGGATAACACGAACACGACACGATACGTTATCGGATAATAGGAACACGACATGAAAATTTGGTGTCTTTATTGGGTCGACACGAACCCATTAAAGCTCAACACTAATCTATTATTATCGTACGGGTTCGTGTCAAGTTATCGTGTCGTGTCGAAAATTATCACCCCTACTGAAACTCTCCTATCTTGTAAAATATTTTGTTGTAGAGCATATTTCCGTATTGAAGCTAGATTTAATCAATCAAATGCATTGATGAGAAATTTAATGGGGTCACGAAATTAGTAAAAAATATACAATCGTCAGGGATAAGAATTTTGATATTTGATACTTACTCTAATTGGGTGTTTTTATAAAAGAAAAAAAGTGTGATGTGTTTCAGCAATTCTGCAATTGAAAACAAAATCAAGACTAGAAATGGAAATAGTTATGAATTTTACTCTGTGCTAAATCAAGTATAATGATGGATGAGTGGATGATTTATACATCTCAAAAAAGTGAAGTTGTACAATATAAGTGAATATGACTTTATTAGAGTATATGATGGTCCAACTCTCAGAAGAGTTTATGGGTGGAACTTTATATTAACAGCTGTACATTTGATTAATTTAATGAATATGTTACAATAATTGAATCTATTAAAGCCGTGCATGTGGCTGAATGAGTTATTGCACAGGATAGAATAATTATTTTTTTTTCCTTGGGAAGATCACAAGATAAGATTTTATGAAAAGAATATGATCTTATTTTTTTTAATAGTAAATCTGTCATAGAAAATGTGGTGAAAATCATGTTTCCTTGAAAAGACAGCATAGATATATAAAATTTCAATATATTTGATGTATTATTGAAATGAATCGGTTACACTAGCTAGAGTGAATATTAACTGGAACAGACATATGTATTAAATGCTTAGCCGTTGAAATATTAATTTGTTAGCGGATTCACAGCCTTGATTTCTTTTGTTTGTTACTTGTGCATTTTGTTTGATAGGTTATTATTATTTTAATTTTTTTAATTATCGATAGGGATTCAAAAGATAATTTAATTATCGATTCAGGACCCGAAATATCAAACAATTCTCAATCAAGAACCTGATATTGGGATCCCGTATTGAGAATTGTATGATTTTTTGGGTCCGAAAATTTTTGTAATGCTATCTCTCAAATACTTTTTTCTTCTTCTTTCTATTTCATTGATTTGTGTTGGTAAAAAATGAGGATGATAATGAGGAGTTTGTAGCATTTCTTATTTGGGCCAAAGATATATTGCCACCAATATCTGTGTTTATATGAAATAGTAAGCCCACTTAATTTGACATTGTACATTCATCTAGTGGCCTTCTCGATTATGAAACCCTGCCCTACTCAATGGGAATGATTTAGAGTTCAAGTACGTGTGGAAATAAACTAAGCTGGGTCAAACTCTAACTTAATAGATTTAGGTTTGTTATAGATTTATTTTGTCCTAGCCTGACCTGCTAATTGTAATAGACTTTTACTAAGGGCCTAAATTTTCATTAGGGTTCAGAGGTCTAACCTATTTAATGTTTGAGCCCATTTAGTATTTTAATTAATTTTAAATATTAATTCAAATATGTTGTTTAATTTTAAATATTACAATAGGGGTGACAATTCATGTGGATCGGATCCTTATCGTGTTAATCCATTATCGATCCGATCCGTTAAGGTCAATTCGTATCCGATCCGTTAAGAAAAATCAAAATTCGTATCCATATCCGCACAAATCCGATCCGTATCCGTTAACATCCAATAAATTTCCAATCCAAATCATCCGTTATATATCCAATTCGATAAAGATCCGATAAGAATTCAAATCGGATTAATTCAATAAGAATCCGTTTCAATAAATACAATTATAATCCAATAAAAATTCGATAAGATAATAAAAAATATTCATATTTGATTGTTCAAATAATGTGTTTGATAAATAAATAAAACTGCAACTTCATTTGAAACTAAAATCCTTTATCAAATATCCGAATATACATAGTTTAATCTTAAATTCCAATTCTAGTAGTTAAACTTGCTCATTTCTAAATACTGATCAATCTTTTACCTTAGTCGTCAATATTTCACTTACAATTTTGTGAGAGAAAAATATTAATTAAAACTTTAAGATTTATAACAAATAAAATAAATTATAATAAATACTTTTAATCTATCATGATGAAATTGAAAGAGTTGAGACAATGAATGAGAATCTACAATACTTTTGTCAACATTAAAATTTAAGATCTCACCTTTTAGTTAATCCGTTGATACAACTTAATTGAAAACTTGAAGTTGAGAAAAAAAGAAAGTTATTAAATTTTGATAGTAGAAGAAAACAAATATTAAAAATATAATTAATAGATAAATAAATACATTTTTTTTGTGGTGAATTAATAAAATGGGACACGAACAATGAAGAACCAAATTTGAGTTTTTTAAAGAACTTTAAATTTATAATAATATTTATTTAATATATATTTTTATAATTATTTAAGTAATTAAGCTTGATAAACTTATTTTAAAGCTTGGGCCTAGGCCTAGGCCAATCTAACCAAATGGAGTAGATTTTTTGTCGAATAGCCCAGTTTGTTCTATTTAACGAATAGGCTGGCATGTGGTAGGCCTAATATAATATTCCTACCCTTGCAAGTGGTTAAAATAATAAGTAATGAATTTTAGTTATTGTTGAGGGTAAGATTGTTCAGAAATTGGAACTGCGAATGCACCAAGCAGAGAATAGCATAACAAATTTTGAAAGAAAATATAAATAAATGACTTGAATGAGAATATAACTGGGTCGACTAATCTGAAGAACAATAAAAGTACTAGCTATCGATTTTTATTGGAAATAATGAATGTAGAAGTATGCTATTTCTCTCTCTTTTCGTGCGTCGTCTTTTCTCGATGCTTTGAGAAAGTATTTATAGGAAGCGGCTGCGCTCTAGGGTTTCCACGTCCTTCTCTTAGCCGTTTGGGGTTGTTCCCATGAATCTCGGGGTGGTTTATCTACGTGGTGGTTAGGCAGTTTCGAAATTCTCGCGAGGCAGACGTTGTGCGCCCGTTGCCTACTTTCGACCGTTGGGCGACTGCCGAAGTAGTTCGCGATTCTCATATCGAGCCCCCTCTCTGCTAATCGAGCCGCTCAGGACCTTGATCGAACTACTCTTGACGCTAATCGAACTGCTTTTGATATTGATCGAACTGCTCTTGACGTGGTAGGTCCCGATCGGCCTGGGCTTCTGCGACTTTATTGGGCCGACAATGCTGTTAACCCTTTACTGGGCTTCGGTCTGACATACCTGTTGGGCCGGATCCGGTTCGGACCACCAACAGTTATTATACAAATGTTTAGGATGTGTGCTTTTTATTAATAGATTTTATTATTTTTTAAAGAAATTTGGAATGTTTATTGAAAATAAATGATATCTTATTGTTTCCTATAAATAAAATGAAATTATAAATATAAATAAAGTGGTTGAATCAATGTGATTAACCATTTGTTGGAAGAGTTGGTCTCCTGAGTGACGGTCTCACTATTTTTTTATTGTGAGACGGACCTTAATACATCATTTCAATAAGTTAAATACACCATTTCATTTTTAAGAATTACATTATTTGCAACAAAGAAATACATCATTTGCAATAAAGAAATACATCATTTCATTAAACTCATATCACAATAAAAATGGTGAAACATCATTTGCAATAAAGAAATACATCATTTCATTAAATTCATCTTACAATAAAAATGATGAGACGGTCTCATGTGAGACTTTGCCTTGTTGAAATAAGAAAAAATAAAGATCAGTGATGGTTTCATGTTGAAACGTTAAAATTAAAACAAATAAATATCACCGACACGCACTCTCTCTCAAGATTCGACCGTTGCAAAATTCAAAATAAATTTTCAAAGTTTACCGTTGGGTAGCAAAACGCTCTTCTTTCCTAAACCATCCCCTTCTCTCGATCTAGAAAATCAGCAATAAATGGCCGATGAAAAAACCGGCAACAGCGAAAACAGATCATCAATAATGGAATCGAAGGCGATGCACCCGCTCCAGCAGATTGCGGGGAACCCCAGCCACAAACTCCTCCTGAAGCAGTGGCTCAAGGAGGAAGAGTTGATCCTCAACCGCCTCGCTCTCAAAGAAACCCAAATCGACTCCACACGCAAAGAGATCACCCACCTCTACTGCCTCTTCTTCCTCTTCCACTCCACCGCCCTCCTCCTCCTCTTCGCCGCCGCCGCACAGCAGGAGGAGGGAGCCGCCCTCATGTGCAGGAAGTCATGGATCCCGTCCCTCTGCTCTCTGCTGTGCTCCCTAGGGTTCATATGGGCGATCCGGTACAAGACTGATACGGAATCTCATTTGGAGAAGATGCTGAATCGGGAGAAAGAGGATTCGAAGCTGCTGGGGAAGTGCGTGGAGGAGTTGAAGAGAAAGGGGGTGGAGTTCGATTTGCTGACGGAGGTGGACGCGCTCCGGAGGGCCAAGAGTCTCCATGTCGAGGCCAAGCCGGTCCGGAAGTGGTCGCCCCGGGATTTCGCCACGCTGTTTTTCTTCTCTGTGTCTTGCTGTGTGTTGGTGTTGAACAGACTCATTTTGTGCAGTTAGAAGATTCTATTTTTCATTTTTATTTTTTGATGTTTTGTGCAGAACTCTCTGTTCTGTTCCTGTCCTGTATAATGGGATCGATATTAATGAAACAATGCTCTGCATATTTTGCATTTCAATGCTATTATTAAACATAATCGCGTGCAAAGTTTTGAATTCAAGAAACATTCAGATTTAACTAACTCTATGAAAAATTGGGAGGGGGATGGGATGGTGGATCACCTTCCTTCTTCAGAAACCCCCTGAAGCATGGGTTCGGAAACAGGAATAGGGGAGTGGCATAGAGGCGTCATATTAGTGGTGGTGGTGGTGGTGGATGATGGTGGGTTGTCGCTGCTTGAGTTTTGGATACTGGGATTCGATGTTGTTGTTATATCACTGAAGTTCCATTCTGTCAAGTATCCAGGCTTTGAAGTGACAGCAGGTATCTCTGCATCTCCACATAGCATCGCCACCACCCGGGACATGGACGGCCGAGCCGCTGGCGATGTCTGGCTGCATAGAAGTGCTACTCCAATCAACCGCCGTACCTCCTCCTCCTTGAACTCGGGTAACCTTTGGTCCACCAGCTCCAGATCCCTCTCATTTTCATGACAATGCCAGGCCTACACCAGTAAAACAACAAGTCTTAAATCAAGCAAATTGTGTTTTATATACAAGGAAAACATCGGAACATACCCATTCAAGTAGGTACACCCTATCCTCTTCCTGTCTCGAATCAGAATTCGCTCTTCCACTCACAATTTCAAGAGCCACCACTCCAAAACCAAACACATCAGCCTTCTCAGTGAGGTAACCCCGCATTGCGTATTCCGGAGCAAGATACCCACTGCATGAGCAACAATGTTAACAAAAAAAGGATTACATGTTTAAGGTTATTCACATAAGTTTAAGGGATCTGATCTCACATTGTGCCTGCAACACGGGTACTCATATGTGTCTTGGTGTCATCATACAGCTTGGCCAAGCCAAAGTCTGAAAGTTTTGGATTCAGTTGAGAGTCCAGCAGAATGTTGCTCGCCTTCACATCTCTGTGTACAATCCGAAGCCGGGATTCCTCATGAAGATAAACTAGACCTCTTGCTACACCTAAGCATATATCAAATCTCGTAGGCCAGTCAAGAGAGAAGCTTCCTTGTCCTGATCAAATAAAGCAAGTGCTTCGGCCTTCAGCAATGGAAATAAAATACTGGACTTGCTCAGGAGAGGGAGTACTATAGTTCTTTTACCAAATAGTGCTTGATCTAGACTCTTTTTCTCAAGATACTCGTAAACAAGTAATCTCTTGTTTCCATCGATGCAGCATCCATACAATTTCACTAGGTTACGGTGCTGCACAGCCGATATAGTTTCTATCTCTGCCAGAAACTGGCTCTTCCCTTGGTGGGAAGCTACAGACAACTGCTTCACAGCAATAATTCGTCCATCCTCCAGTGTCCCCTTTACACAGAGACAGTTAAGTTAGCAAGATTAGAGATTTAAATGTTTTTATTAGCCTACAAATTATAATATATCACTTTCTATTTCATGTTTAATGCCCGTTTTATCACTACTTGCCCCATCTTAAATGAGACTAACCATTTGAGGTTGCTTTAATGAAAATCGAAGTTACCTTGTAAACAGGCCCAAACCCTCCTTCTCCAAGCTTGTTAGCTGTGCTGAAATCATCTGTGGCAGCTCTAAGTTGTGCATATGTAAAAGTGTATGGTCTGGTTTCGAGGCCCAGGAACTCTGAAAATTGAGGCAGAAACATTTTTCAAATTCTACTAGCAACGATCAAAGTTATGGCTAGTTAAGGAATATCAATTTCTATCAGATACATCAAATGATGAAAACTTTGAGCACATTAAAGAAAAAGAAAATCATGCAAAGTAAATGCCAAACCATGTTCAGTTTTGACAGCATAATTGACGTTTAATCATCAGCGCAGCACAAGACTTGCATAAAAGAAACAAACTACTCCTGCTAAAAGAGGGTATAACAACACTTCTCCGCATACCTTCATCTTCAGATCTCTTCTGCCTTTGTCTTCTTCGGACTGTATAACAGATTGCGATGAAGGAAACAAAACTTACTGCTACTACAGAAACAACAACACCGACGATGATGCCAGTACTATTTTTCTTGTCGCCAGGCTCATTTGGAGGATTGTTACTTACAGTAGGAATGAAATCTATGAAAATAAAATAAGAATCAGTAATAACTTTTTAGAAATAAACCTCCAGTATTTTTTTTTTTTTCCGAGTTCAAACTTCCAAGGGGCATACCTCCAGGGGTGACGCTTATTGCTGAAATAGAAGGTCCATATATCCCTTGAGCAGGCACACAGCAAGTCCCTCTTCCTGCCCAAAAGAGATGGATATCGAGGTGGTTTTCTGTAACTCGAGCACTAAAATCCTTGACCACAGCTCTCAATGACCCTCCAGCTTCCTTTTGTATGTCAAAATCTTTAATTTCAAGATTACCCTGGGAAAGGACATTGATGGTTGGATGTTGTGATGAAGCAATAGCTCAATATGACAATTCTATGTATTACACACCTGAATATAGATATCAAAAACACGCCTTCCAAGACTCTTCCAAGAATTAGAGTCCTCAATTTTAGTCTCTACAAACTGGAGGCTTATATTGTATCCCCCATTCTGGAGGCCCAAACCATAATATCTTAAGGATCCAGCAGAAACACGTGAATCCTGGTACAGCTCTGGATCCCTTGTATTTAGAATGTTTGTCACGAAGTTAGTTTTGTACTCTGGATTCCTGCTTCCAGAAGGAAGACCAACATTGCTGACTCCCCATCTCTGTGCTCTGGTCACATGATATGCTGCTGGACCTAGAGTCTCATTATCTGCCTCATAAACAATCCCTGTGGCAGATGTCATCTGTACACCACCACATTTGATTGCAAAGTTGGAATCTGAAAATATATGGATAAGAAGTCACATATCAATTGTTGATATAAGCTTAGTAAGAAAAGGTAATATTCAATGGATAAACCAACAGCTTAGTTGCATAGCAATCTGTTAGTATATTCTGGGATTCAAATACTGCTCAATATGATGTAGACCACATCTCACATGCAGTCAAAGTCATTCAAAATTTCTTTAATTTCATGTTTCGAAGGAACGTGTGTTCTTAACAAGATTATTCACGCTTCTGACCATCAAAGTTCTCTGTATAGAGAAAGGTTTGTCACGTACACTGGGGGTCACCTCTGAAGCAAGGGAAGTTTCTTTGGAGGCAATTCAATCCTGATGCCAGAACACTGAAATTGTAAGATGAATTCAAATAAGTAAAATTGAAAGAATCAAATTCCATGTAGAGAAAACTAGAATTGTTCATATCAACGCTTCACATTATTTATAGAAGATATGCAAGCATACATGTTTCCTATCAATATCTCAGTACCATGTTATTTAAAGAACAGTCTCATTTTGCAAAAATGCTTGGTGAGATGAGCTTTTTTTCCTTATAAATCTTCTCACTAAACTTCAGAAAAAGATCTAGTTAAAGCTGTAATATACTCAAATCTGAAATTCTGCTAACATCAGAACCTTGGAGACGGGACATATGGACATCACAAAAATCGATATTCTACTCCTGTTATGATATGACAAATATTTTTGATTATATATGACAAATATTCTTGATTCCATATGTTCCCATGATTGGCTACTACAGCACGTGACAGGTACAAGAACCGAAAAAATCCCAGTATGTGAAACCGTGATAACGAGTAGAACAAGCAAAAACTTATGAAGCATATTAAGCAAATACGTGGAATACTTAAAAACCAACTAGTTAAGGACTTGGGGAGTTAACCTGCTGTTAGAACCTTCAATAGTGAAGTTGTTGGCAACCAAATTACTGCAAAAGATACAATGTGAGTTTTCACACTATACAACTTAGATCGCAATATAAGAATTTGGCACAAAATTAAGTTTTTTAACCATCAAATGTAAATAACTCGTACAGTTGAAGATTTAGCTGGCTGACCCACGAAGAATAGCTCCCAGATAGCTCATTATATGACAAATCTCTGCAAACAAATAGAATTAAGATGTCAATTGAGTTATTAGAATCAAGACTCCACATAGTTTGCATAAGAATGACCGGGAATAAAAATGATAATATAAGACATAGAGTTTAAATCTGATACAAGTCCTAGAAGATAGAGAACCCACATAAACTGAAGGCGTGAAGTTTTCAGTGCAGGCAGAGAACCAGTCAGTTTATTGTTGCCAAGAAACCTGAACATACAGAAAGGAAGTTACAGGCCATCTTAATTGGAGTTGAAGGATGTGAGTTTGAAGAATCAACAATACAAGCATAAATAATTACAGGTGGACGAGGGAACTCATATTGAAAAGGGAATCTGGAATTTGTCCGGTGAAATTGTTGAAGCTCAGATCCCTGGATAGCAAAAATGACAGTTTCATAGGGATCAGTGGCAACATTATCTGCTAATCGCCAGAACAAATTTAAAACTTTCTTTTAAAAAGAGGAGGGGGGGGGACTCGGAATAGATTTTGCTCCAGTCAACATTGTAAAATCATTCTTTATTGCAGAAACTTACAGCAAAGACAAACTTGGATATTCATTGAAGTTGGAAGGGATGGAGGCAGAGATGTTGTTATTCCTCAAAGATCTGAAATTTATAGACAGTTGAAGTTTGTTTGATACAACAAATCAATACTGTGATTTCATATTTAAAGCCATGTCTGATCACTCACAATGTAGTCAAAGCCTTCATATTTGTGAGGAAGTCTAGTGAAGAGTTACCATTGGATAAATCCGATATTCTCCTGTGATTTAAAGTATCAAGAAAATTAACTACTTCACATTAAGAACAAATGACACGAGGCCCTCAAATATAAGAGAGTAGTGGCTAACACACTTACAAGTCAGTCAAATCCCTTAAATTGGAAAACGATGATGGTATTGGGCCCTGAAATGAGTTTCCTTCGAGCCTCCTGTAGATGTGTGAAAAAATTGCAATGAGAATACAAGAGAGAACGAAACTACAGCCAGAGGTAAGAGTCGAATTGAACTCGGAAGAAACAATCTCGAAAAGGCAAGAAAGCCAGATATGTGTAACTCACAAGAGAGTCAAGTTTGACCAACTGCCAATGAAGTCAGGTATTTGGCCAGTGAATGCAACATCTGGAGCAAACCTGAAATTCCAAGAATTATGACACTGATCATGAGCTGAGTAATTATATGACGCTTAATCATCAATCTAAAATGAATTAAAGAAAAAAGCTTGTCTTAGATCTCTTACATCGTCTTCATATTTAGAAGTCTAGCAAATGACAAAGGGATTGCACCACTAACTCCAGAGCTATCAATCCAACTGGTAGAAATCAGATAAAATTCATAAGCAGCTGGAAGATGATGTGCAGAGTTTAAAACATATATGTTAAGAGAGATGATTTTTTTTTTTTCAAAAAAAAAAAAAAGGAAGGTGTAGTAGTAAGAGAGCAGCAGAATTTACAGTTCTTCTAGCCTAGTGCAGTTTCCGAGTTCCGATGGTAACGAACCAGAGAAGTTACTCGTGCCAATAGCCCTGTGAAGGAGCAATGAATCAAATCAAGTATGCTCTTAATTTGTCCCATGCTTGGGGTGTATGGTAAAAGATCTTACAGAGATCGTAAATCGAGAAGCAAGCCTAGTTCCTTGGGAAGCTCCCCTGATAAGGCATTGATTCCAATGCTCCTACAAAATGGGGTTTGCAAAATTCAAATCTCATTCGTTTTGATCAAAGGAATAGACTCGGCTTCAATCGACAACTTACAGATACTGCATCCGAGTTAGAGTGCCAACGGAAGGGGGGAGGGTGCCTGTCAAATAATTCTGCCCCAAATTTCTGCAATTCCAATCAGACAAACACAGCATCATCCAGTGCAAAACATTTTGAACAATTTTACTTCTGATTTGAACGAATGTGCGAAAATCATACAAACTAGTGAGGTAGGTCAAACTCCAAAGCTCATCGGGGAGCTCACCCACAACATTTGAAGAAGAATCCCAATCCGACATCGAATACACTCTCCTGCGGCGCAAGATAAGTAAGTTCAAAGCCAATGGCACAACACAGAGGGGGAGTGGACAGAAGTGAACGTACAGAGAATAAACGTGGCAAAGGGTGGTGGAGTTGTAGGAGCAGTCGCATTTAATGCCGGGACTATAATCCAGAGGCGTGGCACTATCACTAGCGATTCCGCTGCATATGTCGCCGCTGATATTCCATCTATTGTCCGACCTTATCCGCCACCGCGAGAATATCGCATTTATCGCTCTCGCTGCACATACCACTCAGATTACATACAACAAACATTACTCATTTTGTACAATTTCTTTATATATTGGATATCATTAACTCAACACCCATAAATTAACGCTCCCAGCTGCAATCTTTCGTTTTCTAGGTTTAAAAATTCAACTCTCTTTCATATTGGACCATAAACTGGAAAACAGAGCATATAGCACACCTTCAGAGGGGTCTGTAACCGGTGGTGCTTGACCGACACATACAGCAGCAAGCATCAAAACCAAGAAAATCGTCGGCGGCGGGGCCAGCAACTTGCAAGTGTGTTTCACGGTCATTTCGATCCCAAAAGCAAGCTTAGAGTGGAGAATTCGAAATGAAGAAAGGCAAGCTGTGAAGGAGCAAGACAGATACAATACAATACAACACAAGTTGACGACGAAGTAGGGACAACTGCAGTAAGGGTTTTGGTAGCGATTGCACCTTCGTTCGTCATCAATCATCATGTAATTAACTTCAGTTTCACACATCAAAATCAAATGCGTATTCATGTTACAGTAGACGATCGCTCGAGTTAAGTCTTGGGTCAAATCTTATCTACTATCGTTTATTCCAGATACATGAACTATACTATACGAATGTTCAGTAAAATCCAGCCAGCATAATGTGAAAAGCGAGATTGTTGAACATTTATATTGGTTTAAAATCACTAATAATGCATGTAACTTTTTGGCCACCAAAGTTGAACCGCTGCCATAGAATTTAGAAGATACTCCTATAATAATGTGAAGACATAGTGGCCTGGGTCGAGGAGATGGGTCTTGGTACCCCACCTATCTATCCATTTTATATCATTCATTTCATTACGCTTAATAACTTTATACATTGCAGTCCACTTAAATAATCAGTATTCTATACTTTTTTAAGTTCGTGTATTTCTTTGAACTAGATTGCTACATGCGCGTTGCGCAACGAATATACATTTTTATTATTAAAATATTTCAATTTTAATTATCATGTTAATATATAGTAGTAAAATAATAAAATTCGATCGAGTTTAGCTCAAACTTTAAATTTATTAATCAAGTTAAAGCTGACACTTTAAATTATTTAATTAATCTTAATTGATTTACAATTTTATTTGCCTTCTTTCATTTCTCTCTACATATTTTTGTATCTCTTATCATATCTTTAATTCACTCACACTTGGATATTTTGATTTATGCCCCCTCATGTTTTGTGTCACTCGAATCAATACTACTAATATTAAATATTTGTATTACACATTTGCGTTGCGTGAGATACATATTTATTCTAGATACCAAATAAATTATTTTTTAAATAAACCTTATATTGCATATCCATGTGACAAATTTACCTTTAGTTTTTTAGTTTCATATTACATAATATTAGAAGTCGATATAATTGAGCTTCAAGGTTTATATACGAATTAAGTCTCCACTTAGCACAACATATACGAATTGGGCCTTAACAATGAATCGCTAACAACACAATAAGGATTTGATCCATACGAATTGTTACTATCTATTATTGTAAATTTCTTCATATCTCATTGCATACACTTAGTTATCATATGAAACAAATATTGTATTGGACATTATTGATCTTACCCAATTTTTAAATTAATTTAAGATAAATTAATGTACTTTTAGGGGTGATCACGAGCCGAATCGAGAATGGCTAGGCTCGAGCTCGACTCGATCGAGCTTAGACTTTCGAGCTCAAGCTCGGCTCGGCTTGATCGAGCTTGATTTTTTAATTTGTTTTAAATTTTAACAAAGATTAAAATTATTTATTAATTAATAAAAAATTTAGAAAAAAAAATTTAAATTATATTAAGTCCATAAGGCTCGTGAGTATAGCTCGATTTAAGCTCGAGCTCGATAAGGCTTGCAAGCCTATCGAATTAAGTATCATGAAGCTCGAGCTTGACAACTACTTTCTCGAGCTCGAGCTCGAGCTCGATTAGTATCAAGTCAATTTTGAGCTTTTTTCGAGCCGATCCCAAATTTGTCTCGTGCCGGCTTGCCTCGCGCTCACCCCTATATACTTGCTTCATTCCTAAAATTAACATTGTACACACAAATAAATATTAAAGTAATATATTTATAAGAATAATAAAATAAAAATAATAATTAGCATATATAATTCTTAGAGGTTGTTAACTAATTCCATTTTTGTTTAAACCTTTAATAAACATTATTTATATATTGTTGTGGGTGGATTTTCTCAACAATAAATTTGTTGAATTGCACAAACAGTTATTGGTGATATGTTGTGGAATAAGTATGTGTGGGTAATCGTGAGAATGTGACTCAGGTATGATGGAAACAGAGATAATTTGAAAGAGATCGCAGAGGAGTGCCGAAAGCACCTCGACTTTGCATTTTATATAATTTTTTTTATTAACTGAATATATTTGTGAATTTGAACATGTATGTCCCCGTTGAGGGAATTTACAACATGTATCTATATAACTATAAACTATTGTAGCAGCCAATCTGTGATTACTCCTCTCCGCACTTGATCGTAGCATGTTGTTGGTTGTTCCCTAGTTGACCGACGTTGGATTGATAGATTACTCGATGGATATAGAGGTCATAAGATCAAGGAGTATAGTCGCATATCATGGGGATGAGCTCTAGTCGGAGTATGGATTGAGCTTCCATATATTCACAAGAGTTGATTTTGTGTTTCCCAATAATCATTTACAATAAGTTTTTAAAATAATTACATTTTTATACTTTTTTTTAAATTTAATAGATGTTGAGCTCTAATAATCATTTATCACTTATAATTATTTATAATTTTTTTTACGTTTCAATTTAATTTATAAAATACAAAATCAAAATCGTTAGAAATTTTTTTTTTCTAGTTTAGTCATTTAGTCATTTTTTCTCTTTCCATCTATTATATTAACTAATAATTTGGGATGATCATATTGTTGATTCTATTAAAATATAAATCGAGCCCTAAAATTATCAAATCAAGAATTTATGAAAATTCAAATTATATTGTCCGATCGAATGTGGATATATTGAACCGAAGTTTCGATTTGTGTTGGCTTTTGTCTTGAACATATTTATTTTTGTTTCTTTCATAAATCACCTAATTTAGAAAAAATATATTTTTTATACTTCAAACACATTAAACATAACTCACAAATTAAATAAATAAGTATAATCTACGTCTTAATACATAATCATATTACAAATTGACATTAAACAGTGACATATATTGTGCGCGTGTGAAAATATCGGCAACCATGGAGTTTACAAAGACATAAAAATAAACGTACTATCAAATAAATTTAATTGGATGGATAATACTCCCTAAGTCCCGGCTGAATTGTCCCGGGTTGACCGGGCACAATAATCAAGGAGTGTGAGTGTAAAGTAAGTTGAGTGGAATTAATATTTTATTGTTGAGTGTGAAAAAGTTGCATTTTTAAGCAATGGGACAATTGAGGTGGGATGGAGGGAGTATTAGTGAACAAACATGTTAATAATCTGCATCATTAAGATTAAATTAAGGGTCTTGCTTGTGATCAATATATCAAACTCAAAATTCCTGATAACATATGAGTATGCGAGTTTAAATTAATTTGATTTATTTCAAAATTAAGATTAAATTTTGCATTTCATTATAATGACAAAATATGGAGACAATGTAGTGAGAAAAAAATGATAATTGAATGTATTCATTATATAAAACTATATTTTATGACACAAAAAATAATGTACAATTTAGAATAGATATACTACCTCCGTCCCATAACAATTGTCTTGTTTGGAAATGACACAGATACCAATGCGAGTAGAGATAGAGGAAATTAGTATTTTATTAGTGAGTGTGTATAAACTTTCCATTTTAGGAAAGAAGACAATTGTTTGGGACAGACGAAAAATGAAAACAAGACAATTGTTTTGGGACGGAGGGAGTAATATTTATAAATAACAAAACTGAAGTGGAGATATAATATTTATAAAAGCAAGCTTGGAGTGGAGAATTCGAAATGAAGGAAGGCAAGCTGTGAAGGAGCAAGGCAGATACAATACAATACAATACAACACAAGTTGACGACGAAGTAGGGACAACTGCAGTAAGGGTTTTGGTAGCAATTGCACCTTCGTTTGTCATCAATCATCATGTAATTAACTACAGATTCACACATCAAAATCAAATGCGTATTCATGTTACAGTAGACGATCGCTCGAGTTAAGTCTTGGGTCAAATCTTATCTACTATCGTTTATTCCAGATACATGAACTATACTATACGAATGTTCAGTAAAATCCAGCCAGCATAATGTGAAAAGCGAGATTGTTGAACATTTATATTGGTTTAAAATCACTAATAATGCATGTAACTTTTTGGCCACCAAAGTTGAACCGCTGCCATAGAATTTAGAAGATACTCCTATAATAATGTGAAGACATAGTGGCCTGGGTCGAGGAGATGGGTCTTGGTACCCCACCTATCTATCCATTTTATATCATTCATTTCATTACGCTTAATAACTTTATACATTGCAGTCCACTTAAATAATCAGTATTCTATACTTTTTTAAGTTCGTGTATTTGTTTGAATTTTAGCCTGTCACATTAACGGGTGGGGTTTAGTATACCAGAATTAAGGAGTGTGAGTGTAGAACAAGTTGAGTAGAATTAATATTTTATTTTTAAGTGTGAATGTAAAATAAATTGAGTAGAATTAATATTTTATTGTTGAGTGTGAAAAAATCACCATTTTTGGAGCTGGGCATGAGATCCTCTGTCTTATTTTTTGTGTTTAACTCCCTATTCCACTATTAAAATTATTAATTTTTATTTGATATTTTTTTATAATCTTAATTTATCATGTTTTCGATAGGGTTCTTCCCACCCAATTAGGGTATATAATTTTTTTAGTAATTAGTTTTCAGTTTTTAACTTAAATTTGATTATTAAAATTAATTAATTTATAACTATAATTTGTGTTCTTATAAAATTCTGAATTCTATTATTACAAATCAATTAGACTATATTGTATTATACTTGATTTTTGTATTCGTAAAAATATAATTTAAAATTAGTAATCGAGACAATGGAACACTAATGTGGGACATAAGATTTGATCCGATTGAAATACAAACGAAAAAGGAAAGTTGAAGAATTAAACTGGGACGGGAGAACTATATTTTAATGTTAGTTACGATATAGGATGCTTTATGCCATTATTTCAAGTCAATGTGACACATTTAATGTAGGTCTATTTATATTTAAAAAATCGAACTATGGTACGTGTTAGAAATTCAACTCACATGTTGATATGCTGACTTAGTGATTGAGGAATTGAAGATTCAGCAAATCATGAGTATGCTAAGTTGTGGCAGCAGTCTGCTAAAGGAGATTGCTGAGATTGTTTTTCGTTTGCTAGGAGTTAGCATTATGCTGAGAGTTAGCATTATGCTGAGAGTTAGAAATCTGCTGAGACAAGTTTGCTGAGCAAAGTCTGCTGAGACAAGTTTGCTGGAGGAATATGCTGAAAATGTTTGCTCAGCATTAGAGATATATGTGTGTGGTTGCTGAAGTCCGATGCTAGGAGTCTCAACAGAGTATAGAATTGTCATTCTACTTAGTGGGTTAGTTGAGAAATTGACACGTGTCAAGGCGTGGTTGGTCGAATCGGTTATATTCGTTGGGCCGTTAGGATCGAGCTTCCTGTTTCATTCTCGATCAGTTTTTCTGTTTGAATTGTAAGATAAAAGATGAGAAAGAGAGTTAGATTTTTTAGAATCCTTTTAGAGAGAAATTTAGAGATAAAAAAGAGAGAGAAATTTATAGAGAAGAAAATAGAGATATTCTGGTGAAGTTTGTTTTGAGAACTGCTTTCTCAATTTGTATTCGTTCAAGACGTTTAATAAAAGTTTTTTTTTTTGTATTCTCGTTCATTCGTCTGCCATTGTTGATTATTCAAGCCCAATTTCATAATAATTGGCGCCGTCTGTGGGAAGCGGTTAAGGGCAAGTTTTGTTTTAAGTATTCTGTTCTTATTTTTGGAATTTGTTCATCTCTGCGAAACCCCTACGATTTGTTGGGACACGTTCGTGTGTTCTTGATTTTTTGCATTATTTCTGGTAATTGATTCTGGGAACTGGAGTGGAGGTTGAGGCTTGAATACTGATACTTGGGCGGTTTGATGCCAAGTTTGGTTTAATTTCAAGAATATTAGAAATCGACATTGACGACGTGAGCTCTAGCATCAAGATTGTGTGTAATGGCAGGGAGTCGATTTGAGATCGAAAAATTTTCGGGGAAGAACGATTTCGGGCTCTGGAAAATCAAGATTAAAGCCATTCTAACCAAAGAAGGTCTGGCCGATTCTCTCCTACCTGATGCTGACAAAGCATTTGTGGGAGAAACTGTTGAGAAGAAAGCAAAGCTAATGGACAGTGCGATGAGCACATTACTGCTTAGCCTTGATGACAAGGTACTCTGAGAAGTGTCGAGGGAAAAGACACCGGCCAAAATATGGAAGAAATTGCAAAGCCTATACATGACGAAGTCCATTGCCAACCGTATATTCATGAAGAAACGGTTGTATAGCTTCAAGTTCACAGACGACAAGAGCCTCCTGGACCAGCTGGACGAGTTCCACAAGGCTATAGATGAGCTTGAAGGAATTGGGGTAGAAATTGATGATGAAGACAAGGCGATACATCTTCTCAATGCCCTTCCAAAGTCCTACTCGAACGTTTACGATGCAATGGTGTATGGAAGGTCTGAGGGTATAACTCTCGAAGAAGTATTGGCTGCTATTAAACAAAGAGAAATTGAAAAGTTATCAGATGGAAGAAGCTATGACCAGTCAGGTATGGGGTTGTTTGCTAAGCGGGGGCAACAAGGAAAGGAAATTGAGAGGCATACAGAAAACCAGTCTAGTGATTTAATGGGGGCTGGTTTATTTGTTAAAAAGGATGGTTACAGAAAAGAATTTATTAAAAAGGGGGATTTTCGATCATCTCAATTTCAAGGAAGAGGCAAGTCATCCTATGATTCGTTTGAGAATAAGAATTTTCAGCATCAAAAGGAAACAAGAACTTGTAACTATTGCAAGAAGCCAGGACATTTGATCAAGGATTGTTATACTTTGAAGGGTAAGGAATTAGTTAATAATCGAAGTAATAATGTGGAAGTTGTGGACCTTCTGCAAGATGAGATACTGAACATTGTTGAAGAAAAGGGAAGTGGTGGATGGATTCTTGATTCTGGCTGTTCGTTTCATATGTGCTACCAATTGGAATGGTTTATTGATTTGAAACCTATGGAGCAAAGTTCAATTGTATTAGGGAATAATAATGTCTGCAAGATAAGAGGAATTGGTTCAATTAGAATACTGAACCACAATGGAGAACCTAAGCTGCTGAAGGATGTAAGGTACATTCGAGAGGTGAAAAGAAACCTCATATCTCTTGGAGTTCTTGAATCCAAGGGATATAAATTTGAAGGATTAGAAGGCAAGATTACGATAAGTCGAGGTGGTCGAGTCACTCTAAAAGGAAAAATAGTGAACAACATTTACTATCTGTTTGCTAAAACAGTAGTTGGTCAGACAGACATCAAAAAGGGTGTAAGTGAATCAGAGGCAAGTTGTTGTAAGCAAACTAAATTCGAAAGCAAGGCATCATGTGATAGAGTTAGGAGGGAGATGCATTCTCCTAAACACTCTCTTGAGTTTGGATATGGCTGAAAAGGGAGAAAATCTGGAATTCCAAAATTGCGAAGAAGTTGTTATCAGCAAGGTTGAGGAGGAGAACATTACTTCTCTGATGGAAGTTGATGCAATCCCATTGCTAGAAAAACCAAAAGAGAATAAGTTGGTTGGAGGCAAGTGGGAGTGCAAGGTGAATTTGGAAAGAGTTGTTCAAGGTTTATTTGAGAGTTTGGTAATTTTGATGTTATGTGTTAGGATGATATTCAGTTTCTTGACAGCTCCAAGGAAACCACTTGAAAGTGTTTTGAAGTATCTTAAAAATTATGCCTCAAATGTTGGAAGGAAAGGATCAAATTCAGATTATGTGTTCAATTGGTTTGGAACATAAATAATTTGGAAATCGAAGTTGAGATCTGCATTCGGGAAGAATAGTGTTTGATCAATCACAAAGTCAGGAGGGAGATTTGTTGAAATGCTGACTTAGTGATTGAGGAATTGAAGATTCACCAAATCATGAGTATGCTAAGTTGTGGCAGCAGTCTGCTAAGGGAGATTGCTGAGGTTGTTTTTCGTTTGCTAGGAGTTAGCATTATGCTGAGAGTTAGAAATCTGCTGATACAAGGTTTGCTGAGACAAGTTTGCTGAGCAAAGTCTGCTGAGACAAGTTTGCTGGAGGAATATGCTGAAAATGTTTGCTTAGCAAAGATGGTGTTTGCTCAGCATTAGAGATATATGTGTGCGGTTGCTGAAGTCCGATGCTAGGAGTCTCAACAGAGTATAGAATTGTCATTCTACTTAGTGGGTTAGTTGAGAAATTGACACGTGTCAAGGCGTGGTTGGTCGAATCGGTTATATTCGTTGGGCCGTTAGGATCGAGCTTCCTGTTTCATTCTCGATCAGTTTTTCTGTTTGAATTGTAATATAAAAGATGAGAAAGAGAGTTAGATTTTTGAGAATCATTTTAAAGAGAAATTTAGAGAGAAGAAAAGAGAGATATTCTGGTGAACTTTGTTTTGAGAACTGCTTTCTCAATTTGTATTCGTTCAAGACGTTTAATAAAATATTTTTTTTTGTATTCTCGTTCATTCGTCTGCCATTGTTGGTTATTCAAGCTCAATTTCATAACAATCACCCTTACAAAATTAAGTTCATATCACTTTCTGTTGTTAGGGTCGTTAAATGGTGGTTAGATTGAGAATTTGATATCTGAGCCTCTTTGTTACTGTGTTTTTTTGCGCATTAAATAATATGGTTTTCACTTACTACGATGAATGGATCGTAGCAGACATTGAAAATGGAGTCAGTAAAAAGTTGATCATCGACGCGTGTCCAACCAACCAATCAACATTAGCCGGCTTCTCCTTTAACAACTAAAATATTGTTTTTTATTTTTTTGAAAGGGGCAAGTATTGTAAAATAGTTTGTTGCACGATACTCATCTCATCATCTCCATGAAAAGTATCAAAATAATTAGTGAACGATTTACTCTCTGGCCCAATCTTTGGTATATTTTTTTCAGTGGAAAATATATACTTAAAAGAAAAACACGATAGAACCTATAAAAAGCCCATTTAGCCATTAAACAAATGGATTAATAAATCAGTTTGGGCCCATTGAATTCATGCTGGGCCAGATCGATAATCAATTTATCGAAATATAAGATTTCTTGAAACACGAAATTGGTTGAAAAAGAAAACAGTTGAATGGCTCTTGTGTTAGTGTAGGGGTAGCATTCGACTTTTAACAACCCAAAAATCAGCCCCACCAGATTTTGTGATGCAATGATATCAATTTTATTATGTCACACACTAATCTGTCGACTATATTCAATAATTTTTTCTGGGAAGTTTTTTTTAATAACTTAATCATCATTAAATAGTTATGGTCAGTGAGAAATACTCCCTCAGTCATAAGGGAATTGTCTTCTTGGGACATGACACAATAACCAATGTAGTGGAATGTGGTAGAGATAGATAAAATTATTATTTTATTAGTTAGTGTGTATTAACTTTCTATTTAAGGTAATGAGACAATTCGTGTGGAACGGACGAAAAATGAAAGAAGGACAATTCGTGTGGGACGGAGAGAGTAATTTCATTTCACTGTTGTTATTACTATTAATATTAATAGAATGTTTTTAAGTATTGCGGATTTAACTTTATTATGGGTTTCCCTTTATCATTTTTTTAATTAATTCAACCTGTATGGATGTATTAGGTTTGTTTTTGTTCTAAATTTGACTGGTTTGAAATTATATTTTATTTGCAACTACTTAACTTTAGTTTTGAGTTTTCATTAGTCATTTTCCAAATGGGAATGCTGTGGTGAAACTGCGTAGTGAAAAACATTGCTTATTCCTATTTTTTAGTGAAGTCTCAAATCGAATCACATCTGATTTTCTGTTTTAAGTTTAAACTAATAAACAATGTAGTGTCACAAATCACAATTGTTGTGCCTAGTAGTACATAGAGGATCCAAATCCATTTTTGTGCCCTATCAACCCGGGATAATTAAGCTGGGACGGAGGAGTATAAAATTTTAAGTTTATAAACTTTCGTTAAAAGTGTGCATTTTGAACAATATGAAAATTTGATGATCCCCTATATTGGAGAGATAACATAAACCAATTAAATATATCTACACTAAAAATATTGTAAAATTATAAATTATTATTTTCGTGCGACGCACAAATATAATTCTCATTTATTTTAATAAGTTAATATTCACCCAAAATTGCTTTAGTGTAGTTTTTTCTTTCATTTTTTAAAAATTGCTTTAGAGTTGTTTTTCCTTTCATTTTTTTGATAGCATTGCAGTCACTCTTTTCACTACTTTATCTACTTGAATGCTTTCATCTCCAGATTTCAGTAAGGGGGCGTTTGGTTGGTGGGTTTTGAAATGAGGGAATAGAATGATTTCAAAACCCATTTTTTAGTTAGATGGTATGTGAATAAAAAAATGGGAATCACCAAAATCCTCCAAAATGGTGTGTTTCATTTTCATTCCCATTATCAAAATTAATTATTTCATATTATTTTATAATTATTTTATTATTTATTTATTTTTATAATATTACTCTAAAATATTTTGATAAATATATTATTTTATAATATTATATGTTATTACAATTATATATTATTCTTTTTAATATATTAAAATAATAATATTATTATATTAATCATTTATTTTTATCTTAATTTTATATTTTATAAAATAAATAAGAATATAAATATATTATTTATTCATTTTAATATGATTATATTTTCTTTTTTTTTATTATTATATTAATTAATTATTTCTTATTTTCTAATTTATTTTATTTATAATTATTTTCTTTTTTATTTACTTTTTCTTTTTTATATAATATTTTTGATAATTTTATTATTTATAATATCATATGTTATTATAATTATATATTATTTTTTAATATATTATAATAATAATATTATATAATCAATCATTTATTCTGTATCTTAATTTTATATTTTATAAAACAATAATAAGATAAATAAATTATTTATTTATTTTAATATAATATAATTTTATTATTTTATTATTAATAAATTAATTATTATTTGTATAAGAATTTAATTATTTTATAAACTTATAAACTTAATAAATAAATCATGGGAATTGAAAATGATTCCAAAACCTATCCAGTAAACCAAACATAAAATTAAAAATCTATATATATATAAAAGCAAAACCCCTCTTCTAAAAGTTTTTCCCCCCAAAACTATTTACTAAAAACAATACTAGGTTATATTAGGTAAGTAAGATTAAATATGATAAGTATTTAGTTATTTTAATTTATTAATGAAAATGGCTAATTACTTATATATATGTTTTGAACAATTATATTTATATGAAATAATAAATTTTATTACTAATCTTTAATAAAAAAAACTTATAGATAATGTATCCAATACATAATAAATTCTTTAAAATTGTACAATATATAAAAAAAACATTGCAATTGCTAAGAAACAAAATAAAATTATATATATTAGATTAATTCATCATAAATAATATCTAGAAATATAATTTATAAATCTATATATTTACACAACCCCTAAAAAAATGTCCGCTAACAAAAGTTATGGAAACAATAATCAAATGCATGAAGGAGAAAAAGACCGTTGCAATATACATGGCACAAATTTATATACTTTCAAAAAGTATTATGGAATGAGAAACATAAATTGACTAAAAATTAATATAATTATAATTATTAGCGTAATTATAGAGTTGTTGATTGTTGAGCTAATGTAATCATTAGCATTATAATGAATAGTAAGAAAAAAATCTATAAATACCTAATGTATGGTGAGCTAATCGGGAATTCATTCCTGTTGTTGGAGTAGAATTTTTAAGATTCAAATTTATGTAAACATCGTTCGTTTGTGCTGGTTATGCCAGATAATTCGAATTAGGTAAATTTGTTGTTCTTTTAAATATTATATATTTGTTTTTTCTTATTTTTTACTAATAGTGGGATGAGAGTACTCATACAAATTATTATTGTTTATTATCTTATGACATAATTGCAGTATATTTAA
>JAPKLW010001096.1:60537-75724 GCA_026898455.1 Plectranthus barbatus
TTGCAATTTTTATCACTGTTACCGCAAAATAATGATATATATATTCAATTGTTGAGTTGATATCACTCACTGATCTAGTGTGAGCCTTCTCACATCACTATTATGTAGTTTCCCTTCTTTCGTTCATTGAGTAGGCTTTAAAAAGAGAGAGGAGCGGGTATCACCTCTAAGGACATACTTTCGGCTCCGGATTGATCGATACAAACAATGAGAAAGATCTTCATTTGCCATCTACAAAAGATGATTTTTCTAATATTGTTGTACAATAATTATTTTAGAGCTATATTAATTCAATCATTATCAATGTGCTTAAGCTTTTAATAAATAAGATTTGTTACGGTAAGGTATACAGTTAATACAAAATATTGTGCAATTTCAGCATACCACGATATATGGAAAAAATTTGGTACGATACTATATTTACAGTACAATATTAATATTTAATTTAAGTTATATTTAGATCTCGGTATACCGATAGTTTCAGTACGATAACAATATGATTTTTTTCATACCGTAAAACTTTTTACGATATGTGGTACGATAGAAGATTTTTGGTATATCGTACCGACCCACCCCTAATCGCAACACATTGATCAAAGTGATATGTTTGTTGGACCATATATTTACAACACGAGCAATCATTTACCATTTCAAATGCATATTTTAATATTGGTACATACAAAATTTTTATATTATTTAATTTATGTAAGTATTTAAAGTAAATCTTTAAAAGAATTGTGTACTTAAAATGCATATTTTAATATAGGTATAAAAGAAATTCCTAAAATAATTTAAATCGAATAATATATAAACTTCACTATTTTGGTGTACTAAAAATTTAAACTCTTTAGTCAATTGATAAGTTCATAATTTACTCACATATATGTAGGTTTCTACATTTGTTTCATAAAATATATCGTAGTTTTATAAATTTTATATGCATGATTTTATATTAGTACATGCTATGCTTTGGTTGTTAAAGTCTCATAGGTTTTCACGAGAAGAAGTATGTTAAATGAAAAAAAAGAAAAACTCAAATCGAAAGTTCAAGATCTGTGACAATCAATACTCTTTTCATGACGGTGGATTATATGATTGTGACGGGGAGCTAGGATGGTCGACACATAATTATGACATACAATGAATAAAGCAACACTCTCTGTCATGATTGACATGAGATTCCTGTCAACCAACACAGAATGCAGAAATTATTGGCTTACGGATTTTTGTGTTTTATAGTAATATTTCATTACCTAATCTCTCCATAGTATATATAGAGAGTGCGACACTATTTGTAGTATAATTATACGCTTTAATTTCTTTATTTATAATGCAAGAGCTTGTGTGTATGTAGAAGAGATGAGAAGTGGTAGCGAATTAGTGACAGATCCAAAAATATTTGTTAAGTATGATTCCATTCAATTTTTACGTAACAAAAATAGTACATGATTAAGTAGATATATCAGTTCATAATAATAATAATAATAATAAAATATATGAAAATACTATGCATAAATCTAAAATTTTAACATTAAATAAAATTATTATTGGCCCCTCTTAATAAAATTATTACACTCTCTTATTCTTCATTCTCAAACATTTTTTTCTAAATAATTTGCGGTAAAAATAATTATTTCATGAAAATATCATATCATCATATTATTAAAATAAAAAGGAATCTTGGTTTTTAGGGGTGTTGAAGTGCACCCAGGTCTCTTAGTAGATCCACCAATATAGTGAAGTGCATGTAAAGAGGTATAAGAGTAGACAATTATAAAGCAACTGTGAAGATTTATTTGAGGCATAAATTTATCTCGGGTGACAAATTTAAAATTTAATCTAAAATAGATTGACTTTTAATATTTAAATACTATATATACATGTAATAAAAAAATTAATATAATTTTTAATAAATTATTAGGAAAATTACAGCAAACTAGTAATTCTCAATAATCAAACCCATACTCATTAACCATATTAATTCCTTACAATCCCCCTAAATACTACATCCCCAATTCCCTACCCTAAGAGCAAACCCGTCCCCAATATACACCAACACCACCCTAGGCGTTCTGTCCGGCGTCGATCCTCCTGTCCGCCGCTCGCGCTGCCACCCATCACCCACCGCCGCCCTCGACCCGCCGGCGTGCCTGCGTCTCTCCCCTCCGTCGCCTGTGCTGCCACCGCCGACAACTACTCGCACCCAGCCAATCAGCCACCCATCCGCTGTTGTGCTGCACCTGTCACCGCCTTTACACAGGCACCCAGTAAAGGTGATTCCACTCAAATGTGATAAAAATGAAATATTTTTACACCTTTACTCATTCTGGTAAATAAGCTACTAAATTAGATATTTGGCCGTGTATTGAATGTTTGGTGAACACTCGAGAAATTCTCTGAGTAACATTGATTAAATTTGTGTTGAAACTTCATCTCAATCTTTTCATGTCAGATTTACATTCAATTAGTCTTCGTAGGATCTTGCATGTTTTCAAAATTCTTTATGAAGTATTGCCCCAGTTAATCTGATTCTCTTTTTCTGGATTTTTTATTTTTATTTTTCACGGCAAGTACTTTGTCATTCGTTCAATATTTGACATTGAGGCTCATGTTATTGGCCTTTGGTTTATTTCAAACGTGGACAGCTGCTGCAATTTCTTGACATATGTAAGAACCCCAGAACAAATAGGTGTATTCATTGTTCCACTGATTTCCTTATTCTCATTTCCTTTTTTTTTTCCCAGTATTTTGTTTTGCTGCACACTTGAATTTCACTCAACTCCGCTTAATACAGTAAAGGTGCTGCACCCAGGCACCAGCTGAGCCGCCTTGCGCCTGCCACCGTCCCTGCTGTACGCACCCAGCCACCGCCCACCGTCACTGCTGCATTTGTCGTTCGCAGTCCGGGAAACTTGTGTGAGTTAAGAATGGTATAGGCTTTATTTGCTGTGGTACGTAGAATAGGACTAAACTCCATCTGCTTACTGAGCTTGAACTTGAAACTATATGCAAGAAATTTGGTAGCAAATGCCATCCTTGGTTGCTTAAAAATCGGTTCAAATCCGACCCATTCGACCGAATTTTGGGTCGGGTGAGAGGGGATGTCGTGCCGGTTTCTGGTGAGGGAGGTCGGGTGGTCTATTTCGGGTCGGGTTTGGCCCGACCCGACCCAATGCGCACCCCTAGATTAATAATTGAAAATCATAAATCTTTATCCAAATTTCAATTAATTATCATATTTATCTTTTTTTTAAAATATTATGATTTGGAATCTAATCTTTTGCATGTAAATTACTCCCTCCGTCCCATTAGAGTAGTCCCATTTCTTTTCGGCACGGAGATTAAGAGTTGTGAGTGTAGTGAAATTAATATTTTATTGGTCAGTGTGAAAAAGTTTGCCATTTTAGGAAAATGGGACTAATTTATGGGACAAACAAAAATGAGAAATGAGACTACTTCAATGGGACGGAGGAAGTATAAATTTAGTTGGGCTAATAGTTTGTAACTATAATTATTAATATTTTTTGCTTTAGTAATTTAAGCAAAAATTTGTGATAGTCCTCTTTGTAGAATTAAGTTCTGAAGAAACCTATAGAGATATCTAAAAAATCTAGATAAATATAGATTTATAAAGATTAGTCAAAAAATTAGGGGTGGTTAAATCCCAACCATTGATTACTATATAAATAAGGTTTGTATTATTACATTTGTATCAAGAAAAAAAACATTCACCAAATAAATACCCCTCTTATCTTAAACATTTTATTATCTAAATTCTAAAAGTTTCTCCACCATAAAATCTTATTTTTTCCAATAATTTAAATCTAAAAAAACATATAATGTCAAAATAAATTTATTTTGATTATATTTATTGAATTTTCTAATATCTACACAGTGCCATACTTCGGCTTAAATCATTACTGGCCGTCTTCAAAGACATCTGGATAAACTAAAATTTAAATTAATGAAATCTATTAAAAAGAATAAAATTTAAAAAAAAAATAAATTTACCGTGCGGTGTAGATCTTGTTCAGGATTGATGGAGACTCAAACTCATCCACATCAAACCCACCAACGGACTCAGAATGTCGCGCCGTCGCCATCGCCACCACCGTCATCCTCTATGGTGCGACTATGGAAACCAGCAGCTCAACGGAACCTGAGGAACCAGTGGTCTAAGCTTAACTCTCTCCGCCATGATTGGCGCTCTGCCGCATCCGCCGGCCGCTCTCACGCCACAGCCATCGCCAACTCCTACCTCTCTCAGAAGTAACCAAAATGTTAATGTATGCTTTTATTATGTGCATGTATTTGATTGATTGAAATAAACTCAGTAAGGACTGTATGGTGATTCACTCTGTAAATGCACGAGCTAACGAATTGAGCAGAATTACACCTCAAGCGTAAAGATGGCCTCAAATTGAAAAGTAATCTACACATTATTAGTGCTTCTACTTTGATGTAGATGTTAAAGATTGTAAAAAATAAATAGATATGTATATGTACGGATTGTTGTACTTCTTAGGCTGAGATTTAGTTAATGCCTAGAAGATGCCAAATTTGCTTCCATTTTCTCTTCATTCTGATTGATTTGTTATAATACGAATAGGAGACTTTTAAAGGGCAAGTTAGGATCATATTTGATATTATTGTTTTTTTTAGGATCTGTTAAGGAAAAGAAGTTCTCACCCTGAGGACCTGAGCTACCTTTTGTATAAAATCTATTCGCCACCTAAGCGATTAATGGGGGATGTCAATGTCTGGCTTTTCTTTCTGCAATCTATTGTGTGCATGAGTTCCTCTTTGGTTGAAGGGATTGATTTCTAAATCTTCTTAGGTATATGGATGGAATGGACTTTGGTGTGTTGAGCGACATGCCTAATATTCGAATGAAAGCTTCTTACAAGTTGTTCAGGCAGCAGGTAGCATCCAGTTCCTGCATGTTCTTTTCTTTGGTCCAATTTGCTTTATAGAAAGGGTAGATTTGAACTTGACTCCCTTTGAGGTTTTCTGGAACCATGCCATTTTAATATTAGGGTATAATATTCCTAAAAGGTCCATGGAAAATAAATAAGCAAAATTTATAGTTTATTAATTTTGTTTTGTGAAGTACTTATTCTGGTGGATCGCAATTAAAACACTTTGGTTTGGACTTTGATCAAGATTTGGAAATGCTACTCTTATTGAATTACTGCAGCAACCCAAAGCACTGATGGAAAAACAGCATTTGGAGTAAATTAGTCAAAATCTAAGTTTTGTCAAATAAACAAAATTGTGAAAATGGGAAACATGTGTCTGCAGTTGCAAAGCAATAGTTAACAACTTTCACTCTGTTAGCATCATATTTTAACCGCAATGTATTCAAAAGAAAATTGAAAGTTCTCATTCTTCAGATCTGTGTAGTATTGGTGTGTGCTTCACTAGTGACAATTTCTGTAGAATGTATTTTCTTCAATAGTAAAAAGGCAGTAGTTTCTAAGGCTAATTTATACCACTGCCAAACTACTGGAGTGATGTATATGCATATATTTGCCTCATTGTCATCTCAAGAACCAAGATATTTGACTGGATTCTGATGCTGGTGTTATCATATGAAATTGAGACTAAATATCGATGCTTATGAAGAGGTTTCACTATATTTGCGAAGCATGTATATTGAAGATGGGATGATTCCAATATCAGAAATATGTGTTGGCTATTTAATTCCTTAAATCAGTAAACTATCCTATTCTTACAAGTTATTGAATGTTGTTCATATGTGAGAGCCTGGTTTAAAGACATAATTTTGCATATTTTCTTTTGGTGGTCTATATTTTAAGAGATAATTCCTTTCTGCAGGAGCTTTATAGAGGTAAACTGTTGTCATCCTACAAAGAAATGGTATGCTTCCTATTTCCTGGTTGAAATATACAATTTGATTTATGTACTTTAGTATAGCTTGTCTAATTGGATGTCTTTCATTGCTTTTTATCTGATTGGGAATGTACGAGATTTTTAAAAAATCAAAATTGGAGAATTTTATTGAGATTAGGCAAACCGAACGTACAAAAGGGATGAGTCATCCCTATTATTTACATGAGTGATCAGTGCCCTTTTTCTCATAAGACCTTCTATTTTGAAGAGTAATAGCTATTCATTTTTCTTACTTCACGAAGAATGTGTAATTCAAAATTGTGTGTATGTTTGAGTGTATAAATGTACATATAAAATTGATTTCCAGGTTGGAGTTCTGACTCATATGGTAAAGATATGTAAATCTATGAGGTGTTATTTTAAAGGGACAAGCAATAGTCCACTGGCTCAGTTTTCTTTCTCGTCGGAAGATGGCAGTGACAGCGGTGACTGTGGTGGAATCCCTGTTTTTACATTGTGCTCAATTGCTTCTTTTGGTACGTGCCTCTTGCACATTCAGTAATCATTAAATGGCCAGCCTGCACCATAAATCTTTTGAAGTTATGAAAGCACAGTATTACCTATCTGAATTGATATATTTGTGCTGTCAGTGAAAAGTAGTTGGTGTCTGGTGTAAAATAAATCTGGTATCTGGTGTACAATAACGATCACTATGCAAAGTTGTTTCCTGAAGTGCTATATTGTCAACTAATTGCGGGCCAAAATATAATCTGAAACCTTTCCTGATTGTTTTGTGTCCCCAGGGGACTGGTTATTCTCAATGTTTCTGGATCTTTTGTTTGAGTTTTTTCAGGTATAGCAGGCTCATTGTTCTGTCTATTTCCTGATACTCCTTTTTCTGTATTCTTTTGTTAAGATGTTCTTTGCCGAATTGTTAAGCTTGAAATGCTGAACTATTTCTAATGTTATTATTCTTTTCCTAATGTTTTTGTTGTAACCTAAATTATTTGAAACGAATTGCAGAAGAGTTAGCACTGGAGATTGTCCGAATGTTCATATCAGAATTAAATTTGAAGGTAAATTAAATTCTGGTATATTACTTGCAAAGATGCTTGACTCTTTTTTTTTTTTTTTTTTTTTTTTTTTTTGTTTGGGATCTTCAAACGTCTAAACTGCTTTGGGCTTGCCTATTTCTGTCTTTTGTACTCACATACTCCCCTGCTTCAGCGGTTGCTTGTGATGGAGTTCCTCTCCATGTATGATGAAAAGGTTGCAGAAGCCACGGAATTGCATTGGTCTGATGAAATATATGAGGGAGAATTTAATGATCTGACTTCACTGAACTTGTACTCAGAAGAAACTCATGAACCAATACTCCCATGCCTCAGAAATCTCAGCTCAACTACTTCAAACGTGGAATTTAAACGGGAGAAAGATAACAATGTTTTACAGGTAATGAGTTCCTTTCAGTTTAGCTTGGATCCGCACCAAATCCCTGCTATTATAATTATTTACTTTCTTTAACAAAAAAGCATGCTCTGTTACTTGGATATTAATACTAAGTCATTCCCTGGCTGAACTTGTTCCACTATGCAACTGGTGAGTAGGATAGAGAAAACTACCTCTTTTATCCCATAGAGTTGAGTTTTAGTGAATTTAATTCTAAGTTTTCCAGTAATCGATTTTATCCTATCTTTTAGTTCTGTCTTTGAATTTCTTCCACGTGGATGTCATGTTAGCGTCCATGTGGATTTTAATTAAATGAAACATCAGCATCCACATCAGCATCGACATTTTAATTTATGATTTTCCATTTAAAAAAATAAATTAATATCCACATGGAAGAAAATTGTGCGACTCAGCAACAAGTTAATGTCGTTTGTTTTGTCGGATAAAATTAAAAGGTAGGACAAAATTGATTCCTGTAGAAAATTTGGAATAAAATTCACTAAAACTCAATGACAAAAACTTGCGTTAGGCACGCCTAAACGGTTTAGGCGGGTTTTATCCATACCCAAATGGGTTCACCCATTCCAAATAGGGTTTATTAATCCCCAATTAGGATATATTAAATGGGTTTGGGTTGAGTTAATGGATAAAACTCGCCTAAACCGTTTAGGCTTGCCTAACCTGAGACCTTCCCAAACTCAATTAGTTGGGATAAAATAAGTTGTTTTCCTAGTAGGATTTAGTTAAATATGTTCATGATTTAAATTGTGATACAGGTTTAATGAATTTTCCTGTGCAATACAGGTTTACTTAACAACCTGGCTGGCAGATGTGAACATCGATAAATGCAGGTAATATCAGCACACTCTTCTAGAATGGGATATTGAGCAATGAAACCACATTCAACTGTTTTCATTTACAGGGTGGATGAGATATTTGGTATTGTTGGAGGGGAGATGCATGTCAACTTTCTTGAAAACTAGACTAGACTACATGATGCTGAATCAATGACTACAGATCAAAAAGAAGCATAGGATCTAGCCGATTTGTCAGCATATATTTCAGCAAGAAACTCTTTGAGAGTCTGTGCCAACCAATGTTCATTGTCTTTCAAGAATATTACGGTAGGTCTCACCCGATGCATCACAAAAGATAAATTTGATAATGAAACTAACAATTTCATTCAAACTTGTGGTCTAGGCAATGCTTCTTTGATCAAGAGATTTATTTATTTTATTACATCCAATGTATTAATGTTATTAAATAAAATTGAAATTAAATTTGTATATTATTCACTTAAATTTATAGGTAAAAGTAACTAGTATTATAATTTTATTAACCTATAATATTGTTAGACATAAATTAAACATATTTATTTCGTAAACACGGAAAATATATACTAAAATATATAATCTATTATCTATATATATAATATACTAAAGGAGTTCTATAAATTTTCCTCCAAAATTTTCGAAAAAACGTGCAATATCAAATAAAATATATTAAATAAATTCATGCTTCTCCTGTAATTATTAATTATTTTTTGTAAGACCTGTAATTATTAATTATTTTTTGTAAGATGATTATATTTTCAATTAATTTTTTTTTTATTGATTGTCTTCTTCCACCTATGTTCCTAATTTAAATAAGAACTATGATTTTTTTTACGAAAATTCAAGTTCTAAATATTACCAAGTTTAGAATCTATACACTTTAATTAAAAAATATTTATTTTGGACAATATTGAAATTTGGTGATTTTTACATATGAGATAACATAGATGAATTAAATATATCTAAGCTAAAATATTAAAAATCATAATAATTAATATGTATAAAAGATATCAAAGTTATTCAATTAATATATTGTGAATTTAATATATCCACATATATTATTAATGAAGTTTAAAATATGTTATTTTTCAACTGGAAAATATTTTTGCTTATTCATCTGATAAATACTACTTTTATTTCTATAAGTATATATCCTTATTTAGTATTCTTTATATAATTTTTTTAAATATTAAAATATTTTTTCCAATATATATAATACTTAGGTTTATTAGGTTGAAATATAAATTTTAACATAAATATAATATCTTATATTCAAACTTAAATATAAGTATAAAAAATAATTCCCGCCTAAAAACATCACATCACATTATTACTTTTTCTTTTTTTATCTATTACATCTATATTCTCTCTCTCTCTATCTATCTATCTATATATATATATAGAGATGCGATCCAGTGAGAACACCACTTACCATGAGAAATAAGAACTAATCCTCGCAATTGATTTTGTTGAACCTACGCTCAGGATTTTACTAGAATTTTCAGTCATTTTATCTCAAAAAACCTGCATTATAGGATATTTTTGTCATTTTGTACTTATTTAAGATTTTGTTTGCATATTTAACCTCAATATGCATTATATATCTAACAAACATGCATTATATATATGCATAAGAAACATGCTTTATATACCTAGGAAACATGCACTATATACCTAACATTCATTATATACCTAACAAACATCTTCTTGCATTATAACATGGTATTACTCTTATTTTAGAATAATATTACTATCATTATACGATATTACTTTCTCCATTATATATGATATTACTTTTATTTTAGAGAAAAATTATATTACTTTCATTATAATGCACGTGTTATTACTATATAATATATAACAAATGCAAATATAATGATAAATGGTGATTTCGCTAAAATAAACATGTTGCATTTTATCTATCATATTCTGCATTATATACAATAACTTCATTCATTATATTGTGCAACTGCATTTATTATATAAGAATTCGTGTACTGTTACGAAAATTATGTATATTATACATGATATTACTTTATTTTAGAGAAAAAATATATTACTTTCATTATAATACATATGTTATTACTATGTAATACTCCCTCCGTCTCGCTTGAATTGTCACACTTACTAAATTGGGCGTCCCAACCAAATTGTCACATTTTAAGAAATGACAATTTTTTTACACTCAACAATAAAATATTAATCTCACTAATTCATTCTACACTCACAATTCTTATTTTCCGTGCCGAAAAAAACATGACAATTATAATGGGACGGAGAGAGTACATAACAAGTGCAAATATAATAATAAATGATGATCTCACTGAAAAAAATGTGTTGCATTTTATCTATCATATTGTGTATTATATACTATAGCTTCATGCATTATATTGTACAACTGCATTCATTATATATCTTCATGCATTATATTGACCTTGACATGCATTATATACCTCACAAACATTCATTATATACCTAACAAACATGCATTATATAATATAATAATACATATTTATATAATATAATAAAAAAAATACATAATTAAAAACAAGTAATGTATGATCAACTTTTATAACAATTATAATATTTCTACAGTATGCAAAGATAATGTATTTTAATTTTTTTTGTTGATCTCACATGAAAAAATATATTGCATTTTATCTATCATATTCTGCATTATATAATATCTTCATTCATTATATTGTGCAACTTCATTCATTATATAAGAATTTGTGTATTGTCACGAGAATTATACATATAATAACCAATTTTCATTTTTTACGATGATTTTTAAATCGAAACATATGCAATAGGGATTTCGTTTGAAAGATAATTAAGTTACCTTTAATTTGATATATGATACATGAAAAAATAATCTAAATCAAATGAGTTATGATTATTTAAAGATTTAGGATGATTTTAGAGGAGAGAGAAAAATATTATAAAATTACCCTTCAATGCATGTTTTACTACACTATAATGCTGACGGAATTTATTTAGTCAATTGGATGATCGAGATTGATTCTTATTTTCATATAGTAAGGGGAGTTCTCATATGATCACTCCCCTATATATATATATATATATATATATATATATATATGCATCCTTAGACCAATTAATATGATAAAATTAATAAGTGATAAATATTACTCCCTCCGTCCCAGATTAATAGTCTCATTTGCTTTTGACACAATAACTAAGGCATGTGAGTGTAGAATGAGTTGAGTGGAATTAATATTTTATTGTTGAGTGTGAAAAAGTTACCCTTTTTAGAAACGAGACTATTAAAATGGGACGCACGAAAATGGAAAATGAGACTATTAAAGTGGGACGGAGGGAGTAGTTATATAACAAAATTCAACTTATTTATCAAATATATCTAATTCATAAAATACTACGATTTATAACTTATTATTTTGATCTAATATTAAGATAGTATCGTATTTATCTTAAAAATTATAGTTATACAATAGATAATAAGTTAGAGGATATTGTGTCACTTTGTTTCTCAAAATCATCAATATCATTTTTTAAGAGTTATTTTTAGGGTTAATTGCAAATATAGACAAAACTTTTCATAAGTTTTGCAATTATAACAAACTTTGAAAGTCTTGGCAATTATAACAAAGTTTTTGAAAATTTTGCAATTATAACAAACTTTTTATTTCTTTGCAACTACAACATAAAACTTTTCATCTCTTGCAATTATAACAGAAAATTTAAAATTTTACATTATCAATCGAAATTCAAGTTTTGTGATTTTCTATTTGTAATTTATTACAAACTTTAATATTTTTAAATGATATTTTTAATTATTATATTTGATATTATTGAATCTTTAAAATTTGAACCATCACACAATATACATTAAAATTGCATAATGTTACTATACTATATTACATATAAAATGAATTTTTGTTTAAATTATTTGTCTCGAGTAGAAAACTATGACCATAATAATATTATACTTATAAATAATTTGACAAATAAATACATAATCCAATCAATAGTATATCTATTTAGTTTAATTTAATATCAGCATATTTTGGTACCAAAATACTCTGACCATTCGAAATATTTATTAAATGAAGTGTTTTTAGATCATTTTTTTTTGTTTGAAAAATTAACAATTAAAGAGGGATAAGTTGATTTTATTTTGTTAAAGTAATGAATTTATCTCTTACACAGTATACAATATATTATGTTATTTTTCAAATCTTAAAGATTAAAGATTTTATTCTTATTATTATATTTGCTCAAGATATGCTGATATTAAATTATATTAAATAAAATAGATATATTATTGACTGAATAATTATGCATTTATTTGTCAAATTATTTATTAATAATACATTGTTATTATCAGAGTTTTCTGCTCGAGAGACATACAATATAAACAATAATCATCTATATGTAATATAGTACAATTTTTATAATTTCTACAATTTAAATGTATATTTTGCTATTTTTCTAATTTTATAATAAAAAACAATTTATAAATTATTCAAGTTTATAATAACAAAAAAAAATCACAAAATTTAAATTTGATTGATAATTTCATATTTAAGTTTTGTGTTATAATTGCAAAATTTTCAAAAACTTTGTTATAATTGCAAAGACTTTCAAAGTTTGTTATAATTGCAAAACCTATGAAAAGTTTTGTCTAAATTTGCAATTAAACCTTATTTTTACTTTAGGTTAGAATTTCAAACCAAATATAAATTGGTTCAAAACTTGATCATAATTTTCTTATGATGAATCATTTTATTGGAAGATTGAATTATAGAGTATATAGTCTCACACTTATATTTATGAATATACTGGACTTGATTTTTGGAGCAAATATTTTGATTTTACAGTAACTGTAATTTTTAACTGCCTAGATTTTTTTTTAAAAATTGTAATACATAAATTGAGAATAAAACTCATGGATATTAAACTTAATTTTTTCATAATATAATTGCATGAATTTAGATTTCATTCAATGTTCTTACTGTAACTCGAAATCATGACTTACTGGACATAAGTAATATGTTTACTACTTACATTTTGAATGATTTTATATTTTTTTCTAATCCTCAAACTCGTACACTAGAAAAGTATTATTTAAATAATGAAATTTAATTATACAAATATATATGTAAATATATAAGAATACAAAATAATATATTTCACATAAAAACATATAATTTATTATTTTGTAAGAAATTCATTTTGACATTTTGCAAGTGAATTTCACGAGGGAAAGAAGGGAAAATTTCAATTATATTTATCTAAATGTACAAATATACATAGGTACTTATATTATAGTATTCTGATGAAGCAAGATTACACAATTCGATATAATTAATAAAAACTTTATACTCCCTCCGTCCCGGAACAGTCGCAACGTTTTCCTTTTTGGTCCGTCCCGGGATACTTGCAACATTTCCATTTTGGGTAAGTTTTAACAACTTAATTACTCACTAATCATACTTAATTAAAACATTTAAATTCTATTTTTTTTAAAAAAAAATTAAAATTTTAATTTTTGAAAATAGAAATAAAACTAAATTACCCTACCCCACCCCAACCCACCCACTACCTACTCCCACCCTAACCCAACCTCTTCTCATTTTCATCCAACCCTAATCTTGTGCCGCACCTTCGTCTTCTTCGTCCATGTCGTCGATGGCTGGTTCAGCGCACGTCGGAGACGAAGCAATGTGCGGCCTAAATACTGCCTCCCATCACCCCGTATCTCCTATTTCTCGTATTCGGGCTCCGAAAACCCTAAATCGGAACCCAATACAACGCGCGCTCCGGTGCTTGACAGTGATGGTTGGATAAACCCTCGAGCGTCCCTAATCGACGGTGATTCGCCTCCGTTGATAAATGGCAGGGGGATTTCATCACCCCCTACTGTGGGTCTTCCGATCTCTGATGTTCGCCACCCCCTGCTTTTGGTCTTTCGATCTCTGATGTTCGCCACCCCCCGCTGCGATGACTGAGTCTAGGAGCAATGGGCTGGAAAGAGGCAACATCGCTGCACTTGTGGCAGCTGTGGCCGTGCCTGACGGCGATATTCGATATCCCGCTGGTATCTCTGATCTCGGTTCTTCTTTTATTCGACCTATTCATGCTAGCGAACTCCCTATTGTCACTGATTCTGAAGTTTGTCGTGATTTGGGTTGGGATTTTGTGGAAGAATTTGAATAAATTTGTAAAAAGATATTGCATGTTCATATTTACGGTTCAGCAATTGTCGATTACATATTTATGATTTTATATGATGTCGATTACAAAAAATTAGACTAATCTAATTGCTACACATCATATGTCCAGTGCCTGTCTGATTTCTGTCATCTCCATGTTATGCTGATCTGAGATATATGTGATGCATTCCAATATGAGTTCTTTTGGGACTTCCAATGTGTGTGGTAATGTGTTCGATCTTCGTAGTGCTCCTTTGCTCATGTGTGGTATCTTGTATGCATTTGAGCCTCTCACCTTCATGATCTCTATTAGGCATGCTTGTAGTGTGATGAACACATCATTCAATGTTGTGGCTGACAACTTTGCATATGAATCTTCTACTGCATGAACTAGTTCATCCACTGTTTTGCTTGCACTCTCATACTGAAGTGATTGAATTGCTTTGAACCACCCCAAATCGTTTACATTGCAATCTGGTGAATTGGGGGGTTGTTGTTTAAGCTTGATGTTGAACCCTTGTCCACATGAAACATCTCTAAATTGTTGATCATCATCTTGAATATGTGGCCTTGCATTGTCCTGCTGGATATATATCTTTTTGCTTGCTCCTTCTGGCCACTTGCTCTTGATTGCTGGAATTATCTGTGTTTACATGAGATCAACAATTGATGAGAATAAATAAATTGTGCCTGTGTGAAGTTGCTTTGTGCCTGTGTGCAGTTGATTTATGCTAATTGTGCTTGTGTGCAAGTGTCCCTCAATCTGATTGCTCTAAATTGTCCCTACACCTCTTCAATGATGTGTTGAGCTGAGAAGAACAAACAAATTGTGCCTGTGTGCAGTTGCTTTATGCT
>JAPKLW010001096.1:91539-114084 GCA_026898455.1 Plectranthus barbatus
ATTCATGAAGTTCTAAGGGCCTCATTTTATCGTGAAATCGAACCTCAACATTTGGCGCCCACCGTGGGGCCCTTGGAACTATTTTTCTTTGTATCTTTCGTTGAATCTATGACAGGCAATAGCGGGAAAACAGGGAAGGCTCCTGGGCCTCGCCCCCCGACCTCTTCGACGTCGCAGGAGCTCGTTCCCGTCGATGAGTTGGTGCGTCAGACTTTGCAAGCTAGCGGTGCTCAGGCAGTACCCCCAGAACTGTTGAATACCATCCTGGCCCGATTAGCCGAGGAAGCCGAGGAGAACCGTCGGCGAGCGAAGGAGACGGACTCCAGAATCATGGAGCTGCACGCCACCAATCATGCTCTGCGAAAAGAGAACGACCAACTCCGGAAGGAAAAGGCATCCCAGAAGCAACCCATCGTCGAGGAGCCCCCCACTGGCGAGAAACTCCCAGATCCTCGCAAGAATCTAGCCCTCGACCTGGAAGAGGCCGTCGATCTCAACACACCTACCACATCTGGCCTCGGACGAAAACCCGAAGGATCGACAACATACCATCCGACCGAACGCCTCGCTACCGAACCACCCCGTGGCGAGTACGAGCGACGTCTCGAGGCGCGCATGGCTGGACTCGAAAAGCTCATTTGCCGCATCCCGGGGATCATTCCCCCAGACTCGTTGATACCACGTGACAGCTACGCCGACTCGCCTTTTACACCCGACATCACTAACACCGATGTCCCGGCAAGGTTCGTACCGCCTTCGTTCCAGCTCTACGATGGGACGACTGACCCGGAGGACCACGTAGCCCTCTATAAGCAGAAGATGCTGACCACCTCGATCCCGGGCGAACTACGCGAAGCCTGCATGTGCAAGAGCTTCGGAGCGAGTCTAACTGGTCCAGCGCTCCAGTGGTTTGTCAATCTGCCGAGAAGTTCTTTCTCGACATTCTCGGAGCTCCACATGGCATTTAGGAAGCAATACTCCAATTGCCGACGCATAGCTAAGCATCCTGATGCCCTGAACAGCATACGCATCAAGAAGGGGGAATCGCTACGGTCATACGTTGGGCGCTTCAATCAAGAACTCGCCTCGATACCGAACTGCCCTCCTCTCACTGCAGTCTTCGCCTTCAAGAACGGCCTGGACGTGTCCTCGAAACTTTACCGAGACCTAACCAGCCATCCTTGCTACGACATGGATTCGGTCCTTTCGCAAGCTTGGGCTGAGATCAACTGGGAAGAGGATGAGCCGAACCGCATCGCGCGTTTGAACGAACAAAAGGTCTACGAACTCGCCAATCAGCAAAGAGAGCCTCGATATAGAGGAGGCTCCTCCACGTCGAGGTATGTGGACCGCAAGGACTTTCGTGATGAGCGACGCTCCAGACGAGATCACCCTTATAGCCGTACACTGCGAACGGGTGAAGTCCCATACAGCCTCTGTATCGACCAGAATTACCTGGTCAACAACATACTCAAAGGGCTCGGCAACGTCGTGAAATGGCCCACCAAGATGAAATCCGACCCCAAGACGCGGGACACGAAGAAATTTTGTGGTTTCCACAACGACCACGGTCACAAAACAGAAGAATGTCAGGCCCTACGCTTGGAGGTACTCGAGCTTCTAAAAAATGGCTTCCTCACCGAGTACCTCACCAACAAAGGAAAGAATACGTGGACCAGGGGTAAGCAAGCCAACCCAACCGGGAATGCGGAACCACAGAACAAGCCACCGCCCGCCGAGCGAACGATTCACGTGATTGTTGGGGGGTCAGATATCAGTGGAAGGTCGCGCTCAGCGGCAAAAAGAGCCCGGAGGATCTTGAATAACGAGATCCAGTATGTTGGCCCCATGCAACAACATGAAGCCATCGAATTCACCGCAGATGACACACCGGGGCTCGTCCATCCCCATCACGACGCGCTCGTGATCTCACTCCTAATATCAAATTGTCAGGTAAAAAGATTGCTCGTGGATAACGGAAGCTCTGCGAACATCATGTTTCTTCGGACTTTAAAGGAGATGCAGATCCCCTTGAACAAGATGGAACCGGTGACCATGACCCTCTATGGCTTCAACGGGGGCCAACAACAAACTGTCGGAGAGATCACTCTTCCCATGTACTGCGGGGGCCTGAACCTAGACGTAAAATTCCAAGTTGTGGATGCGACATCCGCACACAACGCTATCCTAGGAAGGCCTTGGATCCACGAACTCAAAGCAGTTCCCTCGTCTTACCACCAAGCAATCAAATTCCCTACCCCCTGGGGAATTCAGACTATACGAGGGGAACAAAAAGCATCTAGGGATTGTTATTACGCGAGCTTCCGAGCCGTCTGCTCGCAACAACATGGCTCGTTATCGACCCCTACGGGTCGACCAGAAGCCGAGGAGTTGGAAGAAGTGACCCTCGACGAGTCGGATCCATCTCGCACCACCTTTCTAGGGGCAGAGCTCCCCGCCGACGTCAGGAACGCTCTTCTAGGATTCCTTCGGAAGAAGATCCACGTCTTTGCTTGGTCACACCGCGATATGACCGGAATAGACCCGTCTATCATCACACACCGCCTTCAAGTAGACCCAAATTGCAGACCGGTGCAACAGCGGCGAAGAAAATTCTCCGTGGAGAAAAACCAGGCCATTAATGAGGAAGTGCAGAAACTGATCGACATTGGATCAGTGCGCGAAGTGCACTACCCCACTTGGCTTGCCAACGTGGTGGTCGTGAAAAAGAAGAACGGCAAGAATAGGGTTTGCATCGACTTCACGGACCTGAACAAAGCGTGCCCGAAAGACCCGTATCCTCTGCCACACATTGACGCCATAGTCAATGCAACTGCAGGACACGAACTTCTGAGCTTCATGGACGCGTTCTCTGGGTACAACCAGATCCAAATGCACCCCGATGATCAAGAAAAGACAGCCTTCATCACCAGCCAGGGCATCTACTGTTACAAGGTGATGCCTTTCGGACTAAAGAACGCGGGCTCAACATACCAACGCCTCGTCAATTCTATGTTCCAAGAAAGAATCGGCAAAACGATGGAGGTCTATATTGACGACATGCTCGTCAAATCGCTCAATTCCCAGGATCACGTAATCCATCTGGAAGAAGCTTTCCAAACCTTGGAGAGGTATAACATGAAGTTGAATCCTGCGAAATGCTCATTCGGGGTAGCATCTGGCAAGTTCCTCGGCCACATAGTAACCCAAAGGGGAATAGAGGCGGACCCTACGCAAATTAAGGCCATCCAAGACATAGAACATCCAAGGTCTCCAAAAGAGGTCCAAAAGCTAACCGGGCGCCTTGCCGCCCTTAGCCGGTTCATATCACGCTACTCTGAGAGGACCCACTCCTTTTTCAACACATTACGAAAAGGAAAGCGGTTCGAATGGACTGAGGAGTGTGCAAAGGCACTTGAGGAATTGAAAGCCTACCTGACCAGCCCGCCTTTGCTGTCAAAACCAACCAACGGCGAATCTTTGTTACTCTATCTATCCGTGTCAGAGCACGCGGTTGGAGCCGTTCTAGTACGCGAAGAAAATGGCAGACAACATCCAGTCCACTACGCCAGCAAGTCGTTACTAGACGCCGAAACACGATACACCGCCTTGGAAAAACTCGCCTTGGCACTCGTAAACGCCGCCCGAAAGCTGCGACCTTACTTCGAATCGCACCCCATAAAGGTGATCACGGCATACCCCATCAGAGCCGTGCTGTCAAAACCAGATCTTTCCGGACGTCTGCTCAAGTGGGCAGTTGAAGTAGGCGGTTATGGGATTCAGTACGAGCCAAGAACTGCAATCAAGTCACAAGTACTAGCCGACTTCGTCGCAGACTTCTCAACAAACCTACAGCTAAGGGCAGAACGCGAAGTGGCCCACATGACACAAACAGACGTTGACACTGGCGTTTGGTCATTAAAGATTGACGGAGCCAGCAACGTGCACGGTAACGGAGCCGGTATAGTCCTGACGGATCCGCATGGAGATAATTACGAACGAGCTATCAGACTCGATTTCCCAGCAACAAATAACGAGGCCGAGTACGAGGCACTCGTCCAAGGCATGCAGCTAGCCTTGGAACTCGGGGCTCGCAGAGTACGCGCCGAGAGCGACTCCCAACTTGTCGTCAACCAACTAAACGGTACTTATGCCGTAAAAGAGGAACGCCTGAAGCTATACCATTCCGCGATCAAAGGGCTCAAAGAGAGAATCGAGGAATGGGATCTCCGCCATATCCCCAGGGAATCAAACGCCCGGGCAGACGCTCTGGCTAGCTTGGCTACTACAAGCTCCTCTCAAAATATCCGGCCAATCCCAGAAACTTGGTTGCTAGCACCATCCTTCTCAGCACAAGATAACGTCGCGCCCATCAATCAAGACGGGAACGACTGGAGAATCCCCTTCGTTCGATATTTATCCGGAGAACCCCCAGTTGGCAATAAGAATGATGAAATTAAAATAAAAAAAGCAGCCGCCCGCTACACCCTCATTGAAGAGAAACTGTATAAACGCTCATTCGGAGGACCTCTCCTTCGATGCGTCGCCCCTCCCGAGACAGAAGAAATACTCTCAGAAGTACACGGAGGCGATTGTGGGAACCACGCCGGGGCTCGATCATTGTCCCACAAAATAATCTCAGCCGGTTTCTATTGGCCTACCCTAAAGCAGGACGCGGTTGACCACGTAAAGAGATGCGACAGCTGCCAGCGCTTTGAAGCTTCTACCCATAGAAACGCAGAACCCCTCCATGCCACCATCACTCCCTGGCCGTTCATGGTGTGGGGGATGGATCTAGTGGGGCCTCTGCCGAAAGGAACGGGCCAAAAAGATCACATCCTCATGGTGACAGATTATTTTACCAAATGGGTGGAGGGCGAAGCCCTAGGGAGAACTCGCGACCTGGAAGTAATCAAGTTTCTGTGGAAACACGTCCTGTGCCGCTTCGGAATACCAAAAGAAATACGAACAGACAACGGGCAACAATTCGCTAGTGGAAGGATGCAAGCCTTTTGCGATACCTACGGGATAAAGTTGGTGTTCTCAACACCACGATACCCCGAAGCAAACGGCCTGGCGGAATCAACCAACAAAACCGTAATGGCCACATTGAAAAAGAAGCTAAGCCCACACGGATCCAGGTGGGTAGAAGAACTTCCCGCCGTCCTTTGGTCCTATCGAACCACCCCAAGGACCGCAACTGGAGCTTCACCATTCTCACTAGCCTACGGGATCGAAGCCGTAGCGCCCATTGAGATCGCTGCACATAGCCCTCGAGCGGAGTTCGCAAACGAGGCAACGAACGCAGATCTACTTGAGAAGAACCTCGAGTTCATAGACGAGATACGAGAAAACGCAGCATCCAAAGCTTCACAAAGACGGCGCCAAGTAGAAAGGTTCTACAATAGAAGGCTAAAGCTCCGAAGCTTCCAAGAAGGGGACCTGGTCCTAAGACGAGTGTTTCAAAACACGAAAGAATCCGGAGCAGGGAAACTAGCCCCTAACTGGGAAGGCCCCTACAAAATTCTAAAAGTAGTGGGACACGGGGCCTACCAACTAGAAACATTAGAGGGAAGAAGGGTACAAAACAGCTGGAACGTCAAACACCTGAAGAAGTACTATCACTAGTATACAGATACGCGTACCCTTACACTTTTCTTCTAATTTCACTTTTTATTGTTATTTATTCATAACACCCTTACTAACTTGAGCGTCGGAGGGGCGATGCCTAGGCATCGCCCAACCTGACCCAACATGCTTGTTTCGCAGTCAAGTCAGAGGGTCGATATCGATGAGTCAAGCTACCCAACATCGACCCCTTGGGATCTTCTAAGTCGAACCGACCACTTTTGACAATGAAATTCAACTCCAATAGACAAGAAATAAAACTCGAAACAAGCATGCAGCAAATTCCAATACAAAAGCGATATGACGAGAAAGCTGTGAATTAAAGCTGCGAACATTCTAGCCAAAAGCAGCAAAACAGAATCAACACGAATGTACATCAAAGTTATTGACAATCCGGGTTACAATCGAGAAATGATGATAGCTATAAAACTATTTCCCAGCAGCAGCAACATCTTCGTCATCCTTCTGCTGGCCTTCTCCGCCACCGTCCTCGTTAATGAAACTATCAGCCTCTTTCTCCTCGGCACTCTTCTCCACCTCTACCTCGGGGATTGGCTCGAGGCGGGTCGGTTCCTCGGTAGTATCTCGATTCTCGATCTCGAGGAGAGGCCTTTCGGTGGCGGTTGGAGACGTAGGAGGCGTGGCAGGGCGTGTAATGTTATCCAAGTCGAAATCAGGACACCTCCGACCAACCACCGTACAGATCGAACCAGTGACCATCTGCACGAGGAGGTCGAAGGTCGACTTGAATTCGGGGTTCGCTACGACCTGCTGGTAATCGACCCCACAACCCTTCTTCAGTGCCTCCACCTCCTCCTCGTGAGCTTTCTGCTCCTTAAGCCTCTCCTCCTGGCTCTTGTGGAACCGCCCCTTGAAAGATTCAAGCTCCATCTCCGTCTTTCGGGTCGATCCCTCGAACCTCTCTGTCGAGGCCTTCAACTCAGCTTCCAAACTCTTACACCGCCTCGATAGCTCCTGCCTATCCTTCTTCAAGTCTTCATACTTTTCTTTCCACTTCTGGCTCTCCAGCCTAGAATCCTTCAGCTCTTCTGAGACCGTCGCAAGTTTACCAGCTATGTCGACCCGCTTGCCCCGTTCTGACTGCAACTCCTTGCGGGATCGATTTAGCCCCTCGCTTGCTGAGTCCAAAGATTTAATGAGCTGCTCGGAATAGACGGCGAACCTCCTAGTAGTCTGCAAAAAGGCAACAAGAGAAGTAAGACGCATACAAAATCGAAGTCGAAGCCATCAGGAGACAAAGCCCATACCTCCTGTAGATCCTTCGCCATGGTGAAATTCTCCCGAGCATACTCGCTGTCGAAGTCCTCAGCACGGATCTCCCCATCCAACACCTTCTTCACATGAAAGGCGTACGCGGCCGTGGAAGAGGCGATGCTCGCCGAACCAGAGCCGACCAACACCAGATCCAGCTCTTTAGACTGGCCGGCCGACTCCGACCGAGCCCTAGAATCGACACTCACATCACGAGCTCTCTTCCTCCTCCTCTCATCACGAGCCGTACGAGGAGGGGAGGCCGCGGCCCTTGTAGGCTTGGCTGGAGGAACAGGAACAGAGGAAGATCTAGGGACGACCACCTCGGTCGCCTCGACCACGACCCGTTCCTCAGTCGTCGGTATCACCGGAGACACACGCGGCGTCTCGATAGCGAATCTCTTAGAGGAAGGATCCTCAGCAGTAGGGGTCGAGGACGAGACTTCCCTCGGGCGCTTCTGGGCCTTCATCGCCGCCAGTAAATCCATAGGGGATAAGTTGGCCATCTCTGCGGGAAGCTTCTCCTTTTTGCCACTCTCGTTTACCCAAAACTCGGCACCGACGCTCCTTTTACCTCTGACCGAGGAGAACTTGCGATCCTCTCTCGAATAGGCAATGTCGATCCGGTTTCCCTCCTCGGTAGTAAGAACCGGCTGTTTATACCCTGCGAGATGAAAGTGGAAAGTCAGCATAAAGGGGTCGATATCGAGGTTCACACTTAAAGAATACACGAGATCGCACTTATCGGAACACCCCCCTCGGACAAACACTCGGGGCTAGAATGGCTCATAGGCACCCATACCCACTGATTCTTCCAACCCGGGGTATTCTGCCTACAACCAGTAATCATCGCTTCGGCCAAAGAGTCTCTCTTCGATAAAAAGTAATATCCGGCCTCGTATCTCGCTAGCCTATATAAATAATGCCACTCCCTGAGGGTTGGGTACCCAAGCCCGGCATCATAAAATATGAGAAGCGTCCCCAGCATGTGACACCAGCCGATCGGTGCGATCTGAAATGGAGCCAATCCATAGGAGAGCAGGACGGCTTGGAACCACGCATGAAGTGGCCAACCAACCCCATACTTAATAACGGAGAGGAAAAATGCCACCTCATCAATGCGTGGCGGTCGGCAACACCTTTCATCACGCTTCGGAATAGTGTATACCATCTTATGGCAAGCCACCCCTGCAGCATTCCTCTTCACAGACTCCTCGGTAGCGAGGGACACGGCGGTTCGCACCGGATCGTTGGGATTGATTTGGTCCTTCTTCACGAAGGACGTATCGACCTCCATGGGTACGAAGGAATCGCTGCTGCTCTCGCTAACTTCGGCGGAACCCTCCTCCTCTGAGATCTCCTCAGGGTCTACATCGAAGACCGGATGCTCGGCATGATGCCGACCCCCTCCGATACCCGAAGTGGCATCCTCTCGGTATGGCGAGCCCCTCATCGGCGACTCCTTAGAGCTCGATGAGGAGGAATTTTCTTCCCAAATCTCAACCGGTGAACTCATCGTAAATACTGAAGCTATACAAGATCCAAAAAGAAAATTGGCAAAGAAAGAGGTCCCCCAAACAACAGTGAAACAAGAAAAACGTAGTGAAAACACGCACGCAAAGAACAGAAGGGAAAGGACCCCGTAAACAAAATCCAGTACAAACTAGATACAACCGACCCGGCCATGCAACTATCAGATACCAATCTCAAGCAAATCAGGAAAAAACACACGTGCATGAACGTAAGACCTCAACAAAAACATGAACCAAGTCAGAGGCGTACTCAAGGCTAACTTCATAAAGCCAACGTCAAGACCATCCACGTTCAACATTCAGTCCGATGTACTCTACGACACGAGTATACAACCCAGAGAACAAACTAAGCCAACACCCATCAAAATTGACCAAGTCTGAGCAAAGAATCAAGGACAAACGAATCAGGGCTTACGCACGAAACATACGCATCTAGAACTCATTACAGACATAAAGCCCAGCTCATTCCTAATTAACCTACGCGCGATTTCAACGAAATACGCAAGCATGATCGACAAATGAAAGGAAAGCAGATACACAGGCAACTAAAATCAGAGAAGAACACGAAGCTTACCTAATCACTCGAGGAATCGCAAGTGCCGTCGCCGGAACAATCGCCCAAGGAAAAGTATTCGCCGTCGCCGGAACGATCGCCCAAGGAAAAGTATTCGCCGTCGCTGGAACAGTAATAATCAAGAAGGAAAGTGGGGATCTCACGAACGTAAAAGTGGAGAAGTGAAGAAGAGATCGAGTATTTATGCAGAAGAAAGAAGAAAACCGTTCACGCCCCCAACTTTGCCCCTAGAGTTAGCCGAAATCACGATCGTGCCACTCTGTGGGCGGCAAAACTTGAAGTCTCAGGAAAGGCGCCTCAGCATCGAGACGCTTCAGTGGTCGACATAGACCATAGAGGAGCCCCTGGAGCGAACCGATCAGGGAAATTTAAAACAATAACATCCCATCATGGGGAGAACTATAACACGATCGACACCATAAACGGGAATGTGAGAACTCCCCTCAGGAACTCACCATGTGTCCAACGATCTGTTATAACTCACCCCATTAGCGCTCTACGGAGCCAAAACAGAGTGCACGCGCGAGAGCCCCGCTCCGTGCAAGAGAACATTCCCTGGAATAGTTCTAACTCGCGTGACCCCCGGACTCACGCCTTAGCCCGCAGGGCAATACCCCGGTATTCCCTGCACGGTCATACGCTTGCGCTCCCCAGGAACCATCGTATTGACCCGGAGTAGTATCCCGGCTACTCCCTAGAAGAGCTACTCTCTCAGGAAATACCTCTTGGGCCCGAGGACAGTCTCTTGGACACCTCGATTTTACGCACTCTGTATCGAATCTCAACACATAGTTTTGATTCCATGGCCTGCCCCGCGCAGACCCTGCAACCAAAAGGGGCTATTGTTGGGGCCAGGCCCACGAGCCCAGGCCCAATCGACAAGTCGGCCCGCGCAAACAAGTCCAACTCGTAAAGCTAGCCTACCAACGCCAACAAGACACTGAAAATCCGCCAAAGTCAAGGCCTCGCCATCGACAAGTAAAGTGCCTCGACATCGAGGAGTCATAAAGGTCGACATCGAGGAGTTCAGAGAAGGGAAGCCCTAGCTCACTGGCGGCGCCCAATCGTTGAAGACCCTAACCTCCTCCGAACAACCCTCGAACAGCCCGATATTTACGACGAGCCGTTACTGCTCGACGGCTAGGGTTAGCTATCGTCTACCATCCCCTATCCTGTCTATAAATAGGGGTAGAAGGCTTAATTTTTGGGATCAATTCTCTCTTAACAAAATATAGCCAAAACTCTGTCAAAATCGCTGTAGATTTCTTTCGTTATTGGAAGTGGTCATATCGACATTATTTCATTCGTCTACATTAAATTTCTGCATTTAATTCTCGTTTATCGTTTCCAATTTCCGTTATTATTTGTGACGTATTCATGAAGTTCTAAGGGCCTCATTTTATCGTGAAATCGAACCTCATTTAAAATAATAATAAATTTATTTAATATTTTTTACATGCACGTGTTAATCATTATTATAATATTTGCAGTGAAGAGTTGTGAGTGCAAGCCAATAACTCAATCACACATTGTTAAGTGGCTCAATTTGGAGGAAGTTTTTGCTTCCAAATATTTCAATCTTCTCAATGGCTCAAATGATAAATAACATAATATATTAACAAATTCACATTTATAGTTTGATTTTCTTGAAAAAGTAAAATCACATTTGAAAGAATGAATTATTAATTTAAATAAATTTAATATAAATATATAACCGAAAGAAATAACTCACTCCAATAAAGAAAGTACACATAATTTATGAATGTATATATAAAAAACAATATGATAAACGATGTAAAATGTGTGTTTTATGCATTTATTGATTTGATTAAATATTGATACTAACATATATATTTGGAATGATGTTTATATATGAAGCAAACATTTAAAATGAAGATTAAAATAATTAATTTAATAATTATTTTAATTTTCAGCAAATATAAATTATATATAAAATATTTAAATAAAAAAGATATATAAAAACCAAGAATGTATGGAATAAAAAAAAAAACAGACCTAGTAAAGAGAGCTGCAGTGTTCCTTAAAATTAGAATCCACAAACTTGTAAGTCAAAATTTCTCTCAATCACAATAGTAACAATATTATATTAAATCTGCAAAAATAGAACTGTTTGATATTTTCATTAAGCATTTCAATTGACACCTCTTCTTTTCTTTAGAGGCTAATAATGCATAATATTATTTAGTAAAACATTCAAATATATCTCAAATTATGTGCAATTTTTAAAATTTATTTCAAATTATCCTAATGTTTAAATAAATACCTAAACTATTTAAAATTATGTAAATATATCCAAACTATTTTTCTGATTAACGAAAAGCTAATTGTATTGTCGGAAATCCAAGTCAAACACAATGAACATTTAAATCTTAAAATTTAATTTGACGACTTTGATATCCGATAATACAATCAGTTTTTTGTTGACCGGAAAAAATAGTTTCGTATTTATTTGTATAGTTTTATATAGTTTGAGTGTTTACTTAAACATTTGAATAGTTTGAGATAAATTTGAAAAAATGAGCATAGTTCGGGATGCGCATAGTTCAAGATATATTTGAACTTTTTGTCATATTATTGAAACATATTTACATATCAAACATTAATAATAAGTTATACCTGATTTTTAAAGTATACTATATATTTTGGCAATGTTACCATAAATTGTATTAATTTTAAAAATAAGTTATACCTGATTTTTAAAGTATACTAACCATGTACTCCCTCCGTCCCGTGCCAATTGATACATTTTTTTCGGCACGGGAATTAAGTATGCGAGTGTAAGTGAAATTAATATTTTATTATTGAGTGTGAAAAAAGTTACTATTTTTAGAAATGTAGCAATTCGGATGGGACGCCCAATTTGACAAGTGTAGCAATTCGGGCAGGACGGAGGGAGTATAAATTAAGGAGTGAACATCTTACATTCAATGAAACTAAATATATTAAAAATAGCATGAATGGTATATCATGCAATTTATTGATTGCAATAATCGTAAATTAGAATATAATAATAATAATATTATTATTATTATTATTATGAGTTTTTATTATACCTGAAATGACAAATGAGCTTTGATTTTTGGGTGCTTTCTTATGTAGAATTACATTAATGACGCGGACTAATTTTTAACTATATTTATAGTACTTGTTTTCGGATATTATTTTTTTTTTTGTTGGTTTTCGTTTTTAATCCTTAATTTGACTGATCCATGTGCATGATGAAGCGGGGATTTTGTCGCCCGTGAAATAGTAATTGACAGTTTTGCTTTAATATATTTAATAGATATGCATCTCTTTACTTTCTCTCTTTCCAATTCATCATCATCATCCTCTCCACAAACACATTTCGTTCCAAATTTACAAAAAATACGAATTCCGGAATCTCAATTTGAAACAGAATAAAATCAGTAATCAATTTGTTTAATCTGGGTTTTACTTTGTTATTTATTTATAATTATAATTATAATATGTAGAGAGAGAGAGAGAGAGTGGAAGACTATGACCATCAGTGGGGGGCAATGGACAGTAGAGATGGGCCGTTGGAGGCCCACCACTTGGTGGAAATCCATGTCACGTCCACCACCACTGGGCCTTTTTTTCCACAAATTTAATTAAATTAAATTAATAAAGAATAGACAAGAGGGGCAGGAGTCGGTGGTTAGCGTGTACGACATGACCGTACGGCACATGGTGGAAAAGCTACGCCAAATTCCATCCCATTCCCGACATCATCGTCAACTTCCCCCCTGGGCTGGGCCCCCTCTATTCCGTACCCTGTCCTGCTTTCTCACTCCTCATTTTCTATTTCAATTAATTACTCTTTTCATTTCTGAATTTTTTTTAATAATACCTTTTTGATTGCTGTCTTTAGTTTTCATACTTTTTTAAAAAAAAATTGAGTAAAATGGAGAAGAAACGTCCCTTCCTGTTTTTACATTCTTACAAAAATCTTTAACCAAAGATTGGAAACTTTATGATTTGGCATTTTGTACTGCATGTATTGCCATCATCTAATTTAATCCAATATTATCTGATATTTTATTTTTAAGCAGCTATTTATTAGGTAAATTGTTTAATTCGCGTCATTTGAAATTTATTTCCATCGAGAAATTCGGCTGGAAGGGTTGCCGCCCAGCGGCCGGGCGGAATTTTTTTTAATTCTATTTTAGAAAAAATTACAAAACTCAATTTAACGGGATGTGGTAAATCCCCACGACATCTACAGTCTTCCATCGAAATTGTTGCTTCCAATCTATATATGGTTCACCCAAAAAAGTGGAATTCCAGAAATTGAACGTAGTGAATAGAAATATTAAAAATAAATCACGAGAATTCAAGTTAATAGAAATGACGCAACAATTTTACTATTAAACAATTATAATCATTGTTATAAAAATCGCTAGGCGCTAATCGGGTGCTCGAGTAAGCTATAGCGCCTAGACGATTTTGGCGGGTTTAAGGCATTTTCTAGATCGTAGTTAATTGGTAAGTTAATTTTTATATTTGATATTTATAATATATATTTATCAATACATAAAAATTAAGAATATATGAATTTTAATTATTTAAAAAAAAATACAAAAAATGACCACCTAAACCGATTAGATAGCACGTAGCCCGCTTAGTCGGTCACCTAAGAAGCACGTAGCCACGTAGCGAGCTTGAACGGTAACCTAGATCGGCGCCTAGACGGATTAGGCGGTCTAGGCAGTGCCTAGATACCGATTACTCGTCAAAATGATTAAACACGAAAACTTGAGGATAATCGGTTCGGTTGGAGACTGTCTAACATCTAGGCGGTCCTAGGTAGGGATTTTTACAACAATGCCTATAATATATGAAATTCCGAATCGGTTTTAGAATTGGCCGATCTCGTCAACCCAAACAAATTTGCCTCCTGAACTCACCCCTGGTAGTGGTGGCCATTTAGAACCGGAACCGCCGGAACAGGCCCTGAACCGGCCCGGCGGTTCACGGTTTGGAACCGGAACCGTCCAAAACGGTTCGGAACCGGAACCGTAACCGTTTTTGGACGGGCCGGTTCAGGTTCAAGAAATAGCCTGAACCGAAACCGGCGGTTCCGAACTGGCGGTTTCGGTTCCGGTTCCGAACCGTTGAAAATATTTTGAAAATTCAAAAATCAACGAATCAGAGAGCGCCACGTGTCCCTAAAAAAATAAAAAATAAAAAATAAAATATTTTTTGAACCTCCGGTTCGAAATCAGAACCGTGTCGAACCGGAACCGCCGGTTCCGGTTCGGAACTGGAACCGTTTTTGGACGGGCCGGTTCAGGTTCCAACTTTCTGGAACCGCCGAAATGGCGGTTCCGAACCGGAACCGGCCCGTAGCCACCACTAACCCCTGGGTCAAATCGGCCAGGCCACTAATATAACACCATTCAATGTTATTTTTAAATCAATAAATACAAAATAACATAATTTTATGTTATATTAAACGGTCCGTGTGTGAGGGGTCCGATTTTGATTTCCCTTTATTATTTTATAATAAAGCTCAGAAAGGGGCATGTTATGACCCAATTTTATGATTGAGGTGAATAATTGCCCGTCCAATTTTAGATAAAAAAATATAATATGATTTTGTGATAACGGTAAATACAGTTGGTAGATGAGATGATATCTCTAAAAGTTTTGTCTAGTAGTGTCACTTTTGACGTGGACTGCAACATGAGGTAGCACTAATAATAGTGTGTGTGTGTGTGGCTTCAAAAGTGAAAAGGGTGGTCGACTGGTCGTGATAATGGACTAAGGGAGTGGAGACTATTAATACTAAGAAAAAGGTTAGATTTTATGCATAAAATCCTGAACCCTTTATTTTTCTTATACATTGCCTTTTTATGTAGATAATATTATGTATAAAAATAGTGAAATCCATAAAAGAATTAATCTTATCCAAAAAATTTTAATGTTGAAGAAAATCGAGGGCAAACATGAAGCCCCCGGAATGTGGATTATTAATGTCCTAAATCAGTTGGAGAAAATGAGTAGTATTTCACCCAGATATAAATACATTCACAAAATCGTATGTTTATTCGATATTTTCATAGGAAAGACACATCACGTGCTAGTTTTAACTATTTTGATACGGTTTTTACTTATATAAATCAATAACACGTGTCTCATAATACTACATTATATATATTCCTTCCGTCCCAAAACAATTGTCTTGTTTTCTTTTTTCGTCTGTCCCAAACAATTGTCATCTTTCCTAAAATGGAAAGTTATTACACACTCTATAATAAAATACTAATTTTCTCTATCTCTATATTTGTGTCATTTCCAAACCAGACAATTGTTTTGCGACGGAGGTAATATTCATTTGCTTTATCTCGTTCTCCTATCATTTTTTGTTTGGTTCCTTGTTCAATATAAAATCAGCCATAGAAAAAGCATCAATTATTTGAGAACATCCTTGTAAGAATCCATAATGTTAGCTTAGCACCCGCCCGCTTATATAAGCGGAAATATGTATCTATATGTATGTATAGATGGATCACAGATGGAATTGCATGAGCAAATTAAAGATTTTTGGGCCAATGGTGATTGAGTTTCTGTAAATAGTGGGGTTTGCTTGTCGTCCATCACCAATGATTTTGTTGAATTCTCCTCACGCAATTTTGGTATTTTCTTAAGTAAAAGAGATTGATTTTTATTGTATTATAAATCGATATTAATATAAATATACAGCAGACACAATTAATTAGAGAAAATGGTAAATTAATCTTTTTTTAAAGTAATATATCAAAAGCAAAGATGGGGAGTGAGTTGGAAAAGGAGCACAAGTTGATCAATCTATCTCAAACGAGAGTAACTAATCATCAACATTGCCTTCCTTCTTTATCAGCAACACCTTCAATCTTTATCTCACAATTCTCATCCTTACTTATTCTACCCATTTCACAATAAAATATAAAAATACGGCAAAAACTTGCGTTAGGTACGCTTAGACGGTTTAGACGGGTTTTATCCATATCTAAATGAGTTCATCCATCCCAAATAGGGTTTACTAATCACCAATTAGGGTATATTAGATGGGTTTGATTTTGATTAATGGATAAAACCCGCCTAAATCGTTTAGGCGTGCCTAACCTGAGACCTTCCCTAAAAATACAAGCCAAAAACCAGGGCCAAAGGAAATCCGTCCCTATCCAGAGCTGAAAAATGCATCAACTAGCTAGTGCAAAAAAAAATAAAAATGATGCATTTTTATACATAATTGATGCATTTGAGTGAATTTGAGCATTTTTTATGCGGAAGTAATTTTTTTTTTTGTGGACAAATGCAATGCATTCTTTGTTAACATATTAGCATTTAAGAAGCTCTTAACTACCCTATACTTAAATCTGTTAATATTTGTCCAAACTCTATACATTTCAATTAAATGTAGGCAAATGCTTTGAAATTAACGAATGGATTGACTTTATAAAACGAAATGTGTAATTATTATCAATAAAAAGTGGAGGTGAAATAGGGAAAATTGGAGATTTCACACGAGTGGGGAATAAATTAGGTGGGAAAAAAAAAAAAAAGAAGGCGGAAAGGGAAAGGATTAAAGCATGAAAAAAGAGTAGGCAATTCTCTTTATGAGATGAGATTGATTGGATGCTGTACTGCAACGGACTACGGAAAGTAGTAATAAATTAACAATATAAATAATGCACACCCAACCAAAATAAAATATAAATAAAAGGTAAATCTCCTTATCACCATAAATAGTGTTTTAAATGAGATTTCCCAATTTAAACCTTTGCTTATTTATTCAATTTTCGATTTATAACATATAAAACCAAATCAGTATCGATTCAAACATTAAAAATAAACAATTTAAAAGTTCAAATCATTCCAATGAAATAATAGAAACCCAGAGTCTTTACATCATCCAACAAATTGATTTACTTTTTAAATTCCAAAATATTCAACTTTGAATTATTTTTTTTTAAAAATGAAAGAAAATTAGTGCCAGAACCGCTAGATTAGCCTTAAATGACTTACATACCAAACTCAACATTAATCATAGATAATTTGTATGCTTTATCTCTCAAGTAGTATACAGCCAACTTTAATAATGAAATTTAATTATCGATAATTCTACTTTGCCACTATATCGAATACAACGAATTCTAATTCATAGAACCCTATTTTACATTCTGACTCATCTTGTTGAGATTTTTAGTCCAACAAATTTCGAGAAACCGTGTAAATTTTAAAAAAAAATTGCATTAACTCACTAAATGGTAGGATCAAGATTTTTATGTAGTTTGCTTCAAAAACTTCCAAATGTCAAGTAGGGTTGGCTACTAGGTAGGTTGAAATGTGATGCTTAAATAAATTTAGAGTTGAATATAAATTAATGGGGTACGGAGCTAGGTACAGCTTTAGGAAATTAAGGTTGTTGAGTTGTAGTCAGAAGCTTCCTAAACTTTCACTACAAAAAATTCGCGAATCACATAATATATTGTCTCCTCATTGCTAAATAATTGGCGACGGAATATTAAATAGGTTGTGAATCCAATGCGATTTTTTTCCTAAAAATATAAATTTAAGTAATTTTATTATAAGTCGATTTATTAGCCGGTCCAATCATCGCGAACCAATCCATCCACCATGAAAATTGGTGATTGCATCTGCAAGGTTTCGAACCCGAGACCTCCCGCACGCAACTCCTACCTGTTACCGTTGAACGAAATACATTCATATATATATAGGGTAGTGATCAGGTGAGAATAGGAGTTACTATGAGAAATAAGAATAGATCTCGCGCGTCCATCTCATCAAATCGACAAACATGATTCATTCTCAGCAAATTGAAAAACGCGGCATTTTTGCCCCAATATCCTGCAGTTTTAGCATTTAAAGGCTAAAACTGTAAAAATACTCAAACGCAAACAGCAACCTGCATTTTAAACCCGATTTATTTCATTTTTACATAAATACGAATTAAAAAAAATTAAACATCTTCTTCTTCAAAGCAGCAACACGAGCGTAGTTTCTATAAAACTCAATACCAACAGTTCTAAAAACTCTGCCCTTAAAATACTTCATCTCATCAACACACTTTGGAATAAATGAACCTGTAAGATACAAAAATGCACAAAGTTAACACTAAAGATGCACAATATAATAGTAAAAATGAACGTCGATCTGAATAAAAAAATACTCATTTTTACTGCACAAAGCCCGATTTACTTCATTTTTAGCCTGATTTACTTCATTTTTAGCCCGATTTACTTCATTTTTACATAAATACGAATTAAAAAAATTAAACATTTTCTTCTTCAAAGCAGCAACACGAGCGTAGTCTCTATAAAACTCAATACCAACATCAACAGTTCTAAAAACTCTGCCCTTAAAATGCTTCATCTCATCAACACACTTTGGAATAAATGAACCTGTAAGATACAAAAATGCACAAAGTTAACGCTAAAGATGCACAATATAATAGTAAAAATGAATGGCGATCTGAATAAATTTTTTTTAAAACTATATTCATGCACAATTAACAAAGTCGAGACTGAACACGAATGCGAAATCCAGAAACAAAGAAAAAAATCTGATCGAGAGAAGAAATATAAATCAAATCGAACGAAGAAGGAAGAAGAAATCAAATCACGCGAAGAAATGAATAAAAAATTTGATGAGATACTATTTCAAATTAAAAAAAAACTAAAATTACAAAAATAACCTTAATTTTGCAAAACTGCAGGATAATCGAGGAAAACTGCACACGAAGTGAAATAGATCATGAGCGTTGAAATCACAAAATCAAAGGCTGAGATTTATTCTCATTTCTCATACTAAAAACTATTCTCATATGATCACTACTCTATATATATATATATATATATATATATATTCGCGAATTAGCGAAGGAATCGTGATGGAATTTTTCGCCGCTAAAAATTCCGTCACAAAAATTTAGCAACGGAATTTTCCGTCGCAATTCCATCACTATATTTAAACTATAGAAACCAGTTAGGTTATACATGCATGGATTATAAATCTTACTCAAACATTTAATAAGTTAATATTATTTTAAGTCTTAATTATTTAAAATGATCAATTTTATAAAACACATAATGATATTAGCCATTTTTATCAACACATATTAAATATTAGGGATGTCAATCGGGCCAACCCGTCGGGTTTCGGGCCAGCCCTATCGGGCTTCGGGCTAATCGGTCCGGGCCAAATCGGGCTGAAATTTTTTCGGGCTAAAAAATCTTGACCCTAACCCTAACCCATCGGTTTTCGGGCTGGCCCGTCGGGCCAATGAATTTATTAATTATTTTTTATTTTCAATATATTTTCACTCTTTTAATATTTTAAATGTTGAAAAATAAACAAAATAATGCTCATCTCTTATAAAAATGGAAAACACATCACAAATTTTTATATAATGATAAATTTAAATATTAAAAATATACTCCCTCCGTCCCGGTCAAATTGTCCACATTTGACCGGGCACGATAACCAATGTATGTGAGTGGTAGTGGGAGTTAGTGGGATGAATATTTTATTAAGAGTGTAGAGAATTTGCTATTTTAGGAAAGTGGACTAATATTGTGGGACAGACGAAAAAGGAAATGTGGACAATTTACTTGGGACGGAGGGAGTATTATTTTTTTATTTTAGCAATATTTGAACATGTTTTAACATCATAAATAAATAAACTTAACTGTGTATTGAATACTTATTGAACAAAATACAATTATATAACTTAAAACTTAATTAATATATATAATCTTAAATATTAGAAGTAGATTTTAGCACTATAATTATGAAAAATTTATTAATAAAAATAATAATCGGGTTAATCGGGCCAACCCGTAGGGTTTCGGGCTCAACCCTATCGGGCCTCGGGTTATTCGGTCCCAGGCTAATCGGGCTAAATTTTTTTCGGGCCAAAATATCTTGACCCTAACCCGCATTTTAGCTCGGGTTAATCGGGCCAACCCGCGGGTTTCGGGCTAAATTGACATCCCTATTAAATATGGCCAAAAGTACATAGTTTTAATAGGGGTTTGTTAAAATGTCTTAATTTGTTAAAATGTCTTAATCAAGCAATTACTTTAGGTTGGTGATGAAATCTAAACATGAAAATGTATATTTTAAGTATTTTACTCAATATTTAGAATTTAAAAATAATATTTAAATCGCACTCGGTCACTCCTGTATCGACCAATATTTTAATATAAATTTTTTAAACTTAGATCGCTCCTGGATCGCACCCAGTCACACTCGGTCACCCTCGGATCACACCCGAGCCCTCCCATGTTGACCATTCTTTTTTTTAAAACCCAGGTCGCACTCACACACAATGCACATACACTCTCTCACACACACTATACACTCTCTCACGCACACCGCACAATATTTAATAAATATATTTGTATTTTTTTTAAAATATTTTAAATTTCAGTTGAAAATATCAGAAACATGTACTTTAGGCTATTTTTTAAATATATTCATAAGTGTAACTAAAATTATAAGGTATAATAGTCTAATTAACTATTTCATAATTTCTCTCTTATTTTAATGTTTGGACTTAAACAACTATTTTTTCCCCAAAGAAACATAGTTGGTTTTTTTAATATCGAAGCTTAAAATTGAAAGAAAATATATTTATTGTTTTTATATTAAAAAAATCATAATGCTTTTTAATGGTTGTGGATCATGAGTATATATACTAAATGAGAATAGTAAAAAATTATTGTTCCAGCTAAATCTTAAGAAACCATGCACATGAAATATGAGTATTGGAAGCTATCATTCTAAAATTCAACAATGAAGTACACGTTGTGGCATATTTCATGCCACGTTAGTGAAGTTCGAAAGATTAATTTCAGTTAGGAATTATAATGTAATTCCCGTCTTATTTGTATGTTTTTATGAGTGAAATACCACAATTCTTGAAAGTCTCTAGCTTATATTAGTTTGAATTTGTAAAGTTTTATTAAGATTTATCGAGTTATAAATTAGAGTTGATCACAAGTAAGTTTGGAAAAAACTTGATACCAGTTGGAAGTTCACACGTCATCACTAGTTGATGTTCACCGGCAAGGGCGAATCCCAAACTCGCAAATAGATACAAGAAAAGTCAAGACAAGCGAATCATTCCAAGTCCAGCCTTTAAGAATGGAGATCTTAAATTTTGTGATACCTTAAACACTTGTATTCACAGAAATCACCCAGCTGAGGATTTCTCTTACTTGCACAAAACTCTTTGGGTCTAGCAAGAGTTCCCGATTTTGTCTTCCTACTTTTCAATTAAGAAACCAACTTGGAGTTACTACTTCTCTAGTACTGACTATCACAGGTGTATACTAAAATCAACAAGTTCCCGAGAAAAACTTAAAGTTCCATCAATGAGCTGGAGGCTGAGTGGTGTGCCCACACTTGAGACCTGAAGAAGTGAACGAGAGCAAAGATTGGGCGAGTACACTTATGGACTGGTAGACACGGCATCTACCAGCAAGAAATAGATCGTGCTACACTTTGTAAACTCGAGTTTTTATTTTGAAAGAAAACAAACTAGCCTTCATAACCCAAACTATTGCTTAGAAAAACCAGCTTGGAGAGTTCAAGCTTATAAGGACTTCCGTTGCATGTACACTTACTCTGATTGGAACTATCAATTTCAAATAAAATCTTGTTTGTCCACAACAAGTATACTGTATATTTTTATGAGTATAATTACTTTAGGATACAAAATATAGTTTAATTTTTGACTCGAGATCCGAAAGATGAAATCCCAATTTATGACTCGAAAATTCTCAATCCATGAATTGGAATATTATAAATTATCAATTCAGAACCTCAATATTAGAATGTGAATTGAGAGTTTTAAGATCTTTAAAAACCTGGATTGAAAAATTATCTTTCAAATCATGAATCAACAATTAAACTATCATTTGGATCTTGGAGTGATAATTATCCATACTTTTATTATATATATTATATTTATTTTTTAATAATTGATATTTTTCATCGTAACTGCTGATGCTTATTTTTTTTATTTAAAAGTTAAAATTTGTTCTTAATTAAATATATAGTTTATTTTAGTATATTATCTCAACTAAATGCATATATATTCAAATACATAAATATATTTTCAATTACATAATTTATACGTGCAACACACATGTGTATTGCTAATTTGCTAGTATGTATGTTGCAAAAATAAAAGACTTGATGTTAGAGCTGGCAATTTCTGACCCGACACGAACACGCACGATAAAAGCGAGCACGAACATGACACGAACCTGTTAAGCTCAAACACGAACACGACACGAACCCGTTAAGCTCAAACACGATAATGACACGACACGAAAACGACCCGACACGAAAAAAATTAACCTTAATAAAATTGTCAGCTTTACACTTGGGAGTAAAAATCTTGAATACGACACGATAACACGACACGAACACGCACGATAATAATAAGCACGAACACGACACGAACCTGTTAAGCTCAAACACGAACACGACACGAACCCGTTA
>JAPKLW010001096.1:114094-133001 GCA_026898455.1 Plectranthus barbatus
CAAACACGAACACGACACGAACCCGTTAAGCTCAAACACGATAATGATACGACACGATAAGACACGACACGATAACGACCCAACACGCACGATTGCCAACTCTACTTGATGTAAAGGTTGAGGTGGGGAGTTCGATCCCTCTCAACAACAACCTGCCAGGAAGGACCTCTGGTGAACTGGAGATGGGTTGGAGTGTATTGGGCTGCAGACCTGACACAACCCTGAGGGGAGTCACTGGCACGCAAGGTGTTTCAGGACCCGAGGGGAGGTGTTACACTTGACATATATATAAACAAAAAATAACATGTAAGAAAGAGAAAATCGATAATTTCATTTAATTTATGAGAAACTATTAGTATTAGATCTCATCCCTATATAATGGGTGTTTGGTTGGTGGGTTTCGGAATGAGGGAATGGAATGATTCCGAAACCCACTATTTGGTTAAAGGGTATGAGAATGAAAAAATGAGAATGATACCCAAATACTTGGGAATCACCAAAACCCTCTAAAATGGTGGGTTTCATTTTCATTCCCATATCTCATTACCAAAATTATTTATTTCATATTATTTTATAATTATTTTCTTATGTTGGGTATCAGCGACGACTCCGTCCTCCGACCTGTTTCACGCCGGACCCCGATCAAGGCTCTGATCGAGCCCGATTTCCATGCGCGGATTGACGTCCGCTCTTCAAGCTTGGACCGCCGCTTTCTTTCTTGCCCTTCTGTTGGGAAATCTGGCTAAGTTTCCCTTCTCCAGTTGATAGCTTAGATCTTAGATTTGGTGTTTAAGTGTTTTGGTGGATCAAATCCTAAGTCCAACCAGCGTCAGTTTGTCTCTAGAATAGCTCTAGTCTCAAATGTAAAGTCCTGTATAGGTATTTTGAGTTGTAAGTCGCAGCTGATCAAGACTCATGCTGGCTACTGTTCACCAGCATGAGATGTGCTTACCAGTTGAGAGAAGTCTCACCAGCAAGCGGCTGACGAAGACTCATGCTGACACTGTTCATCAGCATGGAGTAGAGCTATTGACTGGTTACTGTTCACCAGTTGGGAAGATTTCACCAGCAGGAGGCTGAGAGATCTTACCAGCAGAATATGTGTTCTGGCTGACACTATTCACCAGCGGTGAAGCCACCAGTCACGGGAGATTCCAAGAGATAACATCAGACGAATTGGTAGACCTTGATTGTGCTAAGGAAAGTCACCAGCAGAGACTGCCAGCACAAGATCACCAGAATGATCTACCAGTCGGAGGTTATCAGCAGAATTGAAGATTCGCTCTCCCGAAGACTTAGAGACAAAAAGAAGATTCGTCTGAGGAAGTAACTGACAGTGTATGACTTTAAGGAGGATGCCTTAAAGTCTATCAGTTCAAGACACCAGTTCCGATTCCTCGTACTGACGAATAGAGTCGTTCTGACACAAAGAGATCTGTGTCAGATAAAGCGATCAAAGGTATGGCGCTTTCCGGAAATTCCTACCTGCCGCCTGCAGAAGGACATGCGAGGACAGAGACTTTTCCGGATGTGTCCAAACGGCTAGTATTTGAATCTGAATCTCACGTCTATAAATACGTGAGATCCAACAGCATTCAATACGCTTGCCCACTCTTAGCCACTCCTGAACTACCGAAAGCTCAAACGCATTCATATCAGCGAATAAGCAATCTTTCGAGGCTTTTCTTAAAGCTACTCCGTGTGTCAATCATTTGAACACGAGACTCCAAGCTTCTAGCTTGTGAGTTATTGATCTCATTTGGTGTTCTTTCTCATTCCGAGGAAGAACATAGCAGCTCTTGAGCCAGCCAGCTCCAGAGTTATTACGGGCAGTTTTGCCGCCAGCAAGAGTCAAGTTCTTGGGAGAACTCAACACCCAATCAGTCGGAGGAGGAGGTTGAAGTGACGTGCTCGCACTCCATCCATCTGACGAGAGTTGAAGAAGGACAAGGACCGGGAGCGGTTGATCCAGTGGACTGGTAGACGAGGCATCTACCAGCTGGAAATAGATCGTAGGAAATCTTGTACCGGATTACTCTCTTTAGTGAATTTCCAGTGCTTCGACTGGAGAGTGGACGTAGATCAGTTGATCGAACCACTATAAAATATCCTTGTTATTTACTGCTTTCAGCATTTACTTACTGATTTAAAACCCAGCACCCAAGTGCTGGAGTATAACTGAAACCAGTTTATAACTGTGCAAACTCGACTCTAAAATTTTCTAAGTCCTGAGTCATCAGCTGACCAGCCAGTTGCCAGTCAGCTGAATACTCAGTTGCCAGTTGACTTACCAGCTGACAAGGTCCCAGTCAGCTGTGTAACCAGCAGAGTGCAAGAAACGAACTTACGTATTTTCCGCTGCCAAAGTATACCCTGATATCCGGGACCAACACCTTCCAATTTCCAGATCTCGAACTACCGGCCTTTCGGAGATGCACCACCGCCTCGCTTCTTTAGGTTTCTGGACAGGTTGGCTCAGAGCTTAGCTGTGCGAAGCTCTGCCCTCCGACCGACCAAAGGCAAAGATGAAGGAGCCATGGGACCGCAGGTTTACTCTCAAAGGCACTCACAGGCTCTCAGGGTTCTCAGAAACCGATCACAGAGGAAGAAGATTAGAGAGAGACGAGAGGAGTCTAGAGTGAGAGACAGGACAAGTGCGACTCTAGGGTTAGGGTTTGCTCACTTGTGTGAGATACACGAGTCTCACATATACACCGGGGCAAATAACTGCACCGAAATAGAACCGTAACCGTAAATCCGAACATGGTTTCAATCCATAAACACAGCCTTAGGAATGGATATGGGTAATGAGCTCGGGAAGTGGGCTTTGAGAATAAAAACCAAGGCCAAACACATCAGATTTGTTAGACATTAGGAAGACCCATACTTTTCTGGAAAAATCATCAATTATGGACATAAAATACCTCTTCCCCCCATGTATGGGTTCACTAGAGGGTCCCCACACATCAGCATGCAAGTATTCTAACACAGAGGAACACTTAGAAACATTAGGATGCACAGAAGCAGAAAAAGAGACTCTGTTTTGTTTGCCTATAACACAAAACTCACAGAATGGCGTGCTTGTTATCTTATCTCTACCAAAGACACCATCCTTCTTTAAATTCTCTAGTCCTTTGTTGCTCATATGTCCTAGCATTCTATGCCACAAATTTTTTTTATCTTTATTTGCATTATTAATAGAATTTGCACATAAATCAGGTTCAGCATTGCAGACATATAGATTGCTTCTCTTAACAGCCCTAAACACAACTAGAGATCCCTGCATTATCTTCATTACCCCATTTTCCTTCCATACCCTCATCTTCTAGAGCAGCACATGAAAGCAGGTTGTAACATAAATCAGGGACATACCGCAAAATTTTAAGAATAAAAATACTTCCACCTTCAAATTTTAGCTTAATGTCTCATATACCACCTACTCTACATTTCTTCTCATCAGCTAGGGATATAAAACCATTTTCAACAGCTTTGAAATTCATAAAATGGTGCCTGTAGGGTGATATGTGGAAGGTGCAACCAGAATCAATCAACCAGTCATTCTCATTCAATTGATTAGTGCATGCATTCACAGAGGGAAAAGGAAACATGCATTCAGATATAGTGACCATGTACACATCACCTAAGTTATCACTGGGGGCAGCATTAGCACTATTACTTGAACTAGCATTGCTATTACTACATTCACCCCTCTCCCTCTTAGGTTTTGTATATTGTTTAATATAGTGGCCTGGTTCTCCACAATTATAGCATCTTCTACCTCTATTTCTTGACTTAGATCTATATCTCCTATCATTTTGGGCTCTCTTGCCTTCCCTATTATTATTTTGTTCATTATTTCTGTCATTACCACCATTTCTGCTTTTAGATCTTCCCCTAACATAGAGAATCTCATTATTGTTCCTATTCCTACTTCTACCCCTTTTTAAATCTTGCTCTTTGCTTTTTAAACCACTCATCACAATTTCAAGATTCACATCATCTCTGCCATACTTAATTGCAGAGTTGACATCATTGTAAGAATCAGGAATAGAGTTAAGCAAAACAATATGAGCATACTCATCAATGTGTTGATCACTAGTTAGCTTAATGTCTTGAATCAGTTTATTAAAAATATCAATGTTCTCATCAATATCCTTATTTAGGTCTAGCTTAAATCTGAAAAAGTTTCTAACAAGTACATTTTACTAGGGAGAGATTTTTCAGTATATAAGGTTTCTAATCTATCCCATAACTCTTTAGCAGACTTAGTTTCACCTACTTTCCTCAGACAAGTTCAAAATTATGCTAGAACATGCTAATTCATCAATTTCAACACGTTGTGCAGGGGTATCAGTATCAAGAAATGTAGCAGTTATAGCTCTTAAGACTTTCTGTTGAGTTAAAATACATTTGATCTTCTGTTTCCATATTGTAAAGTCTGTTTTGCCATTAAAATGTGACATGCCATATGAATTAGTACTAGCAGCCATTTTTGCATAGCAACCTAAAGTTATTATACCAAAAACCAAGGTACTATGAACACAGTAAGCAGGACTTCCACCAAGGGACTCACAGACACACGATATATGAAACCCAGAGATAATCAGGAGCAGTTTTAAGGTGGTTTTGACCCCCAGGTTATACCGAGACAGATTCTTAAGTTTCCTAAGTATACAATTAACAGGAAATCGAACAAATCTCAAAGAATCAACAAATCTTGATGAATAACAAGGGAGGGAAGACAGATTAGCACATAGCATAGCAGCGGAAGAAAGAAAACATGAATGTTACAGATAGGAGCAGATCCACACCAAAGCACAAAACACAAGAAATCACACAGATGAGACTCAAACCACACAAAGGGGATCTCAATTGATGTGGTTATCCGAACCAGCAAAGAGATGCCCTACAGACTACGGTTATCTGGGCTAGTCTGCAAAGCTACTCGACATGGGGAAACTAGGGGATCGGGATTTATTCAAATCGACTCAGATCTGAATACCTATCTATATGCAAACCTAAACCCTAGAAAAAAATTGAATCAGACAGGAAGAAGGGGGTTAGGGCAGGGCGAAAACATTACCAGAGCGGGGCCCTAGGTGAGGGATCTCCCGACTTACATTTCACGCCCTGGGGCGCGACAACGTGGGTCCTTCAGCGCGCAGGTCAAGCGGAGAGGCCGCGCAACCTTGCTCTTATACCACTGTTGGGTATCAACGCCGGCGACTCCGTCCTCCGACCTGTTTCACGCTGGACCCCGATGGAGGCTCTGATCGAGCATGGTTTCCACGCGCGGATCGACGTCCGCTCTTCAAGCTTGGGCCACCGCTTTCTTTCTTGCCCTTCCAACTTCCAGATCTCGAACCACCGGCCTTGCGGAGATGCACCACCGCCTCGCTTCTTTTAGTTTCGGGACAGGTTGGCTCAGAGCTTACCTGTGTGAAGCTCTGCCCTCTGATAGGCCAAAGGCAAAGATTAAGGAGCCATGGGACCGCAGGTTTACTCTCAAAGGCACTCACAGGCTCTCAGGGTTCTCAGAAACCGATCACAGAGGAAGAAGATTAGAGAGAGGCGAGAGGATTCTAGAGTGAGAGAGAGGACAAGTGCGGCGCTAGGGTTAGGGTTTGCTCACTTGTGTGAGATATGCGGGTCTCACACATATATATACATCGGGGCAAATAACCGCACCGAAACAGAACCGTAACCGTAAACCCAAACCGGGTTCCAATACATAAACACAGCCTTAGGAATGAATACGGGTAATGGGCTCGGGAAGTGGGCTCTGAGAATAAAAACCAAGGCCAAACTCAATTCTCAACATCTTATATATTTATTTTTATAATATTACTCTATTTTGATAATTATATTATTTTATAATATTATATATTATTTTTTAATATATTAAAATAATATTATTATATAAATCATTTATTTTTATATTATTTTTTAATATATTATAATAATAATATTATTATAAAATATTTATTTATTTTGTATCTTAATTTTATATTTTGTAAAATAAATAAGAAGATAAATAGATTAATTTTTTTATTTTATTATGATTTTATTTTGTTATTTTTTTATTAAATTAATTATTATTTGTATAACATTTTAATTATTTTATAAACCTATAAACTTAAAAAATCAATCATTAGAATTGAAAATAATTCGAAAACCCATTTAGTAAACCAAATATCAGAATTGAGAATTATTTTAAAAAATCAAACCTTTATACATACTCATAGTGATTCCCGTTAACCTAAACGCCCCTAAATTTCGAAAAATCGAGACATTATCTTTAAAAACAGTTGGTGCTTTGATATATTAGATTGATTTCATGACAATAACTGGTTGCATTACAATTAGAATTTAAAAAACCTCTAAATTAGATTTCATGATTAATTAACAAGTTTATCATCTCATTGATTGCCGATTAGCCGTCATTTTAAAAATGGCATCGAATCAATAATTTGAATCAATGATGAAAAAAATATCCTTATTCTAGAAAAATAAGAAATAAGAAGATGAAGAAGTCAATGCCCAATATTAAAATTACAAGAAAAGTTTTGATTGGACCATGATTTCTATTATTTATATACGAAGTTTCCATCCACATATTTAAACAATTTCAAGTTCTATTTAATAATTTAACTGTAGTTATTAATTAATATCATTATTAACTGTAGTTATTAATTAATATCACACACCGCTATTTTAAAATTGTAGAAAACTTCATGGTGAAATAATGCATATACGCGTCTTTCACTAATATACTGCTAATGATTGATTTGATTATTATATAATATTTATACGACGATAAATAAATAGTTAAGTGTATATTTAATTAGTTTATTACATAACTTCGTCGGCGCCTTGTGCATGTTCCAATGTGAATACACTTGTTTTATGTCTGAATTCAGACTATAAAATTCTATGGAGCTCAGAGAATCCACAAGACTTAACTGTCAGAATCATTTACTTATTTATTTATTACGAAATTTGATTTTTATTATCTTTTTAAAGTTTATAATACTGTTTACTCACCATTGTATAATGGACTATTTAATACAATTATTACTCTTAGTTTATAAGCAAAATTAGGTAGGATGATGCTACAATTTGTAATATTGAAGTAATGGTGACATATAAACCCATATTCTTTCTACTTCTACAATAAATCTTAGTTTATGCATGCTTATTTTATTAGAATATATTGTCATGACCTCAGCTAGTGACATTTATTTATACTCAAATATGGATAGCTGGCGATTTTTACATAAATTTAACAATTGTGGAATCCTCCCGTTAATCATTTTTAATTTGATTAATTGAAAATATAATTACTTCAGTAGTGATGATGACTCAAAATTTAAGAACATATAAATAAGCAGTTATATTGATAATCCCATCCCCACTTATATTAAAATATACATAGGCAATTATATGGGTGGATTTACAAATATGGAATGGGTTTCAACCAGAGTTTACGAAAAGTGTTTCGGTTATCATAATACGATGGTCTAATATTTTTATAAAATTAGCCCCTTAATTAGCAAGTTGTGTAGAAGAAAATGAGATTGAAAATAAGAAAGAAAAGGGTATGAGGAATTTAGAATACTTGTTCAATTATACTTTTTTTTTTTTGGGTGGTGGGGGGTTGTATACTTGTATGTACAACCTGGATGAAAAAAAAAAATTATAGATCTCCTAATCTGGTAAATTCAAAAAATAGAAGTAGTTTAAATTTAGTTAGCATAACTTGCATAAACAATTTTGTATAATTTTCATATCATTATGAAATTTCTTTGGTAATTTCACTGAAAGAGTGCTCATTGACCACACTGGAAACAGGAAATTGGGATGAAATTTAACTCAATTGATAGTTTGTGAAACTATCTATTTCTAAACTGAGTTAGTCTCAACTCTCAAGTCAAATTTGTCCCATTATTTCAAAAAAGGAAAGGAAAAAAAAAAGTTGATTTCGTTTTTCTTCATTAATAAATTACAAAAATTAATGTATTTGTTTTTCCGTGAAGTTGCGGAATCACATGAGTCGTCATTCCCGCAACATCCACTCCGCGATATTGGCTATTTCCACTCCTGCAAGGCATATGTGTTTTGTTTGTGTTTGATTTATTAATATTAATTAATCAGGCTTAAGAGTTAATAAATACAGGTCCAACACCAAACAATAATTGTACCTGCCAAGTACGCACACCTGTACCTCTCAATAACCTTTCTCTCCCCCTCCTATATTTATACCCCTACAGCCTCCCCCCCTCTCTCTCCTCATCTTCCTACCCACCGCACTTTCTCTCACTAAAACAAAACTACATCCATGAAGAAGCTCATGAGAAGATTATCCAAAGTCGGCGACTCGTCGCAGTACAGCCTGCTCCGGTCGCAGTCGAGGGCGGCGGCGTCGCTGAAGAAGAGATCCGGCGGAGTTCCGGAGGGGCATCTGCCGGTGTACGTGGGAGAGGAGATGGAGCGGTTCGTGGTGAGCGCGGAGTTGTTGAATCACCCGATCTTCGTGATGCTGCTGAATAAATCGGCGCAGGAGTACGGGTACGAGCAGAAAGGCGTGCTGCGGATCCCCTGCCACGTCTTCCTCTTCGAGCGCGTGCTCGAGGCTCTCCGCGTCGGCGGCGCCGAGGCGCTTCACGCGCAGGAGCTGTTGAATGAGTTGTAGCATTCTGTAGACGGCGTTGGCGTTGGCGTTGCGTTGATTGATTATACTAGAGGACAGTTTCGGATCATCGATCGATCTTTTTTAGCTATGGTTTAAGTTTTTTTTGCCCCTTTTTTTCTTCTTGGAGAGACATTTCCTCTCTCATTAGGCTTCTCGACTGTACATACTTTGTTGCGGACAGAGTGGAGAAGCAGAAGGTTAGGGTTTTTGTGAAGGTGTTGATGATGTAGAAAGAGATGACAGCGATAACAGAATTAAAATATTTTTCTTGAAATTTGATTGTATTGAATCGGTTGAAAATCGCCGAGAAAAGTTGAGATGCAATACATGTGACCAACAAGAATGGCATTCCGATTGTACGGTTCGTACAACGAGGAAAACGGACAGTAACGGTAGAAACGGCGTGAGAGAGAGAGATTCATCTGCTGCAAATCCCGTGATTTGTGCTTGGCGCTTTGCGGCTTCCCCAATCGTCGTCGCCTTGGATTCCGAAATTGAGAGGGGTGTTACTGGTCATTTCACGGAGGGGCAGTTTCGTCACCAAAAACATCTTTTTTTTTTCTTTTTTTCTTTTTTTTTTTCCAGACGAATATTTATTGAGCTGGTGTACGGATATGGTTGAAATTGTTAATTGGAGGGTGGGGGAGTGTGGGCGCCATACCATCCCAGTTGCATCTCACCACATCACTGCAAATCATTTCTCATTTTCTTTTCTGAAAAGGTTGGTTTGATTAGTAGATGGCAGTTTTATCTTTTTTCTTGTAAATTCAAAATGTATGTTAGTCTACAAGAAAGAAATTAAAGAAAATCTTGAAACATTCAATCTGCAAATAATCCAAACAGACATCTCACATGTAAAAGGACCCACACCACTAGGTGGAAATCAATCCCACATAATTAAGGTAAGGAGAATTGTCAATTTAAGACCCATAACATAGTTTAATTATCGATTCACGATCCGAAATATGATTCGTCAATTCAGGATCCAAAAAATCAAAAAATTCTCAATCCAGGACCTGATATTGAGGTCCTGGATTGAGAATTGTATGACCTTTCGGGTCTTGGATTGATAATATTTGTGATCTTTCAGGTGTAAATTGAGAATTAATTTTTTCGGGTCCTGAGTCGATAATTAAACTATATTTCGGGTCCTAGATAGAATCTAAAATTATTAAAATAATCAAATTGTGAGTTTTACGACAAATCATTTTAGAGTCTAAGTTTAAACAAAATAATAAATAGTCATCTAAAACATGAATATTTATTAAGAAACCCAATTTGAGTTATTGTTTAATTGGTGGATCTTAGTTCAAAAATGTCATGACGCGTCTATTGTGTAGCTCAAGTTAAGTTGGTGAGAATTCGATTCTTGAAATTATAATTTGATATCCTGTCCTTTTTTTTTTTTTTTTTAATCTTTCTTAATTGGTAAATAAATGTCAGATCTTGACCAGAGAATTACAAAAGGACCATTATAAATATATTTTTTTGCTCTACCACATCCGAAGTTTCATGGCCTTTCGATTCAATTTATGGCTGAATTTAACGCTAAGTTAATTGATATTTTAAAGTCATGATTAATTTATTATTCTATACCAGAAGAAGAAGATCAAAGGAGTTGATTTGTATGCATTTATTTATTTGTGGGTGGGGATCGATTAGTTGAAATGGAAAATCCAATTTTGCGAAAAGTGTCGGACAAAATACTCCCATTTTTTTGTATGCAGATCTGAACAAATCACTCAATTCATTGTATAAAATTTCATTCAATTAAAAAACACTAGATTAATGAACGAATTATGAAAATTCGGTAGTTTTCAGCTGCAGGTTCCCATTAAATAAATGAGGTTTTCCTAATAAAACAAAATTAATTTAATTGGCGAGAGAATGTGACTACTTTCTTTACTATCCATCTATAGAAAATTTACAGAAAAAAGCAAAAACATTATCTAGACTATAACATGGCAAGTGGAGGAAAGAATCGTCTTGATATGCAAGCTTGCTTTTTTGGAGGGCGACCCTACATCATATGGGATTCTAATTAACTAAATTAATCTACAAAATGATTTATTTAATTATTAATAAAGTTATTTTAGACCCCACCTACAACTGAAAATGATACCTCAAACTGACAGCCTGGATTATCTTAAGCCAGCTTGGCAGTTAGAATCCCAAACGACGAGAATTGTAACCGAAATTTTACTAAAAAAAAAAAAAAAAAAATTCCACAAACCATCTCGAAAAAAGTACCAAGGGAAAAATAAAAGAAGCAAAATAAGACCGGTAATTAATTCATACAACAATGATTTGATGGTCTCTTACTGAAATATAGTTGAAACGGATCATTCCAATGATTTGATGAAATGTGATGTCTCCAAGCATTGCAGTTCCGACATTTATGATTAGTCTGAAACAAAGCTGTTGAGGTGGAAAGCGATTGGGAATGATGCAATCATTAACATATGGAGACGCGTTGGTCACCCTTGATTCATGCTCAACCCACATGCAATTGGAAAATGAGAATAAATCGTCTTCAAGAATGAGAAGCAAATAAAAAATGATTTCTGTTCAATTTAGAGACAAATAAGATTATTTGAGAGAATGATTTCATACTTCTTATCTTTTGTATATAGATCTTTACCAGGGTTTACTTCACATAGAGGAGATGATGAATAACAAAGGAAAAATAAACTATTACAAGAAAATTACAATTAGCTTTGTATTTCTCAATCTATTTTATTTCTTTCCTTGATAATTATGATCTTCTAATCTAGTTCCCTTTATATCGGATCTTTCCAACACTCCCCTCAAGTTAAGTATCAGGGTTACCTATACTTGCCTAGAACTTCGAAGAAATTTTTGGAATCCACAACTTTAGTCAGAATGTCAGCTAGCTGATTTTTTGAGGAAACAAACGGTAGTGCGATCGTGCCATCCTTGATCTTTTCTTTTATGAAATGCCGATCGACCTCCACGTGTTTAGTACGGTCATGTTGAAGCGGATTACCAGAGATGCTTATGGCAGCCTTGTTATCACAGAAAAGTCGACAAGTCTTCCCTGAAAAGAATCCCAGTTTTTTCATAAGCTTTCTCAGCCATAAAACTTCTGTCAGACCGCTTTTGAATGTTGATACCTCTGAATTCCGCTTCTGCACTAGACTGTGCAACAACCTTTTGTTTCTTGCTCCTCCAAGAGACAAGATTCCCCCCCCCCCCAACTTGAATAAAGTAGCCGGATGTGGATTTCCTGTCAACTGGGTTTCCGGCCCAGTCTGCAACAGTGTATGCCTGAATTTTGAGATTATCTGATTTCCTGAAGAGGACACCAAAATCAGTCATACCTTTTAGATATTTTACAATCCTCAGGGCAGCTTCAAGATGATCAACTTGAGGATGGTGCATGAATTGGCTGACAGTTCCCACGGCATAAGATATATTTGGGCGAGTGTGAGAAAGGTAGATAAGGCATCCCACAAGCCGTTAATACTGACCTCGATCGACTTCATCGGTTTTTTCCTTGATTCGGAGCCCATGGTTTACTGCGATTGGGGTGGTCGTTGGTTTGCAGTCAAGTAGTCCGATTTCAGCAATGAGATCAAGTGTGTATTTTTTCTGATTGATGAAGATGCCACGTTTAGATCTCAGAACTCAATCCCTAGGAAGTATTTTAACTTCCCATATCTTTCATTTCGAATTCCCTAAACATATTCGCTTTCAATTTTATAATCTCTTATGTATCGTTCCCTGTCAGAATCATATCATCAACATAAATGATTAGATAAGTTAGTAAATCTTCTCTCTGTTTGATAAAAAGTGTATGATCAGAGTTGCTTGGCTGGAAGCCCAATTTCTTCATAACAGTTGTAAACCTTCCAAACGAAGCTCTAGGGGATTGCTTGAGACCATAAAGGGTTTTCTTGAGTCTACAAACTTCATCTTCTTTGAACTCATGAGAGAAACCAGGAGGAGGTAGCATTTACACCTCTTTCTTTAGATCTCCATGCAGAAAAGCGTTCATGACATCGAACTGGTGGAGAGCCCAATCTTTTATTGTAGCAAATCGATAGAAGAACCCTGACTGTATTCATCTTGGCTACGGGAGAAAAGGTCTCAGCATAATCAATTCCATAGGTCTATGTGTATCGTTCAATTGAACCGTCTGGCTTTCTCTTAATATTGAAAACTCACCTACATCCAATAGGTTTCTTTCCTTCAAGAAGTCGACACTTGTCATATGTGTTCGTTCTGTTCAAGGCATCCATCTCTTTCTGAATCACTTTTTTCCAGTGAGGTGCTTCCACTTCAGAGGGTGGTATCTCCTCCGTGTACAAAAATTTTTCATACGTTGTAGCCCCTTTCGAGAGATTGAGTTTAACAAGCAAACCAATATGGTATTTGTTGTGCCGACTCTCTCTTTCAGGAGAGTGGCTTATGGGAGGTATACCTCTTGTTCTACGAGGGGAAGTACATATTGTTCCTGCAAAACAGTCACCTCGAGTTCCGATTCTCTTAATTCAATAGGTGCAATAGGTAAATTATCGGAAGAAGAAAAACAAAAGATTATTATCAGAGGATACAAGACTATTATTAGAGGAGACCAAGTTTTCAGGAGATCTTGGAGGTAGCACTTCGAGCCGGGTTTGTTCCGAGTTTTCTGCAGGTTGATCAGAAGGTAGCTGCCCATTTTCAGGATCGTTGGAAGGAACACTTCGAAGCAAGCTTAGATGGTCACTACTACTCTCCCCATAAGCACTAGGGTGGCTTTGGAAAAAAATATTCTGTCTCAAGGAAGTCGCAGTGTATGGTAGTGATAACTTGTCGGGTTTTTGGATTGTAGCACCTATATTCCTTTTGGTTAACCCTATAGCTTGCGAATACACACTTTTCAGCACAAGGTGCAAATTTGGTGCGCTCGTGCTTCAGAATGTGAACAAAGACAGAACAACCAAATATTCTGGGTGTAAGAGTAAGAACAGAGGGAATAGCGACATAGGAGAAAAGGTATTGTAATGGGGTTTGGAATTATAGAATTTTTGTAGGTGACCTATTGAGAAGATAGACACTAGTAGGTACAGCTTCAGGCCAGAGGATGATAGGAACCCCGGATTCTATCATCATAGCACGAGTCATCTCTAAAAAGATCCTATTTTTTTTTCTACAATCCCATTTTGTTCTGGTGTATAGGAGCAAGAAGTTTGGTGCAAAATGCCTTTTTGTTGACAAAAATTGTTCATGGAGGTATTAATGAACTCACGTCCATTATCGGAACGGAGAATCTGAATTTTTTTTTAAACTGAGTTTGCACCATAGCACAAAACATATTAAACTTCTCAAAAACCTGTAACTTGGTTTCTAAGAAATAGATCCAGGTCATCTTAGAGCAATCATCAACAAATAGAAGGAAATATTTAAAGAGATTGCCTCCTAATCATGGAGCAGGGCCCCACACATCAGAATGAACAAGGGAAAAATAACATCAACTCTTTTATTTTTAGATGGAAACGAATGTCGGAGGCTTTTGGCCATAACACAGGAATCATAAGAAAGTTCAAAGTTGGTAGCTAAATCAGGAAACAATAACGGTAAATACCTTTTAGAAGGATGTCCTAACCATCTATGCCACAACCAAATTTTCCTATCAGCCAATTTCTGAGCAAGTAAAGCGGTACCATTTTGATCAACCTCATCGACACAGTACAATACCTGCTTCTCAGTGCCACGCCCAATGATCTTCTTCGTCCTGATATTCTACAAAAGACAAAAAGACGGGTTTATAAGAAGGGTGCAATCTAATTCACGGGTAATATGGCTGATGGAAAGAAGTTTATGAGAAAGAGATGGAACAAAGAGACAATTAGAAAGGCATAAGGTAGGAGAAATTTGCATGGTTCCTGATCCTGCAACGGCTCTAGATCCCCATTGGCAGTTTGGATATGAGTTTGATTGGTTTTGGAAGTGTTTAAAAAATCATTTTTGTCATACGACATAGTATATGTGGCCCCACAATCGAAAATCCAACCCCCAGAAAAAAGGTTTTTGTATAGGTTGGTTTTACCACTATAATTACATAAGGAGATATTATTCATAAGGTTTGGAGGGGTAAGCTTGAAAGAATTGAAAGCATGAGGGATAAAATTAAGAGAACTGAAATTAAAGGGACTAAATTGCAACAAATCATAAAAATCACAATAATAAGGGAATGGGAAATCTGGGTTTGGTATTTTCCCAAACCATCTACCTCCATCGATCGACCCCCTGCCTCCTCCACAGTCAGCCGTCCCTGCCTCCCTCCTTTCGCCGGTTGCCATCAGCCAACCGCTGCACCCGGGCAACGCACTGCAGGAGCCAAATCGTACCTCGTCGTCTGCAGCCGCGGCAGCACCCAGTCCGCCAAAACCAGCTGCTGCACCCCCTTGACGGCCAACGCCGGCCGCTGCACCGCCGTCTCCTCTGGACCCGACAGCGATGCCCTCTTTTCCGGTGATTCTTTCGCTGACTGCAACTTTCCCTTTTCCAGTGGTCTTATGGCCCTCGTTCCACCATTCCGGGTATCCAACTAGTTGAAAATATTGCTCTTTAATGTGTTTCCTCATACAATAGTGAGAGCATATAAGTTTGGATTTATCAATTTTGTTGTTTTTCCGATCCTGCTCCATGCGCCCTTACGAAGCAAAACCTGCGCCGATTTGCAACTCATGCAACATCGGGCTCGATTGTAGGATCTCCGATCTGGCAGCCTCCCGACGAACTCTTGAGAATGCAACTTCTGGTGTGGGTAGGGGTGTCTCCTTCAAGATATCTCTTCGAACTTCATCCAATCGATGGTCCAACCCAGATAAGAACTGGAATAATCTCTTCTGGGCTACAACTTGACAGTAAATTCGAATCCCTTCTTCATAGCAACTTAGGGGATTTGGATCCCTCCGATCTATGCTAAGCCAAATGCCCTGTAATTTTGCCCAGAAACATTCAATGGTTTTCTCACCTTGGATTACTTTATTCGCTTTTATCTCGAGGTCGTATGTTTGCAGCGGATCGACAGTAGCGCCATATGTCATTGATAGGCTATCCCAGATGGTCTTAGAAGTCTGGTGTTGGGCAAAACTTGAGACCAACTTGGTCTCCATGTTCAGTATCCATGCGAAAACCGTGAGCTCATCGATTTCCCATTGCGCATATTCGAATTCTCCCTTTTTTGGCAGTGGAGGGTCACCCGTACTCTACTTCCGATTGAGACTTTCATTAACATGGACCAAATTGGATAGTTGTTTTCATCCAATTTGAATCCAAGATTAATGTTCTCAAAATTTCTGGTAATCTATGATATTTGTATCGATATCTCCATTCTGTCTGACATATTGCTTTGATTGATTTCAGGTAGCAGATCGGTAGGTTTGCAAAAATCTACTATGATCTTTGGCTAAAAGGTTTGAGATTGGTAGGGCGATGATGATACAATTCTGAGCCCCTTCTTTTGATTGAAATTTTTTATTTTTGGTTTAGGGCTGATCAGAGCCAAGATTTTACTCCTACTTTGATACCATGTTGAATTTGGAGACATACAAGATAAAGATAATTTGAGAGAATGATTTCATACTTATTATTTTATGTATAGTGATCCTTACAAGGGTTCACCTCATATAAAGGAAAGAAAAACTATTACAAGAAGATTACAATTAGCCTTGTATTTCTCAATTTATTTTATTCCTTTCCTTGATAAATTATGATCTTCTAATCTTGCTCCCCTTTTATCGGATCTTTCCAACAATTTCTTAACCTAATATTTTAATCGCCTTTTTCTCTGATCAGTGAAACAAACAAGATAGTGATAGATCATAGATTGCAGTAAATATGATAATTATGAATTGCAGTTTGATAATTATCTGCTGTACCTTTGAGGCTTTCACCTTCCTGTTCTTCAGTTTCTCTAGTTCTTGTGAAGAATTAGAGAGAGAATGCCACGACGCTCAGCCTAGATCTTCATCTCTCGTTTTTCTTGGATATCACGAAGCAACACGAAGTGTTCGGCATTTCTATTCACAGCATACAAATCCTCAATTTCACTCGGTAAATTTCTCTTCCGCTCCTTTTTAACTCGTTTTCCTCCATGTCGGCTGCTTGCGGGGAGGCATGGGAATGGATGGTAGATCTGATTTTTGGAAGGAGACGAACTGCAAATCCTCACCAATTTATTCGTCATTGGAGTGAAAAATGGTGGTAGTTGTGTTTGAAGCATGAATCGCGGCCACCGTGACAATCCAATTTTTCCAAATTTTAGGGCGCGCGGATTTGGGGAAAATTGAAGATGAACGCCGCGGCTCTAACGGCCAAGGGAATGGATTGGGCTTATCTTTATAAACTGAGGCCCAATATTAACGAATTAAAATTTTTATTTGGGCTTTTTTTTTACTACATAATAATTAATAAATTCTTGGATATGTAAAATATCAAACCCATAATAAAGAAACTGGTAATTAATGGCTTGTTGTCAATAATACTAGTCGAAAATCGACTCTAAATGTTAGTTTTATTCAAATTTCAAATTTGATTGGTTTATTATTGAAGTTAATATGTTAGATTGAATAGTTAAAACACTCATGAGTCTCGGTGAACATTGTAGTTTGGATTTGTGATTAATTTTCATTATTTCTTGTTAAAAATAATGTTTTATTCCCAAGAAATATTACATTAATAATTATTATATTCACCACAGATTAAAGTAAATATAATATAAATTCATGTTTGACCACAGAAACTTGATTGTGGTGGTGTCATTTTCGATCATACTCAATTATATTTCAAGTTTCATTGCCACGAAATAACAAATTTTCAAAGCTGGTAGAATCTCAGTAGCCTGTCGAAATGTAAAATATTTGTATAATACAAGTGGCAATATTTCTCCATTGTTGAGGATCGGAGTCAACATGAACTTTAATAAAAAATTAAAACTCATCATTAATGGGGGAGAGAGAAATTAACTAAAGAGATTGAAACCAAATATCTTTCTAGAATAAATGACAAAAAAAAAAAAGAAATGCAAAATTCATCTGACCAACAGAAATCTGGCCACGTCAAATAAGTGTTTGCTTTAATAATGAGAAAGATTAGAATATAGATAGCTATGATTTAAATAAAAAGCATAATCACAAAATCTTAATTGCCGAGTAGTTTGCGTTAGGTACATAAATTAATGATGGCATTTAATGTCATAATAAACGCCACGAGAAAAAAACCATAGGACATCTCTTTCGATAAAACTTAGGTAAACACTCTTTTCTATAATAAATTAGTTTCCAACCATAATATTATGCGCCACTTTTTCAATGTTTTCTTACAAAATATTTTCTTATTATTTATTGATAATAATAATAATAATATATAATAAAGAAATAAAACTTATCTGAAAATTTAGGTGATTTACACTAATGGTGTGAGACATCTACTTGGGCAACAAACTTTAAATTCATGTCGCCATCTGCAATTAAAGGCGGGTGATTAATGATCAAACTACTTGTTCCATTTAATAAATAGGGCTTCGTGCACGTAACCATCTTTTCTTGTTTCATTAAAAATTGATTACAACATTAAACTAATCACTATGTGACTTCGCAGCACGAATTTCAATACTTAACACATTATGTGTGAGTGTGATTTATATATACATGATGATCAAGATAGTTAAGTTGGATTAATTATTTGTGTCATTGTATCTAATAAGAGTAGGCAGGGGTGTGAGTCCACATTATTTGTGATGTATGTTTTAAGACAAAATATTTTGGAGTATGCAGCATGTTTTAACTTTCTTTCTTTGTGATAATTGGTGGCAGTACTACATTTAATAATATCGATGAATCGTTCATCAATATTGATTGTTATAAACATTATGGGAATGTCTAGGAAGAGAGTGTGAGATTTATTATTGAATTATGGTTGCTCCCCTTTTTATTATTAAATGTGTGTAATAATAAATTTACTATATTTTTAAATGAGAATAAATTCTCCATTAAAAAAAATGATGAATCATATTCATTTGATCTAAATAAATTTATGATTAAAATATAATCAAGCAACAATTAAAGTACAATCAAGTAAATGTGGTAATCAAGCAACGAGCAAAGCAATATCAAGCAATATCGTAAACATAATCAAGCAATGCTCTTATTTTCACATCCACTTCATATATATATATATATATATATATATATATATATATAT
>JAPKLW010001096.1:145767-161262 GCA_026898455.1 Plectranthus barbatus
TCATGGACAAGAAAAGAAAACTAAGGACTCAACGGTCAATCATGAACAATATAAATCCATCTACCCCTTATTCTCCACAACTCACGACTTGAGTGCAGCCAATACTTTTTTTAAGCTCATAGATAAGGAAAGAAATTGTAGAGGCTCAAAGTGGCTAACTAGAGATAAATTTTAGTGAATAAACAATGTTTGGGATATTAGGCTAACAAGGATGGCCTAAAACCATTTTCTATCACTGTGCACACTATGCAGTCTTGAAAAAGAAACAACGCAAGTTCTAGAGATTACACACATGCAAAAAACTCACATCTAACGAAATATAAAGCTCAAAATCCTCACTTAGGGTGCAATTTTGTTCTTCCATCGTAAACATCAAATCAAAACCCAATTTGTTATGTAAGTGCAAGTTTCAAAATCTAACTCTTCATGTGGTATTTTACATTCATTGGCTACTTCAAACACAATCACAATCAATTCAAACTATCTAAAGACCAATCATCAATCGCAAATCACATTCAGAAGAGACAATGTTCGAAAACTCAACTCAAAAAGGTTTGAAAATTTTTTATCTAGGCAGAAAAACTAACTAAAAGAACTAGCATGCAAAAATTTAAATACGATAAGCAAAATTAAATAAAAGGGAGAAAAATTTAAAAGTCATGTCCTCATATCCCCCAAACTTATTTCACTCAAAGATTGGAAAAAGTCTGAGAATTAGACACAAATTTGAAGCACGTACCTGGTGGTCAACCTTAGACGTTGACTTTTTATCCTTGTAGTCTCTCCATCTTCGTGCAATGCAAGCTCTAGCAATTCAATCATCGGCGTGGATTCCATGCGTCGAGCATGAAACTAGCTCGATGCGTCCTCTTGTTGACAGTGTTGCATTGATCGACACGACCTTGTGTCGGTTGACGTGAATCTCAAATCGACCTCTTCAGACTCGGTCGAAATATGCTCCGTCGACCTTCCATATCAATCGACGCACACGTGTGTCGATCGATACAAGTACTCTTATTTTACTACATAATAAAAACAAAAGCAAAAATAAAAAATAAAATATATATTATAACTCAATTCGAAAATTTAAACAAAATTAGTAATGGGCGTTAAATCTATCTATTCGCAGGCAACGGTGCCAATTTGATCACTGCTATTTCTACCAGACTAATTGCAAATATAATGGTCAAATAAATTTATAACTCGAATGCCGAACCCATAGAGAAAAGATATGCGAAATAGTCCTATGTACTAAAACAAAGTTTCAAATTAATTGTTTGAGTAATTTAGAAATCAGGTTTGAATTATTAAACTAAAAAGAGAAAATAAAATAAAAACTTATATTAAATAAAACGAAACACATATCCTAGGGAAGAAATCTTATTATGGATAACATGTAAGAACCAATTAAATTAACTGCTGGAATATTGCAACAATGATATATTTCCTTGGTCGGGCAAATATAACCTAGATACACCAAATTAGTCAATCTCATAAGCAAATCAGTTAAATTACTACAGTCTAATAATACATCTCAGCTGAACAGTATAGATTATATCATGCATTCCTAATCCCACTATCAATATTTACCTCTCGGTCCTTGAATTAATCTAGAATTATAAAATAAACACACGAATCAAGAACCTAATTAATTAGTCCTCAACATGCATCCAAGATAATATTCAAACCCTAGAACCTGCTAGGAATTTAGCTATACACAAATAAAATAAAACACATATTTAAATTGAAATAAACTTGCATTAAAAATAAAAACAGAAATTCAAATTGCATAAAAATAAATTAAAACTCTAACTACATAAATTTAGGTTGAGAAAGATATATGAACTAATGTTGAAATAGGGATTGAAGTCCACTGAATAAACTAGCGTAGAAGGGTATTTATAGTGTTTATTTGGACTTTACAAGGCTAAATTCTATAGGAGATAGCATTAGATTTCATGTATATCTATGTCCACATATCCTATATTGTGTATATCATCAATCTTGAGTCTCCAAGGCTCCCAATTGGATATATCTCTTCAATTTTGACCAAATCTCGCCCAAGATTCGTGAAAATCTTCTAGAAACATGACAAAAACATTTGCGTCGATCGATGTGGGTCTGTGTTGGTCGACGCAAAATCCATGTCGACCAATTTCCTTCTGCGTCGATCGATTCTGCGTGTTCTCACAGTTTTGGCCATAATTTTTGCTCTCGAACTCCAATTGACCCGATTCCAGTTGCATTGGAGAGCTAATTCAAAGTTCTTTCGATTGACATGATCCATTAGCTCAAATTCTAAGTGTGGAAGAATTCGTGACTGTTTCTTTGAACATCCATTGCTTTCGGTACGGATTTTCGGTGAATTCGACCTCAAACCTGCAAAAATACACCACTACAAGCGCAATACCCTCCTAGAGTGATTCATGCAATAAAAACAACTAAAATAAATGAAAATGCAATTAAAAACAAAGATAAATCAAACCAATAATGAGTTAAAATATGGACTCATCACTTCCCTACCTTGAGTTGCAAAATTAGGTGGTGATTGTTCTGCTCCTTAAGGATTTGAATAAGAGAAACCAGGATGGTTTCTTGCATCAATAGGATTGTAGCCTTGACTGTTTTGTTGATAACCTCCTCGGTTGTTGTTTTGGAAACCACCTCGTTGGACAAAATTCACATCCATGCAGTCCAGCTTTCAGTGCAACAACATCCTCTCGAAGCTTTTTGACTTCAGCTTTAATGTTAACTTCCTCAGTAACCTGCTCCACAACTTTAACAGGGATTTGTCGAACATTAGACCGTCTGTGACTGTTGTTTTCCATCTTCTGAAAGAAATCCATAGCTCGTCTAGGACCCTTTGTCATGATGGAGTCCCCCAAAAGTAGAATAAACCAGTTCAACAGATTTTATCATTCAATCCTTCATAGAAGGTCTCAGCCTGCTCCCCTAAAGTTAGACCGTGGCCAGGGCACAATCTCAATAACTCTTTATATCTCTCCCATGCCTCATAAAAGTTCTCATCGGACCTCTGAGCAAATCTGGTGATGTCCTCCCTCCTTTGTCTGATAACACTGGGTGGAAAGAAAGTAACAAGGAATTCATTCCTCAGTTCTGTCCACGTTCTGATGTTGCTCTTGTCCAGGGTAGAGAACCATGACTGAGTTTGGTCTTGTAGAAAAAAAGGCAAAAAACCTCAATCGGATAGCTGATAAACACTCGTTTTGTGCATTTTACTGATATGAATCTGCTCACTTTTGACCGTAGATTCGATCATTACGTGGTGTTCTTATGTTTTATTCATATACTTTGAAGAATTATTACGTTTGGGTTGTTTCTGGTTGTTTATGCAGATTTTATGCACAATTTAGTTGTTTTCAAGATATGATCGAGCACCATGAAGTTAGTTGATGTGTTGTTGCACGGGGAAGGTGAAAAAGTGAGAAGAGATCGACAAAAAGTTCCAAAAATCCAGTCGCGACGTGAATGGCGACCCATATTACATGAACGGCGGTCGCCGATCATGTAAATTGGGCCGCCAATCACGCAAATCTCACATTCGCACTTCGGCACATGAATGGCGATCTATTTACATGAACGCCGACCGTCGTTCATGCTTTTAGATCGCCATTCATGTAAATTTTGGGGATGGCTACGGTGCATGGACGACGACCTAACTGCATGAACGACGACCGTCGTTCATGCCTTTAGGTCGCCGGTCGTGAAAATTTCTGGAGTTGCTACGGCGCATGGATGGCGACCCGAGCGCAAGCTCGGCGGTCGCCATCGACACATTCTAGGTCGCCGACCGTGACTTTTTGGGCGAAAATTGATCCCAGTCCCATATCTTTTGGGTTTGAACAAGATAAGTATAAATAGAGGCTCCCAGGACTCAAAGAGGGTTACTCACTCTAATTTTTCTGATCGACTACTGAGAGAAGAAGGAATTCAAGGTCACAGAAGATTCAAGATTGAAGAATTGGGTTCTTAGTTCCATGTTTCCTAAGTTTTCTTCTTCTTTATTCTTCTGTTCTTTAGAATTTAGCATGATTAGCTAAATCCCCTTGTGGATTCTAGGGTTTTGAAACTTGTTGACATTTATTCAATTGTTTATATGATTTGATTTTCCTGTTCCATTGATGTTTTAATTACTACTGGGGTTTTCTTTAATTACAAGATATTGGCCATTGATTGTAATTTGAATTGGTAATTTTTGAACCGAGAGGTCTAGGTTAGTGATTAAGATGCAGCGGAATTAAATTTGATAGGGCAATTATCCGAGAGGAATTTGAACTGTTAAAGGGTTTTTGAAATCTAAGGATTTATCAAGAGTAAAAGTCCTTTTGCGCATCCGAGAGGAGTCACTAGGTCGTTTATTTCCATGTTATGGTTGAGAGTCCGAGATGGTCGCCTGATAACATTTATAAGATTAACTCACATCTTTGGAAATTAAATTGGAATCGAATTATATAAATGATTGTTTGATTGTTCTTCAAAGTTGATTACCCTGGAATCCTAATTTTCCCATATTTTCTACAATCAATTACTTTTAATTGTCTTTTTAATTATTGCTTTTCAATATTGCCTAGATTTAATAAACAAACTCCCTTACCGATTTGTCTAGATAGTAGTAAGATATCTATGTTTTAGTGCTTGGTTATATTTCGAATTTGCAATCTTCGAGTTCGATAAATTATTACTTGCCCTCTGCAGTGGTCTGTACACTTACAGTTTAAGCGTGTTGAAAAACGCGCTATCAAGTTTTTGGCGCCGTTGCCGGGGATTGCACAGATTTATAATTAACACTAACTCCGATATTACGCTATTTACTCTAGATTTTATTTTACGCACTGTTATTTAATTTTTCAATTCCTTTTCTGTGTTGGTCATTGTGTGTTCTCGTGCAGGTAGTATATGCGAACCAGGTCAAAAGGTCCAGTTCTTGAACCCATAGATCCGGAGATCGAGTCTACCTGTCAAAGGAACATTGCACGAAGAAAGTTAGCGTTTACTATGGCTGATGATCAGGCGACACAGATTGCTGAGCTGCAGAGACAACTGCAGGAGATGAATCTAAGGCTGCAACATCAAAATCCTCTAGAACTGCCGAGACAGCCTACTATCGATGAGATGTACGAGCCTATGACTGATAGGCATCATAATGCGGACTTTGGACTGAAGGTGAACACACCTAATTTTGAGCTGAAGACTGGTCTGATTCACACTGCTTAACAGAACTAGTTTGGGGGATTTCCGTCTGAAGATCCTCATTTGCATGTCCAGAAATTTCTATTACTCTGTGACACAGTCAAGCAAAATCAGGTGCCAATCGACTACATCCGGCTACACCTCTTCTCATTCACACTGCGTGACAGAGCTCTGTCATGGTATCTGTCACTGGACCGCAGTGAGATCTCATCCTGGGAGGAGCTCTGTAAATTATTCGTGATCCTGTTCTTTCCGCCGAGTAAGACCATCCAACTACAGATGCAGATAGGCCAGTTCAGACAGTTCTCGGGGGAAACTGTTTATGAGGCATGAGAGCATTTCAAGGAGTTGCTTCGCTCCTGCCCATGCCATGGGTACACTGAAAAACAACAAGTCTGCTATTTCTATGCGGGGCTTGATGAGGAGACTCAGAAGCATGTCAGAGCTTCAGCTGGAGGATCCATTACTGCTAGACCTCCACATGAAGGACTACAACTGCTGGAAACGATGGCAAAGAGTGAATTTAATTGGCCAGCAGACAGAAAGGAGCGCAGGATGATAGCAGCGGTCGATGATACTAGGGACCTAGCTGCTGAAATAAAATTGATGAGACAGGAGGTAGTTGCTTCTACGAAGTCTTTGAAGATCCGCCTTGCCAAGCTGGAGAATAATCCGCCTCAGCAGGGATATGTGCAGGGAATCGAGATGCAAATGGAGGATATAAATTATGTGAACCAGAGGAATTTCAACAACAACAAAGGATATCCAACGGGGAACATGACTTATCATCCTAACAATCGAAACCACCCAAATTTCTCCTATGGGAATCCGAACAACGCCTTGCAGCCTCCGCCTGGGTTTGCTGCAAATCAAGGGGTGACAAATGAACCCAAGGAGCCGAGTATGAGAGAGCTTCTGACCCAGTTCATCTCAGCCTCCAATACCAAGAGCACAAAAATGGACGGAGAAATTTCTCAGCTACAGACTGGTATGGGGGAGATGGGGAAGCACATGAAGCAGATGGACACTCAGATATCTCAGATTGCCAATATTCTGGGAAATCAACATACTCCCGGACAGTTCCCCAGTAACACTATTGTAAATCCCAAGGACCACTGCAATGCCATAACTACTCGCAGTGGGAAGAGATATGAGGGCCCATCTATGCCTGTCGACATGTCACCAGTGCAACCTGAAGTTGTACAGCCTGCTCCTGTTCTTCCTGAAGAAGAACAGACTCAGAAAAGCAAGGGAACCTGTCCTGAAGACAGTCCCAAGCCAGCCGGTCCAATCGTTGTGCCCTTTCCACAGCGTTTCCCCAAAAAGCAGAAATAGGAGAGATATAAGAGATTTCTGGAGCACATGAAGAAAATTCAGATTAATCTCCCTCTGATTGAAGTTGTGCAGGAAATTCCTGGGTACATGAAATTTTTGAAGGATATGGTTACCCAGAAGAAGAAGCCGTTCGGGGCATTCGAGACAGTCAATTTGTTTGAAGAATGCAATGCAATTATTCAGAAGAAAATGCCGATAAAGAGGGCTGACCCGGTCTGCTTCTCCATTACCTGCATAATTGGTGGACAGACTTTCGAGAAAGTCTAATGCGATTCAGGGGCTAGCATTAATCTGATGCCCCTCTCTATTTTTAATAGATTGAGAATCGGCGACCTTAAACCGACCACCATTCGACTTCAGATGGTTGACAGGTCGGTGAACTACCCTAAAGGGGTAGTAGAGAATGTATTAGTGAAGGTTGGGGAATTTATTTTCCCTGCTGATTTTGTGGTCCTAGATATGAAAGAGGACCGCAATATTCCACTGATACTTGGGAGGCCCTTCCTCAATACTGCTGATGCACTGATAGACATCAAAAAGGGAGAGCTTACCTTGATGGTGAACGATGAGAAAATCACTTTCTCTATCTACAAGGCCATGGAGCGACATGATTCTGATGACTGCTATGAAGAGTGTGACATGGTCCAGGTTTTGTATCCCTTCGACTCTTCTATTATTTCCACTGATTCTTTAGATTATGGTGTGCAAAACTCTGTTTATTCTTGCGATGATCTATATGATGTTTGTGATGAGCTGCTAGAGTCTGTTCTAGCACTAGACGATGCAGGTGAAAAGAATCAGATGTAAAGCGCAAATTTTCTGAAGTTGAGGAGTGAGGAGGAAGAAGAAGCCCGTAAGAAAGCTCTACAGCAAGAGGAGAAGAAAGAGCCACCTGTGCTAGAGCTGAAGCCTCTACCGGACCACCTGAGGTATGCATACTTGGGGGAAAATTTCACTTATCCGGTAATCGTATCTGCTACCCTATCTACTAGTCAATTAGATAGATTATTGAGGGTATTGAGAGACCACCAATCTGCTATTGGGTGGTCATTATCTGACATCAGGGGTATTAGCCCTTCTATCTGTATGCACAGGTCTTACTTGAGGATGGATATAAGCCCAAGGTGCAACCGCAACGAAGGCTAAATCCAATTATGCAGAAAGTGGTGCGGAAGGAGGTGATGAAGCTTCTGGACGCTGGCATGATCTATGCCATTTCAGACAGTGAATGGGTGAGCCCCACCCAAGTGGTGGCCAAAAAGGGGGGAACGACTGTCATTAAGGACGAGAGTGGCCAGGAGATCGCTCACAGGCCTATCACAGGCTGGAGGATGTGCATCGACTACAGAGCACTTAACAGTGCTACACGTAAGGACCACTTTCCCTTACCCTTTATTGATCAGATGCTGGATAGGTTAGCGGGGTTTGAATTTTATTGCTTCTTAGATGGTTATTCTGGTTATAACCAAATAGCGATAGCCCCTGAGGACCAGCATAAGTCTGCCTTTACGTGTCCGTATGGTATATTTGCTTATAGAAGCATGTCTTTTGGTTTATGTAATGCTCCTGCTACATTTCAAAGATGCATGATGTCTATGTTGGTCCCGAAATACCAGAGTCGTCGTGTTGATAACTTAACACGAAATGCAGCGGAATATGTTTTATGTTTCTTGCACTTAATATTATTTTCCAAAAATTAGTTAGCTCAAGTTATGACTTAAGTTTGTGTTCAGATATACACTAGCAACTCCGTTGCTAGGTTTTAAATCGATCTTTGAACAGTAAACTAATAAAATAGTAAATGCACACAAGATTTATAGTGGTTCGATCAAATAGATCTACGTCCACTCCTTAGCCGAAACGCTAAGAATTTCACTAGAAAAGTATACAGATTACAAGGAATTGCCTTTCCAGTTAAGTAGGCAGTGAGCTTTCGGCCTGGCTACTTGACAGCTATCCTCCGTGAGTCTGCACTTCTCCGGTTAGGTTTGGCTGGGGGTCAAGGGCACACCTTCGAAACTTCTGCCTTGCCTGATATGGAAGAAATAGACACTTCCTGATTTTCCTTGAGTATGGCTAGACGCCCGTTCTAGTCTTAACCTTTTCAGGTGTTCGACTGTTAGATACTCCTAGTAAAGAGATTATCCCAATGATTGAAGATTCTTAACGGATGTTCAAGAATCTTCAAGGTTGAGTGTCAGATATTGAATGTGAAGACACTCTTGGTTGTTGAGGGCTTTGACTGTGCTTTTTTTATCACGAGCTCTCAACTGACTACTTTTTCTTGTTCGCTTTGTCAAAGGAATCTCACACTTGAATAGGATGTGATTGAAGCGGTTATCGAAGTAGTAAAAGCAGTAGTCTATCAAGTTCTTGAATCCGTCTTTTATAGTTGGAGATTCAAAACTTGAATCTCCATACCCGTTAGACACAACGGCTTCTTTGTCCAAGAGTGGATTAACTTGGTAGAGCGCTTTTTGAGTAGAGATGTACTTTCCAAACTACTTAGGGAAAGTCTCGTCCTTTGTATGTCCTTTTTTGTCAGTGTGGCAGTCCGTCTTCAGCTTTTGCATCTCGACCTTTGTTATGTTGAAAGTTGCTGAAGTCTTTTACTGCCTTCGATCCTTTGACTTCTTTTGTTTCAGACTTCTTTATTTTGATGCTGAAGGGTTCGAATGCTAACACCTTAGCATTCTGTCAGATGTGCTTTCAGCCATTTGCTAGTGATCCTTTGTTGGCTTGTTTCTCTAGCAGATTGTGCGTTGCATGCTGATATAATTTGCTTTGTGTCTGCTAGGGATTCTTCTTAGCACACTAGTCTATTACAACTCGATGTTCAACTTATACAGGACTTTACAAGTTGTTTTAGACTCTCTAGATTTCAGCAAATGATCGACCAACTAAATAAGGTTTGATCCAACAAAACCTTTTACAAATAAGTCCTAAGGGAGTTTCTAGGGATAATTCCCAACAATTTCCCCCTTTTTGGTGCGATCAAAGCTTACTATCATTTGCAGACCATAAGTGGAAGAATGTCTGTGTTTTACAATTCTATGCTATTCTATGAATCTGACACAGAGTTTTTCCAACAAGGTTCAAGCAACATAAATGATTGAAGTCAAATTCCCCCTCAACAAGTGCTGGGGAATATTTCTCGATTAAATATGAGTAAATGTTTGCAACAAAGCAATGTGCTAGAAATTCTAGCACTCATTAAATCAGTAAGCATTCATATTCATCAATCAAAATATAATCGTCATGTCCACATGCAAATTTGTTGAGTACACCAGAAGTGTAAATCAACTAGAGCACACCAGTAAAATTCAGAAGTGGACAAAAAGATTTTGTCAAAATCTGATCCAATTTCATATATGATATTGCAAGTTTAAGTACAAATTGGATTCAGAAAGTAAAAGAATTGACCTTGTCGTTCATGAGTCGGGCGCTGGTTTATCCTTTTCACTGTAGCTGATTTGTTCTTCTGAATGTCAGCAAGCTTCTCCATGGTGAATTTCATGAAGTTCTCCAGAAGGGCTGCTCCTGATTCTCTTTCAGCAGCCTCACGCTCCAGTTCTTTGGCCAGCTTCTCTTGTTCCATAGCAATCTTTTGCAATTGAAGTTCATGTTCCTTTTTCTGCAATTCTAACTTAGCTTCATGTTCTTTTCTTTGTAGCTCTAGTCTAGCTTCTAGTTCTTTTTGTCTCAACTCTTCCTTTGCTTCTTCTTTTTTTCTCCTTATTTCCTCTGTCCTTATGGCTAACTCCACCTCATTTTTGTTTCTTCTTTCCTGGTCAGCCTTTCTTCTTTTTTCCCCCTCTTTGATTGCAACCAAAAAGTTTGTGCCATAGGCCACAACCGTGTCTTCGAGGGTAGTCTTGGTGTCTGCTAAATCCTTTTGAACAACTTCAAGACTTGTCCTATTCTCAGAAATAGCTAGCTTGTTTTCAGCGATCTCTGATTGGACATGAGATACATCTCCCCGTATCTCATCAACTTCTCTTCTTAGATTAGCTGTTGCCCTTGATATTCTTTCATCAATGGTTACTTGTAAGGACGAGTCAAAGGCAGCAGCCATATCAGCATTCATTTGAAAGAGCATCTGTACAGAAGAGATAGGAGTGGCATTGAAGGAAGTAGTCGTGACAAGTTCTCGACTTGTTGGAATATATGTTTGCTGTGCGTGACTGTTAGTTGCAGCAACATACTCCTGATAGCATAATTCCTCATGCAATATCCGACGGGCTGCATCCTTAACTTGTACAGTCTCCTGGATAGTTTGCGCTTCAGCTTTCTGAGCTTCCTCAATTATGTCCTGAATATCAATGTCCAGGAACTTAACCAACAACACATCACGAGAGTCAAATTTCAGAGCAGCACGCTCAGTGGCCAGTGCCTCTCTTCGAGCCTTCCGACGCTCCTCTTGTTGCGATTCATACTCCAACTGACGTTTCTCGTAGGCAACAGCAGCTTTAGCCTGTCGTTTGGACAATTCGACTCTAGCATCAGAGTATCCATCAGGTACGAAGGTGGACTTGGGTAACCCAGTAGTTTTCGAGAGGGAGCGGTGTTCTCGGATGGCTTGAAGTCTGCACATCACTTGCTTATCCGAGAATTGTTTCATCCCTGGAACTTGATCAATCCAATCAAAGCACCAACGTTCCTCACATCTCCAGAAGTTTAATCCTTTAGCTGCAATGCATATCATCCTCTCTTCGAAGTAGAGTTGATACATAATATAATCAAACTTCTTCCACCGATGGAACTCTTCTGCCAATAGGCGTCCTTCAGGTATTGACTCATCCAACTCACTGTAGAATAGATCTGTTATGGCTCTTTCTGTTTCAGAATCAACAAACTGCTCTATTTCTTCAGCCATAGGTCCTAAATCGGAATTAGGTACATCCTCGGGATGAACCTTTGCACACCATTGACTAATTCTTTGGAGTCCATAGCGACGTCCTGGCAGTCCATTGAGGGGTACTCGAAGAATAGCCTCTGATTCTGTGGTTTCTTTCCTTAGGAACTTTGCATTATAAATTTCTTCAGCTTCTCCATCGGAATCAGATTCAGAGATGCAAGATGATTCAGGTTCAGTGAGGTGGGAATCATTTTCTTCTAGTTGAGGCATTTCAGCACCTAATTGCTCTTCTAATGTGTTAGCAGATTGATTACCAACGAGTGTTTCCTTCGAATGTTCTGCGATAGGTGTTTGCACCGGCAGTCCTGCTAACATACTTTCGTCTGGTTTGTCTTTCGCTGAACCAGGATTGATGAATGATCCAACTTGATCTTCAACATTTCGAATCTCACTGGATTCTGCATCATTTCTTCTGCGAAACTTTTCACGGGGGTAGTGAGTTTCATTGAATGCTCCAGATGCCAGCCTTTTTGTGAATTCTGTATCTGATAATTCTTCTTCTTCAATGTTAATCTGCTGATCAGGTGATTGATTGAGAATTGATTCTTCTGCTGAATCAGTCTTTCCTTTTCCTTTCTTCGCAGCTTTTTCTGCTAGATGAAGTGGATCAGCAGTCGAATCTTCTGTAGCATCCCTTATGATGGCATCTGCTGATGTATCTGCTACTTCTTCATTCTCTGCTGGAATTTGATTTTCTCCAGCATCATGCCTTTCTTCCAATGGATGCTTCATGTGCTTTGCAGATGTTTCATTAACTATGCTAGCCTCGACTCCTCTGCTAGCACTGACCTCTTTGCTAACTTCCTTAGCAGCTTTCTTCTGGGCCATAAATTCGTCAGCAGCGGATTTGACTCGTTCGAAGTTCCTGTCTCTGCCTTCGAATGTCAGGTTACTAATGAACTTCTGGTAATCTTTCTTCTCAATTTCCTTTAGAGTAGCTATGCGCCTTCTCTTTGCTTTTCTTGTTTCCTGACCGTGCTCTTCTGCAATGCTGAGAGACTCAGGGATGTAGTCTGGATCAGAGGTATTGTCAAAATTGGTCTCACTAGATGTCTTCTCTGCTGTAATCTCTCTTTCAGCAGTTCTAGCAGACTTGTCTTTTGCCTCTGCTTTTTCCATTACTTCCTTGTCAGTCAGAAGTTCCAACCTTCTTCTGGACTTCTTCTTTGCCTTAGTTCAGAGACGGGGGTGAGGGATTTTTCAAAAAAAATTGTAGGGATTTGAAGTATGATTATGGTGTAGAAGATTTCGGAGTACGAGGAGAAATTGACGACTAGGATTGAAATCACTTTAAATTCAATCAATAGTTGGGGTTGAGAGATAGATCGTGGGTATAGCCACGTCCTTCATAGCTTGTGTGTGGATGACGTGTCACAATCTGATTTCTCGCCGTCGTCTGGACGCATTAAATATTTCTCCATATTGAAAAGCAAACGTCCCACGTCTGATTTGAGATTTTCATCAGCCAAGATGGATAAAATTAAGCAGATGCTACCACATATTTCATGGTATCATCATAATAATCTCCGGCATTGCTTTTCATGCATGATCGTAATCTCTTCCGATTTGACCTTTGCATTAATGTGCTACTTCACTCCTACTCAGCGACCCTTCGACTTCAGAGGTTAGCAGTTACCAAGGGTACTTCTTTAAATAGCATAAGCATGCGATGTATTTGATACGACTTCTTGCAACTCTTGATTTTCTTCTCACAAAATTCACTAATACGAAGATATGGAGCAGACTCAATCTCTCTTCGTTCCTCGCCATAGAATTCTCTGTGATTCTGGTCTTTATGAGGAATATGAGACAGAGTACCACATAGCGGAATGGATCATGTCCAGTCTTCATGCTTGTGGTGTGGCTAAATTCATCTCTTTGACTCCTCATGCGTTTCATAGAGAACATCTTCAGTTCTTCGTCCGACAAAGTCAGTCCATTGGAGACTCCATCATAGGTGTCTTCAGGAATCAGTTGGTGAGATGGACTGTGGACATTTTTGCGTCAGAGTTCGGCTTGCCTAGAGGTCCAATTTCTGTGTTGGATTATCGCAGTAATGAAATCACTCCAGAGTGGACTTCATGGATGAGTTGGAGGCGTTCTGCTGATCTGGAGTACTCGCCTACCCCATCAGCATATGGACTGCAGACTCGCTATCGAGTTCTCTTCGAGATAGTCTGTGGAATGTTGGTGGGAGAGAATCCAGATGACATGATCTTCTCTCGTGAAGTCTGGAAGGTTATGATGTCGATTGATGACCGGGCAGAGGTTGACTGGGTGGCGTTCATCTTTCAAAGGGTACGACAGAGCGTTCAGCAGATCCCTCGACTCTACCTTCCCTATGGAATGCCTTTAAGTTAGCTGCTAGAACGGAGATTCACCGATCTCACCTTGGGTCCCTCGAACCTTCGAGGAATAGACTTTTATCCCTTTGTGCCTTACTCGCCCTTTGATTGAATCCTCTGTTGTAATTGTTTTTGATGATATATATAAGATGATGTCGATTTTTTATTTAGACAACCTCATATAACTGCATTCAATGTCGATCATCTACTTGATAGTTGCCTCGATAATCAACTGTGTAGTAGAACTGCTGATTATGTTTCTGCTAAGATCATAGCAGATCGATGATTGGTAGCAGAGATAGATATTCTTCCACAAACGTAGCAGATACTACTTCATAAAGTAGTTAGCAGAGCTCTCGTCATCTAATATCGTTTGTAGCAGAGTGACCTTCCTTTAGCAGAGATATCAAGTCTAGCAGAAATACCATTCGTTAGCATAGACCTAATTCATTAGCAGAGATCTTTTTATCTAGCAGAGACCTTGTCTCTAGCAGAGATTTTAACTCTAGCAGAGATCTCATTCGCTAGCAGAGGCCTTGTCTCTTGCAGAGACTTCAACTCTAGCAGAGATCTCATTCGCTAGCAGAGGCCTTGTCTCTAGCAGAGACTTCAACTCTAGCAGAGATCTCATTCGCTAGCAGAGGCCTTGTCTCTAGCAGAGACTTCAACTCTAGCAGAGGTCTCATTCGCTAGCAGATGGAACGATGATTTTCAGAGTATATTTCTCCAAGCGTCGATTGCATATTCCAAGAATTATTTTGACCGATTTGTCGTGTCGTCTGCCTATTCGACGAGTGACAGATGATTAATAACTCTGGTAATTTGAATCTGATCAATTCTGACGAGAAGAGTTAAGATTTTCCCTTTATAAATACCCTGATTGTGAGTATCCTTGTTGCCTCAACAACTCTTTGCCGAAATACAATCTTTCAACAAAAAATGGATTCACCAGGTCAATCTCTTGAATTGCGCCGAAACCGGATCCTACATGAGGCTGGTTTGAGCTCTCTGTATGATAATAATCCAAGGGTGGTAGAGACCGTTATGTCAAAGTTAAATCGCAGTGGATTAACTCAATTCGTCACTGTTACTCCAAGACATTTCCAAGGTGACGTTCTTCGAGAATTCATTGACGATTGCTCTGTGGAGGGAGATGGCATTTACGGTTTCTTCCGCGGCAAACTCATCTATTGGTCACCGAACGTCTTTTCTCGTCGATTCGGTCTTCCCAGAGGCCCTGGGTCTGTCTTCAACCATCGTGTGACAGACATTGCCCCTGAGTGGTCGGCGTGGCAAAAATGGAGACGAACTCCGCCGTCCGAATTTTCTCTTTCTGTCTCTGCGTACAATCTGTGCACTCCTTATTGGGTGCTCTTCCGTGTGGCAAATAATATGTTGATGGGAGAGAGCTGTGACGACACGTTCTTCTCAAAGGAAACATGGCAGCTCATGATGTCTATTGACGATGGAGCCGAGATAGACTGGGCGAAATACATCTACAATAGCGTTCGAGACTGCGTCGAATATTATCCGGCCGTACTTCTGCTCAATGGAATGCAACTTAGTTGGTTGCTAGAGCAGAGTTTTCCTCAGATAGCAGAAGAGCCAACAAATCTTGTAAATGCGGACTTCTTCCCGTTCAGGCCTTCTTCCTCCTAGAATAGCGATCTTGTTATTTGTAATCTT
>JAPKLW010001096.1:191561-227250 GCA_026898455.1 Plectranthus barbatus
TATATATATATATATATATATATATATATATATATATATATATATAATAAACCCTATTTGATTTCTCTATTCTTTACAAAAAATGGGAGGCAATAAAATGTGACAAAGGGGGTAGCTGTTCAAATAGATATGTTGAGGTCGATTCGAGGTTTCTTGGCTGCCACAGGCAAGGGCACATTACTATTACATCGAGGGCATTTGGGGTTGCTCTTGGAGATGAGAACATAGAGCAGGCAGCCGGGGCAGCCGGCGGCGAATGACGCCGACGACGACTTCTCCTCCTGATCGAGCTCACTGTCCTTGATCGACGACGATGAGTTGGAGGGCAATGAGGATGACTTGGACATGGTCGACACTGACGGCCGCTTCCTCATCACCGTCTCCTTCTCCGCCCTCTCCAATGCCGACTTCACCTTGTCGAGCGTGCACACGCTCTGGTACGGCGACGATGACGACAGCGAGACGAGCTTCAAGTCGAGGCTGTCGTCGTCGAAGAGGTTGAGTGTCTGCTGCTTGGATGCAGGAGGGAAGTTGAGGTCTTGAAACTTCACTGCATTGCTCTGTGGCCTGTTTTCTGTGGTTGAAGAGGAGGAGTTGGAGGAGTTGCATCTCTGCATAAACACTTTTCCTGACTGAAAATTATCAATCAAACCAACTATTCAGCAATTTCTCTGTTGCATTAATAAATAAATATCACACCACCACCATCATTCATTACTATTGGGAACACTCATAATATATGAATAATTGCTAATTTGCAGCATTTCGTCTCTTTCCGTTTAAATGAGTGAAGTGAATGTTATAATAAATATGAATTAAACAAGAGGAGAAGGAACTATATATTTTATTTATGGGAGTACTAAAATACTCCTTTTGGCGCGAGTAATTAACCTGGAATTGATATGCAATAAAGCAATCCACTTCCCCACAATCCCAAGAAAAATAACGGCACATATATTGGAATTAAAAAGACGACCTCAAGAATCATACACCTCAATAAAATTCATTCAATGCCCATATTAATTTATTCATGAATGATCACGAGCGTCGCAATTAAAACTCAGATTACACTTCAAATCAAGGCAGCAGAAACAATCAACTCTAATCTTAACTCAGAATTTAAAGATAATAAAAAAATCAGAAGGCAAAAAGAAGGGAAGAAAAAAGAAGAGATAGTACCTTTAAGTCAAGGCGTTTCTCCCAGCCGCAGGGGACCTGCAAGTCGAGGTCCAACTCCTTGGAATCGAGGGTGGTACAGCCGGCAAGCAGGTCGCGGGTGATCGGAGGCGTGGGTTTGGGGGAGTCAGCAGCATCGCCACCGTTGATCAATCTGACCAAGGAACTGACGTCAGCGGCCATCCCACCAAGAAGAATACAGGTATACGAATCTATCCTCTTTCTGTTTGGCAGGTAAAGAAGGAACAGAGTTTGCAGGAAAAGAGAGAAAAAGGCAAGCGAGGTTGAGAGAGAGAGAGAGAGATGCGGGATGAAAAAGGTTTGGGTGAAAAGGGTTCGTGTGGGTATAAATACAAGAGAGAAGAAGATGATGAAGCAAAGCTACAATAAATTAAATGGTCATTATGAAGAATTTAATGTAATCTTGATTTTATACGGATATATATGGCCAATTTCTAATAAATATTTTTATGGCATTTTGAAAATAGGCATTTTTCGATTTGGAGCTGAGAGAGAGAGAGAGAGAGAGAGAGGAGTGTAATGGGGGTGGGGGTGAGGGGGCAATAAATGCAGAGAGAAGAGGAACACAAAAGGACAGCTGTGAATTAATGCTACGCACAATACCAAGACCTTTTGGCTTCCTTAGATAACCCATTAATGCTGCTAATGACTGCTTCTTTTTTCCTTTTCCTTTTCCTTTTTCTTTTTGCTCATTTTTTGTGTTTATGATTTTCATTGACGCATTAATCACCCTTTGTTTTCTGTATTAATTGAATACCAGACTTTAGTTGAGCCCTTACGCCTACGGGTGTTCGCGGTCCGGTTCGGCCGGTTTCGGGGAAAAATCTCGGCCAAACCAATAAGTACGGTTTGAGATTTTTCTAAACCAAACCGGCCGAATAATTTAGCTAAACCAAACCGGCCAAACCATATAAAAACGGTTCGGTCCGGCCGGTTTTACGGTTTGGAATGAAACTTGTTCTAAATTTTAACAATGCACTATAATCTATATCTATATCTATATATATATTAAAACAAAACCGGAGGGTATGTATGAAAAATATTATTATGTTAAAAAATAGTTTGATGTACTAAAATTTTTTGTATAAAAATAGAATTGATGTAACAAGTATTGATTTATTGTAAGTTTGTATAAGATGTTTACTTTAAATTTATGAGATAATATATTTGCGAATTGTAAATAATATTTTTTCAACTATAAATAGTATTTTTTTAAGATATATAACTTTGACAATATATAAATAATTCACAATAAAGTAATTAGAAAATTATCTATATGAATATTAATAATAATAATAAGTAATATATTATATTACATTTGCAAACATTCATATTATCTTATGGAGTAAATGTTTTAAATGAAAAAAATAAAAATGGATAGAAAGTATGGAAGGTGTATCGAACCCAGGCCAACGCACAAAAACAAACCACAATATCCAACTAAACTATACACATTACTTATAAAATATCTAAACAAATATATATAAATATGTATACGGCCGGTCCGGTTGAAACGGCCGGTTTGGGCCACCAAACTGGAACCGAACCGGTTTTGACCGGTTTCAAAATTTCCAAACTGCCAGTTTGAAAATCAAAATTATAACCGGCCAAATAAATACGGTTTGGCCGGTTTGAACGGTTTCGGCCAAACCGCGAACACCCAGTTACGCCTTGTTTGCTTCTCTCCCTTTTCTTTCACCATTATCCACTTCTAGATTCCCATTTTCACCTTATCCCTTATTAAGTTTTTCACTTGTAAAATTATACTCCCCCGTCGAGATTAAAATTAGAATTACATTATTATTTTTAAAAATTAGTCAATTCAGTTGAGACGAGGCTTGTTTCAGCACAAGTAAAAATTATATTAAGAAAACTCGAATAGATTCATAATTCAACTATCCAATTGTGTGTAGTTTGGGTTTATGTACGGATTGAAGTGGCAGTTGTTGATTTTTATGAGGCCGATTGTTGTAAATTGTAATTGGTATGGGCTACATATATAATAGAAGGAGTTGGGTGCTACGATATTTGGGATCGGTATGGGATAGAAAAAGTAATTGTCCAAAACGGAAAAAGAAAAGCGTAAATAATCTTGAATTTCACATTCAAAAATCTTTGAGAAATATTTTCCACTAATTTCAAACGTGGCTGCATGCTTTATTAGTTTTCTCTTTCTGCAGCCTCGAATTATTATCTAATAATTTACTTGATTGGATGATTAGATGTGTGTATCAATTAATAGCGTCACCGTTATACATTGATGGAAATATTAAAGAACATCAATGAAGAAAAGGTTATAAATTGAAAAAAAGAAAAAAAAAGTTGGGATTTTGAGGGAGGAGATGAGAAGAATGAAGAAGCATTGAATATGGGGTTGGATGATTTTATGTGAATGATGAGTGATGGGCCTGGACATAATTACTAGTGTTGACAGGATTTAAGAATAGAGCTTTTCTTAGTCAAATGCATTTAAATTTGGCTTGACAAAGAGTAATGAAAGGTGGTTGCCTAAAACCACATTAATTACCAAATATGGATTTTCCCTTTTCACTCCATTTCCTACTTTCCAATAAACTCATCTCTATAGTTTTACCAATTGCCTCCTCACCTCACAAACAAACAAATGCGAATTTAGATGAATCAAATCGTCTCTCGAATTATTCAGGATCGATTTGGAAAAAAAAAAACCTCAAAACCGGCTCAATATTAACTTATAAGCCGAGCTCGAGTTCAAGCTTCATATTTCTTGACTATTAAGCTCACAAGCTCTATTTCGTTTGCTCGACCCTCGAGTCGAGTTTAGGTTCAAATTGGCTCATGAGTTTTATTGAACTCAATATAATTAAAAAAATTATCTTTAAATTTATTATTTAATATAAATAATTTATATTTAATTATTGATATTAAAATTTGAGCTCAAGCCTCGAATTTTTTAATCAAGCTCTAGCTCGAACTTGACCATACTTGACTCGGATCATGATCACTGGAAAGATATGGGATCTTTTATTTCATACACTTGAAAAGGGTACAATGTACACATATATATAGAGCTAAGTAAATCTAAAAGATACAAAGATATTTACAAGACGAGTTAGTCGACTCAAAGCGCCTCGCCACTGATTTTGTGCCGTAGGAATCTCAAGTAGCCGACGTCTTCCCCAAAAGTTTGGGTCGTCTACTGTTCGAAGATTTCATATCCAAGCTTCGAGTGTTACCTTCTCCCACTTCTTCGCTTGCGGGGGTGTTAGATATATTCATATAATTTATGTATCTTGTATTGTAGATATCTACAAGATACATAAATTATATTAATATAATCTAACAATCACCACTAAGAAAAAAGAAATAAATATCTCACAATCTATTATTTAAACCAAGTATTTTAGAGTTAAAATATTTTCTTGATATAAATATTCTTTAGCAAACTTATTACTTTATTAGGTCTGTAGTAATTGACGGTTTAACTGAAAAGTTGTGATTTAAGTGATTAATTTTCCACTTTTTCATATTTATATGTAGAGTAATATTAGTCAACATATCTATGGTAAACATAGTAATGAACACCTAGTTTCGTTTTGTCACGTGTTATGAAAAACACTAAATATTTGCGAATTTATACACTATATACGTGTGTAGAGTAAATTTATTGTATACGTGTGGTATATATTTTATTTTTCCATAAAAGAATAATTATTACATTATTGTTGTTGTGTTTGGCAAACCCATATCTCACATTGGAGAAACAAGAATGAAATTTCTTGTATATAAGAGTCCACCCAATTCCATTAATATGAGACTTTTTGGGATGGTGATACCCAAATGCAAAATCGTGAGAATTTTGGCCCAAAGCGGATAATATCATACTAATGTTTAGTTGGCGGTTTCCCCAACAATTGTGTGGAAAGCCTTTGAGCGCTGATGCTTCACAATAGTAGTCTTATTATATATCTTAAATCCTAATTAATGCGATTATATGTTTGATATATTTAACTATCAACTATCATAAAATTAGACAGCTTCCCGAAACGAAATGAATTATAATATCACATCATTTTTAAGCATAGAAAAGGTTAGCTATTACATTTACATGTTGACTTTCAAATATGCAAGAATAAGAGTAATTAGTTGGAGTGAATTTTATTCACTGTCTGCCCAAATTTAATTTTAACCGTGATGATGAAAATTGTGAAATGCAGTAGGGAATTACGAAATACAACTACCAAATTTAATTTGACAAAAACATGTGAAATATATCTTAGGCTAATTTCATTGACTAGGTTTTGCAAACTCGTCGAAAACTTTATAATTAATAACATGATGATTTTTTTTCGAGTTGTAGACATAATGACTCTTAATATTTTCATCTTTCTTGCAAGTAAAGGACTTATTTTCCATTAAATATATTTGAATGCATTCAACTAACTTATTCAAGTGCCAATTTTAAAATTACATAAATTAGTAGTACGTGACGTTGATATCTTGGTGTAGACCGTTTTTAAGATTTCAAACTATCATTTGAGGAGATAATATTTATGAAAAATGGGGCTAAGTCTTGCGTTGGGACAATTCATGTAGCAGGTTGGCGTGTATGCACAAGTTGAAATAGGGTATGTAAGAAACCGAATTGAAAAAAAAAATTTGATTCAGTTAGAATCAATTTTTTTTAATATTTCAGTTTTCGGTCGGTTATTTTTTTTCCTGACCTAAATAATTGAATTATATATAATATTAATAAATATATAATACATGTATGTATATAATACAAATAATTTATCTTTCTATTTTAAATTGTAATTTATTAAATTTATATTAAAATTCGATTATAACAAAAAAAAACCATAAATCAAATAAGAATTTTGGTAATTCGGTTCAGTTAAGTACCTCCAATATAAATTAGGTTATTTCAATTTGATTATTTTATCGGCAAAAACCGAACCATATAACCAAATGCTCGCCTCTAAGTAAGAGGCGGATCTACATACATGATTGTGTACCCCCAATTTTTTTTACTATTACTATTGAATAAATATTTTTATTACTATTTATATATATTTTTAGATATTATTTAGATATTTTTTCATATAATGCATCCCCAAATTATTTTATTCATATATTGTATCCCCAATTTCAAATTTTAAGATCCGTCTAAGTTGAATACTAGCATCATATATAGCAATGTTTTTTTATTGTGAGAAAAAATATAAAGTTTCTTGAATGCAATAATTAAGAGTTACTTGCAAATAAATAATGTACTTTAAATTAATTAATAGCTTCAACTACTCAATTTTAACATTACGATGTAAATTACTCATCATCAATTACACTTAAGCGAAAACATTGTTAGGTAATGTATTATTTCCCAAGGGAAAGTCTGGTAATAAATTTATAATCATGCAGAGTATGTGATTCTAAATCAATTGGTAGTGTCCCCAACCTCATAGCGCAGTAACTAAAGTATTTTAACTTTATTCAATTGATCATAGATTCGAAATTTGGGAGAGACACTCCCTCACTATAATTGTATACCCAATTTAATAATAATAATAATAAAAAGAAGCCAATTCGCAAAATTTTCAAAACATATTCTATTTTATAAATAATTAACACTATATTATTAATATAGTCTTTGGAGATTTTGTAGTAGTAAATGACCTTGGAACGAAAGGTTGTTGAACCAATCATCTCTTTTCATTGTCGACTCAAAAAAAATTATTATTATTATTATTATTATTTACAAAGTAGCAGTTAACGTAAATAAGGCAAAAAACACATTAATGAGACGTCTTTGACAGTTCGAATAATCTATATAGTTCACTAGTTTTATAATTAAATTCATAGAGTCTATTTGATTTCGATATCACAATACACATGTATGCATGTATATTTAATGAGTAGAGTTTGGGATTGGCAATAAAGAGTGCTTTTAAATACAATTACTAGATTATTAAAAATCTTCTTGAATCTCAATCAATACGAAACCAGTTTGATACAACGCTTTATTAAATATAACCCACACCTACCAATTTTATTACAACAATATGCCTATGTATTAATTCTCTGGAATTCAATATCACACATCAAAATTTTAATTTACTAATTAACCGCCGCAGCCCAATACAGGCTATCGAGTGGGCCCGTATAATGAAAATATGGAGTATATAAAACAAAGCATGAAATAATAATATTTTATTTTTATTTTTTTAAAAAAAGAAAAGTGAAGATTGGGAGTAATGGAATAGGGGAAGGTGACAAATGATAATATTCGAAATGTGTGGTGGTGATGAAGATGGAAAATCTCCCCCAAAAAATGGAGTGATAAGCAAATATTGTTTTTTTATGTGGGAGGAAGTAAAAACATGTGTGACAACACCAACACATTATTATTATTATTCATTTTAAATATTGAGACCACAAAATTTTCAGTGTGTCCAAATTTTCTTGGCCCAACCAAACGACATCTTTAATGCACACTAAGATTTTATCTCAATCCACACACATGTCTTCACAATTTCATTTGTAGTATTTTATTTTTTTTTTATTTGTAATTTGCAATTTCATTCCAACGCCAAGGTCCATGTCATAAGCCTAGCCCCACTTCTTTTTATTTGGGATACAACATTTCATGCTAAAAAATAAAAATGAAATTAGTGTGCATGAATATTTTCATGAGCAAAATAAGTGATAATATAATTAAGCATGGGTTAGTTTGTTAACACAAGAAACTTATATATAATGTGTTAATGTAAAAACTAATTTGAGCTTCAACCACTTCTATGCAAAGTTTGTGAGTATCATAAAAAAAATTAAATGTAATAAATTATTAAATTAACTCTCATATAAAATATTAAATACAAATGAATTAACACCGTAAATTTGAAATTTATAAATTGCTCTTATAAATTTGTAGTTTATTTATAGAAATTAGTTTTTATATGACCCATTCACTGGTAGGAAGCTGCTGCTGTGAAAAATAGGCCCAATTATCTGTATTGGGCCATCATTTATTATATACTAATAGAAATTAGAGCCCAAACTTAATGAGAGTCCACCGGGGCCCAATATTGCGGGAACCTAATTCCTACTAATTAAAATACAAGAAGTCCACTTTATTCATTTGTTTTTTAAAGTAGAATAACAGATTAATAAACTATAAAATAACGGATATTCATTTTTTAATAAATATATCAGGATATATTAAATAGTTTTCACAAATAATAAAATTAAAAATTGTAGTTCTACGCTATGATTAGATTTTACGTCATTACGTGGTTTCAAATTTTTCTAAAAAGGTTTTTTTTTTTCTTGCTATGAATAAGTTTATATTGCGAATAATTGCTATTTGTTATAATATATTAAATCAGGATTGAAAAGAATTTAATATAAAAATTCTAAATCACTTAAAAATGAGGACTACAATACTGATAGTTAATCTAATTTTGAACTAGTTGAAGATGAATTAGGATAAGGCATCAAATATTATGAAAAGATTGACTATTTTAGTATGTATTTACACGACATAATAATAATAATATGTAGGGTCAAAAAAACATTGTTTAAAGAAGTGGTGAAGGTCAAAAGCCAAATCATTTTCACAGACTCAGTCATTTGTTTTTATTTAAAAGAAATATATTGGACTAGAATTTCAACATTCTTCATCTACTTAGAAAAATCCCCTCCCCACTCACATTTATATATATACATATATATATATATATATATATATTTTTTCTTTTTCACAATCTTGTTGCTCGATCATGTGTGTACGCTCCTCTCTTACCAACCTTGAAGCTTATATCCGATCAATAATATACCTACTCACAACCTACATAATTAATGTGCCAAGGAAAATATTAACAATTATATATTTGTATGGTCACAATTTTGAAAATAAACCTATTTTCATCTAAGAATGTTTGTGTTCAATTTGGTTACGTTTTCTTGAATTGGTGGCTCATTTCTATTGTGGATTTTTACTGAACCTCTCTCAGGAAATCTCTTATATTATAAAAATATATATATTTTTAATTTTTTTTTTAATGTGGTTGTGTTTTTAAGAGACAATTGATGCCCGACTAATTAATCATGACGCAGTGTTGTTTGAAATAATCTTGAAATTTTTTGAAAAATGTTGTTTGAAGATGGACGATTTTCACCTAAAAAAAAACAGTAGTAATCATATTCCCTGATGTGAAGGAATTTTATGGTTGAAATTTGAAAGTATGTTTGGTGGCTTGCAGATGATTTAATTGTGGAGAAGAATTTTAATTACAATGATCACCAAGACTAATTTTGTAAGTCATTTGTCAAAGTAGATTTCCTACCCCAAGAAAATCAAATCAAACTAACTATTTCCATTTTAACCTATCAACCAAATTCTTAAAATCAAATGGATTGTGCAATCAAACATCACCCACACGTCATCAAACTATATTCTTTCGTTTTCTTCAGAAAATACTACTCATAAATAGACCAACAAAATATATAAATTATTGAAGCTAATCACAAACATATATGCATTAAATAAACATTGTTACACTTATTTCGTTAAATATGCAGGCTTGCATAATTTTAACAATAGACAATCAATACAATTAGTCAAAATACATATGCATTTATCCAAAAGGAGATGAGAGTTAGAAAAATAAATAAATAAACCGTATACGTACAAACTCATGTATGACAAAGTTTATTTTTCATTATAAATTTTTTTTTTGAAACTGTGAAATCACGGGAATTATTAAAAAACAACGTAATTCCAAAAATCTGGATGGATGTCAAAATTAGGTATACACAATATTACAAAAAATAAAGTTGGCTTCCCTAACTGAAGACTTTGATCCAACATATAATGTGATATTTATTGTTCAGTAAAATATGAAGGAAGGAAGGATGGATCAATTTATTTATCTTTTTAAATTTTTTGGGGATGAATGAATTCTACTAGTATTATAGAGTGACGGAATGCTTTCAAAATAATTAATAAAAAAATTAAGACAGTAAACGTGAACGGGTGACCTAAATCACGAGACAATTTGCGACACCTTGTACCTGATTTGGACATCCCCTCAAAGCCGTGTGCATGCACGTCATAAAGTTGTAAGTATGAATTAATTTTCAACATTTCCCCAAAAAAAAAAACAAAAACAAAAATTATTGTTTTCAAAATGATGCAGCTCAAACAGTCAAAACAGATCAGAACTCAGTTGGAACATGATATTGATGGATCAAAGCTTGCCGGCCAGTCGACATTCATCATTTTTTTCTTTCCTTCCAACTTTTCATCTTAATCAATTAATTAAAAGAATAAATCCTATAACCAAATTTCACCACTCAAATGACGTCAGTATTTAATTACTAGGAAAGTGAATTGTCTCACTTTCATTAGTTTTTGTCAATATTAATTAATTCCCGTGTCGAAAAAAGAGCGATGATTATAACGAGATAGAGGGAGTATAAAATAGAAACTAATACACAATATATTTTTATTGTGTTTTTTTTTTTTCCTTTTTGTAAAATATCCAATCTTATAGCAACCGCAATCTTGGTCAATTTTAGGACTCAAGTTCGTTTCTGTGTAATATAAACTTTATTTTATAATATCGAATTTATATGAATTAAATCATATTGAAGAGGTACATGCAAGTCAAATGTACTCGTACAAAATGATCACACAGAATTTACAAAATTGGAGTCAAAATGAGGTGCAGAATGTCACTTCCATATTTGATACAAAATCTGCATCACTCACCAACATCCCAGCCGCCCGGCCCCTCCTTTTTCGTTAAAATTTTCAAGATTTTGTCACCTTTTGAATCACATGATATGTTCCACGTGTAATTATATAAGTTATAACCATAAATAAAAGGAAATACCATCATAATATAATATGATGATTGTATATCCTTTTGTATTATATGATATATTCGTTAATGTGGAATGAATTATATGCTAAAAGTTAGTTTGTATTAAATATAAATAAATTTACACCTTAAAAAAAAAAAATTAAAATTAAAATTTTTTAAAGATTTCATGCTTAATTGCTTTATAAATTATATTTAAGTAATTAAATATAATTTATAAAGCAACTAAAAACAGGCGGAAAATTATGTTTAAATTTTAATAATTAATACTTTTAATCAATTTAATAGCTGATCACATCTCTTTGTGAATAATATCAAATAAATCATCATAACAATGTATTATATATATATATATATATATATATATATATATATATTCAATTAGAAGTACTTGAGTATATGTGCTTCAATTTAAATTGAAATTGAGAAAATATGGCTTGAAGATAAATAATGATAAAACCTTTTTGGTGAACAAGGATGAAGTGGGTGTTATAAAGTGAAGTGCAGCACACCGTAAGCAAATGTTGGTGGTGAAGTCCCCACACTTTTGACGAGCAAATCAGCAGCATAATATCTTTGTCCTTTTTCTCAAAATAGGAGCCATAATTTTATTTTCTTAAGCAACAGCAAACACCAATACAATTGGTATCTACTATTTTTCCAATGATTAATATCATCATTTGATCATATCATATCTATTCTCCCAAAAACAAAAAATACCATCACTATTTTGTTCGGTATTTGAACTCCTTGAGTACTCCAAAATAATATCTCTCCATAATCTAAAACAAATTATGACTTGTGTTGAAATATCCCACATTGTCAGAGATTACGACGTACACTAGCTATCTTATAATGGTGAGATATCTATATCTTTACCATCCAATTTTGTGATGGAGGTTGATATTACAAAATGTATTTTTGAGTTCCTTATTTGGAATGTAATGGTAAAAAACTTTGCCAATCGAATTTTTCTATGAACATCTGGATATCTGAATCTAAATTATATTTACAAAGAAAAAATCATGCTTTGAGTTTGGTGATTTTTTTTTTCTCCTGTTAGCTAGGTGCAAAAACTATTATACAAACAGTTGAAGATGCATGGCTTACTTATAACGGAACAAATCACGTAACATGATTCGGCAAATTTCTAAACAGAAAATAAAAGTAATAAGTATTGGGCGATCCAAATAATAATTAAAAAAATAAAAATCCAAGTTCTGTGATAATGATTGATAAAATTCAAATATCTGGCCCAATTATGAGCAAGCTACTAGACTCACAGTTGCGTAATTACTTTAATTTGGGCATTGACAAAAGCAATAATTAATTTCTTTGTAACAATTTAGGTATCCACTGGTTGAGAAATAAAGAAAAATAGTAATAATATTATTTTTGCAAATTATTATAAAATAATATTGGTGTGAAAACACCAGACAATCATGCACATGGCTTTGATGATATGGAAGTTATGTTTCAATCAAAATAAAAATAGAAAAATATGTTGTACAATCAGTAAACAGAGGTAGGTAATCATGTGTTCCTTTGTTTACTAGCCCTATATATAGAGGGAGAAGGTAAAGTAATCCAAGAATCATATCATATCTACCATGCAACAAATTAGCAGATAACACTAGCTCCAGAGTGCTTCTTCTTCTACCTTAATTGGTTTCTCCCTCTCTCTCTCTAAAATGGGTCGAGGCAGAGCCCCTTGCTGCGACAAGAGCAAGGTTCGGACCGGGCCATGGAGCCCCGCAGAAGACTTGAGGCTCATGAATTTCATCCAAAACAATGGTCACAGCAACTGGCGTGCTCTCCCTAAACAAGCCGGTACCTATTCATCTCTCTCTCTCTGTATTTTGCATCTCAATCGAAAATATTGATAGGATGAAATTTCCCCTTCTTTTCAAAATCTGTGAATAAAAAAACAAGCTTCTGACATCTTTTCTTCTTGACCACAGTTTGATATTGATTAATTATCGGAATCACATTTGCTTTTGGAAATGGATGATGAACATGATATTTCTGTATCTTCAAATCGTGAATGGCAATAAGAAAAATAAGAGTCGTGTATTTGCTTCTTCACTATGATTAACTATATTAATTAATTATTACAAAAAAAAAAAAAAAAAAAGGTGAGAGCAGTTGGTAACTGCTAACTCATCCTCTTCTAATAGTCAAATATGTAGAAATGCATAGCACGACCGAATCGTTGATTCAGATTGGTTTATTATTATAAAGTGAAGCGTCGTCACTCAGTAACTAATGAATAAGATAAACTCGATACGTCATTGCTAAATTCAAAGAAAAACACACGTGGTTTGGACTTATAGAGGGTTAGTTGGGAGATGAAGATCATATCAATTAATCATTTGATTAATTGATAGGATTATTAGCTAGCTAGTTTTGAACAATATTATTACTTCTAATCATTTTTGGAAATGTGGTGTAAAAATGCAGGACTGTTACGATGTGGTAAGAGCTGCCGTCTGAGGTGGATAAACTACCTAAGACCAGACGTGAAACGAGGCAACTTCACGCCGGAAGAGGAGAACACCATCATCCAACTCCATAATTCCATTGGAAACAAGTACATCACTGTAACTCACTGACCATATATATATATATGTATATGTATATATATATATAACTCACCCTACGACGTCGTACAACATCATATATACATGAAATGTATGCAATTATTAACTTGTAAAATATTTGATCACGGTCAGGTGGTCCAAGATCGCGTCGTGCTTGCCGGGAAGAACCGATAATGAGATCAAGAACGTGTGGAACACTCACTTGAAAAAGAGAGTAGCACTAAATCACTCCATTCCCAAAATGGACTGCTCATCAACATCAACATCAACATCATCATCCTCATCTTCATCTTCAGATGAAAAGCATATGCATGCGGCCCACGACTCCCCCTCGCCTTCTTCCTCTGCAACGACCGACAACCCCAAGCACGCAACAAATCCAATGGAGTCGGAATTTGATCTTGATTTCTGGGAGGGGCTGGACTCGCTGGGGGCCGACGAGGAGAACGGCGGCGAAGTTGGGAAGTGGTTGAGAATGTTGGAAAATGAGCTTGGAGTAGCTAACAACGACGGCGATGGCGATCACTACCAACCAGACACTACTGCAACTCTTCATCATGAATTTCTGGAACTTTCGACAATCTGGCCTTGCTCTCCTGCTCATCAATATCTTGGCATCTAAGTCTAACTAAACGCCAATTCCTCACGAACCGTGTCAAATTTGTTCCTTTACACTAGCTACCTACTTCTACATACACTAGCTACCTACTTCTACATAATATCACAATACCTAGCTACACTAGAGCTTCTAAAGTCAATACACACGTTTCCTATATATATATATACCTCTCTCTCTCTCTCTCTCTCTCTAACATATATATATTATATTTGCGATGATTCGCGAAGCTATTTAGGTAGCCGGCGCCGGGGGGTTGGTGAAATTCCCCCCCCCCCCCCCCTGCTGATGATGATACTGGATCTTTTTTATTTTAGCTTCATCAATATGTATCAGTTATGAATTGGTGATGTGATGATGTTGAAATGAAATATAAAGAATTATATATTAAGATAACTATACTCCGTCCTACTTCAATTGTCTATCTTTCATTTTTCGTCCATCCTATTTAATTATCTCCTCACCTAAAATGAAAAAATAATACTCACTTACTAATAAAATACTAATTATATTTCTACTCACATTGGTTATTGTGTCAAATCCTAAGGGGACAAATAAATCGAGACGGAGGTAGTATTTTACTTGATGCTCAACATGAATTGATCCTTTTCAATTTTACTAGTTGTTAGTTAGTACTTAGTTGTATATATATGTATTCGATATGGATTTCAATTTAACTCGAAACTCGTGAGTTGGCCTGATTAACTCTAATTAAATTATATGTAAGAGTTGATATATTGCACACTTTTGATTAAGTTTTAAGTTGCTTAATATAAATAGTTTATAATTAGATTTCGACAATTATTTAATCATGAGGTTTAGGGTTGTAAAGTATTTGAGAATTTTTAAGATTAAAAAAAAGTGTACATATTTATTTAAAAGACTATTAAAGTGAGAAAATATTTATTGACATGAAAAAAATATTAGATCAAAAAATAATTTATAAGTTCATTAGCCTGATGGCTAATTTGAAAATCGATGGATTATGATTAGGATAAAAAATGTTTATATATATCTCAACTCGATTTGGCCTGAACAAAGTAATCTGTAACTAGATAAAATTGACCGAAAAATTAACGAGTTGACCCAATTAACATCTCAAATATATCCGAGAAATGAAATATATATCAAAGACCGTGAGGCTACTACTATTTAAAAACTTCATTTTTCAATTCATATAATTAATTTATAGGAAAAATAGTTAAGTCTCATTAAAAAGTGCGCATGCCTACCTAGTACATGCTGATGGAAAGTGAATTGTAATGGGCCAACAGCAATTACTTCAGCGAAGCTTGGCTTTTTAAAGATATTTTTTCCAGTTAAAACTCCCATAGAATTAGGATTATAAATAAACCAAACTGTTGGTTAGCTATTCGGATCTCGATTTGATAGAAGTTCGTTCGAATTCGTTTAGTAAAATTCGATTATTAAAGCTCGTTTAGTAAAACTCGTTTACTAAATAAACCAAACTTGAGCATCATAGTATTCGACTTGTGAGCAGATTCATTAGCTAAAATTAGTAAGAAAAATAAAATAATCACTTCCATAAAAATAATATTTTCATGATTTAAGAGTTATAACAATGATAAATCTTTCTAGTATTAAGAAAAATTAGAATTTGAGCATGAATAAGATATTAATTTTGAAATAAATAAAATTTCTTTCAAAATAATAATGAATATTCTTAATATAGTCTAAATTTAGAAAGTTTGTTTAGGCTCGATTAAAGCTCGATAAAGTTCGTGAACATCAAAGTATTCGATAAAAAATCTCGAAGATCGACTCGAAACTAAACGAGTCAAACTTGAGCAAGGCACTCGACTCGGCTCGGTTCGATTACACCCCTACATAGAATCCTTCCTACACTTTTTACTTCATTATTTAAATTATTATTACTTTTTAAATTTTAATTTATTATAATTTGGATTAATTTTATAATTTTAACTATAAGATTCAATCCTATCCAATAAATGTATATAATATTTTTCAATAAACTAAAATCAATTAATTTATAATTATAATTTGTATTCTTATAAAATTTTGATTTTTATTCCTAAAAATCAATTAGATTATAATGTATATTGGGCCCAAAATTTAATTGGGTTAAATTGGTGTAGGCCCATCGTGATTAACCAAGGCTCACAGGTGAAAAGTCTAACGCACCGTTCCACTGACCCGGTAACCAAATGACTCGTGAAGGATCACAAGCCCACAAGCTTAGGTCAAGGTCCCAGCATACGAACCACACAAAATGTCAAGCTCCCACCGAACACGACCCAAAGCTAAGGACCTATAGTTCACGACCTACCCATCATCCGAGGGGAGCTTGACCTAGTCCTTTCGATAAGGGATCGAGAAAGCAGATGACAGATCAAGCGCAAAATAAGGAAGATCGGTGGAAGCCCTAACACAGCTACCCCACCGAAATCGGAACCACCGCTGAATCCTTCGCGCCACCGGTAGGGGTGGGAATAGGCCGGGCTACCCGACAGAGGCCTTCGGCCTAGCCTACCACAGGCCGGACCGGGCCAGGCCAATTTCATAAACAGGCCAGACTTAGGCTATTTAAAAAGCCTATTTAGCCAAGCAGGCCCAGGCTTGGGCTCGAAAATAGGTCTATTAAGCCTAACAGGCTGGCCCATTTAAATAATTATATATTATTTAATTAATCAAATATTTTTTTTATCTATAATTTAAAATATATTTATGATTTATGAATAAAAAATATGTTGAACAAATTATTTGTTACATATATAATGTATTTATCTAAATTATTAAACATATTTGCTATTGAAATAACTTAATATATTTATTACTTAAAAATAAAATATATATTACAACTGGTAAGTAGGCTCCGATAGGCTTTATATAGGCTAAAAATCAGGCCTATTTCATTAAAAAGGCCGGGCTAAGGCTTACAAAAAAGCCTACTATAGATAATAGGCCGGGCTCAGGCCTCTTCAAATTATAGCAAGCCCAGGCCTACCGAACCAAAGCCCAGCCTAGCCCAGCCTATTCCCACCCCTAGCCACCGGCAAGAAAGACGCCTAACCAGATGAGGGCCAAAACCCTAGTTGAACAACCCGAAAAGGACGCAACAGCCGCCGCAAGTAACGACCACCAATAAAGGCGGAACTACCCCAAGATTCCCTATAGTTGTAACGGTTCCTCTTGAGCTATAAAAGAGGAGTTACTAGGTCAATTTCACACACGATTTTCCATATACTAGCACACCTCTTGTACTTCAGTGCTATAGTCTTCATTTTTAATAAGATCCTCAATTTTCCTTTTTGAATTGTTCTTCAATCATTTTATTGTTGTAATTGCATAAGTTACAAGAGTTTCTATTTTATCACAAATCGAATCCCAACAATGTATTATACTTAATTTTGGTTTTTGTAGAAACAATAATTAAAATAAATAATTGAAATAATGAAATACCAAGTAGAACACTATTATAGAAAATAGGATTTGATAAAACTGAGTGTCGGACTAAATTTGATTTTAAGCATGACGATGAAAATTATGAATAGAGTATGTGTAGGGAAACGAAACACAACATCCCGTTTGACAATAAAATGGCGTAATATTTCTTACGCTAATATATAGCTTTAATTAGATTATAATGCGAACTCGTAAAAAACTAATTATCATTCATTTAACATGATTATTTTTAAGATGTAGATGCATGAATGACTCTTAATTGCATCGTTCTTCCATATACTGGACTTCAATTTGTTTTTAACAGTAATCACGGATCGAGTCGAACATGATGAAAATCGAGTTTAGGCTCAACTCGGCATCAAGCTCGATTCGGTTTGAGTGAGCTTATTTTAGTTATTTTAAAAGTTAATAAAAGTCAAATTGTTTATAACTAAATAATAAAATTTATATTATATTAAGTTCGACAAGGCTCATGACCCTAGCTCGAATTCAAGTTCACCTCGACTCAACTTAAACTCAAGAATCATAAATCTCGAACTCGACAATTACTCAACTGATTCGAGTTCAAGCACGAGTAATACATGAGCCAACTTAACTCATGCGGAACCCTAAGATTTTAACTATTCATATTGTTTATATTGCTTCAACTTCTCACACATATTATTAATTAAGATTATAGGAATCAGGAGAATTGTCGATACAAGACCCAAAAAATAATCTAATTATTGATTCATAACCTAAAAGTTGAATTCTCAATTCATGAATTTGAAATATCATACATTCTCAATGTAGGACCTGATATTGAGATCTTCGATTGAGAATTTCATGATCTTTCGTGCTTAGAATTGAATTTTTTTATGATTTTTTTAATTTATTACATTAATTTAAACGTACACACCCTACATGTCCTCATGGAAGTTCGAACTCATGACCTCTTGGTCATAGGAATAGTGTTTTTACCATTGTACCTCGAACAAGATAATTTTTGTGATCTTTCAAATCATGAATTGAGAATTCATTATTTGGGTCTTAAATTTTCTAGAATTTTTGGATTCTAGATTGATAATACTCCGAGAATAATTATTTGTGTCTGTCACTTAAACAATATTTAAATCATATAAATTTTTTTTACAAGACTAATCTATATATGTATAAAAGCAAAACCCCTATCCAAAAAAAATTTCCCCCCAAAACCACTTACCAAATATAACTATGTAATATATAAAGTAACTAATGATAAATATGGTAAGTTTGTAATTAATATAATTTATAATTAAGCATTACAAGTTTTTTTTTTGTTGGATTTGTATAAAAAAATTATTAATAAAATTAAATAAAAATTAGCTATTATTAATTATTAATAAAAAAATTTACTAAAATAAATAAAAAAATTTCCAAAAATTTTAATTAAAATATGTCTAGGTAATTTAGATAATGAATTAATAATATTTATACAATATATTTGTTTTAGAATATTTTTATCAAATAAATAAAACATGGCAATAATTTAAGTTAAAATTCCCCCTTCTCAAGAAAAGAAATAAAAAATAATAATCTTATAATATATTAAATAATTAAAAATAAAATAATATTAGTTATGCATAAATTATGAAAATAATTAATCTTCATATATGAATATGCAATTTTAGAAATAAACTCCATATGTTATATTCAAATAATTTTTATTAATAAGCACCTACAATCATTTATATATATGTGATGATACATGCAATTAATTAAATATAATTCATTATCAATGGAATAAGAATTAAAATTGAGTAATCAAAGGCTCCAATGTAACGCATATAATAATAACAATTAAATTATTTAACTATTTTTGGTTAATAATTAATTTTATTAATCATTGTTTTTAATTTTTTGTTATTTATTTGATTATAGTGGCATTATTTTAATAAATTATATTACAATTTAAATTAAATGCATTGATGGATGGATTAAAATATTCCTTATTTGTCTCCTTCCTCCCACCTATAAATATCCTTTATATTCATCAACAATACTCAATTTCTAAATCATTTGAGAGTTGGGTAAATTGGAGAAGCATATGCAAGAAGATCATGAAATAGAGATTTGTCCACGTCCTTTATCTAAGAATATTTGAGTCTCCAACAATTATTTAAATAATTAGAGATTTTGGGCTTATTATTTTAGTTCAATGCAATATTTTTGAATTTTATATTTTGTTTCACTGTATGAATCTAATATTTAGTGTTAGTTTTTCTTTATACGAGTTGATTGTACGCAAATCTTTTTGCTTTTTGTTTCTTCAATATTAATTTGTTTTGTTTTATTTAATTAATGTCATATTTTACATTTTAATCTTGAAATTGTATCATTGATCCATATTTATATTGTGATCATTATCAAGTTTATACACACATATATAACAAATGTTACTACTATGATTTGGCTCAATCATACTTCAAGACTATTTTTATTGTATGTGTTTGATGTAGTTGTTTTTCAAACAACAATTTTTAGATGCATTTGCTTTTTATTATTAAAAATATGAATTTAATTTGTTATCGCATCTATATCTATATCTATATAAAAGCAGAACCCCTCTTCACAAAATATCTCCCGCCCAAACGAAGCTACCAAAAATAGTATTACAATATATTAGGCAATAATGATAAGTATGGAAATTTTAATAAATATTATAATTCATAATTAATTATTAAAATTTATTTGATTATATTTTCATATAGTAAGGAAGATGATTTATTGCATTATGGAAAATACTTAATCTAATATTGAAATCAATCTAATTATATGGCAAAGAATGAGATTATGAAATAAATTAATATATAACAAATTAAATATTTTTTGTAAAATTTCAATTAAAAAAGACAATATAGATTAAGTTTTTTTTAAAAATAAATTATTTCTATGACATTAATTCTGAAAACTCTTCTCATTTTCAGAATTTATTTCTATATTTACACCTAATCATAGCAAAAGAAAATTCTTCCCTAACACAATTACCCAAAATAAATTATATAAATAAAGAAATAATAATCATTCAAAAATTATTGAAATTTGCACTTCATTTTATTCGATAGGATAATAATGGATTTATCAATTATAAAAAATATATATAAGCATGATGAAAATCAAAAGCGAAAATTATATTTGTACGTTTATAATATTTCAATAACAATATATTAATCACTAATTATAATAATTAATACGTTTAAAAAATCAATTATCACAATTATCACAATTAACGTATAATCAATTAAACAAAATATTTATTATATATAATTGATAATTAAATGATTACTCAATTAGCGGTTATTTCATTTAATTACTCTTGTAGTTATATTATTAAAATCATAATAAATATGGAGTAATTAGTTATGAATAATTAATTTATTGTACATATATAAAGAAATATTTATATCTACATTTCATATTTTGAACAAGTAGTTTATTATCTTAGTTTAAATTATATTTAAGAATTAATCAAATACAATACTCATCATAAAAAATAATAATATCTTTAATATGGATATAAAGAGGGGAAAAAAGGAACGGGAAAATTTTTATTATAAAAAATATTTTTTGAAATAAATCTTACATATACTTAATAATAACTTAAATGTATATTTGTAAAATATTGAAGAAAAAATTGATTCTTAAACTTGTGTACTCATTTATTTCACGTATATATCAATCTATATAAATATAAAAGCAAGACCCCAAGTAAAAAGAATTCCCAAAAAAAAATTACCTAAAATAGTTGTACAATATATTAGGTAAGTAATAGTAATAAATATGGTTACTATATTTCTATTAAATATTGATTTTAATGATTATTTAATAATTAAAATTACTAAAACATAAATTTTTTAAATCCGTAAAGTTATTTAAAATGGTTAATTCATGATCATTCATACAAAAAAATGCTTAATTCATGTTATTCATTAAATTTTTTTATGACTAATAATTAAATCCCAAAGCATAATTAGTGGCATTTTTATTAATTTCTTTTTATTATCAGTATAAATAGGGTCTAATTCTCAAGAATAATTAAAATAATTTTTATTTTGTCATTATCATATCTATAGTTCCATCATGTAGTGTTTGTATTTTCTTAGAATTGATCTTTTGATTCTTATATTTGTTGTAGGGAATATGAAGATGTCGTCCATAGGGGTTTAGAGAGGTGTTTGAAATTCAAAAGAAGATCGTAAAGCACGAGTGGATCAAGAGGGATGTTTGAAGTGTTTGAAATTCAAAAGAAGATCATGAAACACGAGTTCTTTTTAGCAGTTGTTGATATGATTTTTTTCATGTTTTGGATGTATAAAGGTTTGAGGTTTATTTCTCACAAAATGAATAGTTTTTACTTCAAGTTCAATTTTTTTTTAAACTTTTCATTGATGTATGTAATTTGTTTAACATTGTCGTTGTACTCAATGGTAATTATGTATTTTTTAGAACAGACTCTTAAATTTAGATATTTAATTTTTGTGATTAAATTAATTCATTATGTAATATTATTTTGTACTTTTGCTTTCGTTATACTATTTTTATGTTATATTCATTCTTCATCTTAATAAGATTTTATGTTTATTTGTTCAATTCGATATTTAACGTCAATGCATTTTTATTTATTTGATCGCAAACATCCCATTAAATTTTAAATGAAAAAAGTAAATAAATTGCAAGTTTTATGGTGATAATTTCTAAAGTGGAAATAATAATTAGGTAAATAAATTTTTAATCAGTAATTGAAGTAATTGAATGATAATATTGTAAAAATAATTGGTAAAAATCAAACCCAGAGTATATTTTTTGTTGGGGTATTTGTGGAAGTTTGAATATTTTGGCATTTTTTAAATGTGTACATAAAATTGGCTATTTAGGATTTTCGTATAACAAAAATGACTACTTTTAAATATTTCCACTTAATTATTTGCGAAAACATGTCATCAATTGAAAAAAAATATTTAAAAGTAGTCATTTTTGTTATACGAAAACCCTAAATAGCAAATTTTATGTACACATTTAAAAAATGACCAAAATAATTAAACATGTGTTATGTGTTTGTCTGTTTGATCTAATTTTTTAATTATATTCAGAAATTCAGTTAACAAATTTATTTAAGTTTTGATTCATAGAAAATAACATATATATATTGAATAGAATTTTGTTTTAATTGACAAAAACTACACTCAATGAAAGATACAAAATACTATAAAAAATACATGTTTAAGGAATATATAAACAAAGCTATATAGGGATAAACAGTTATAAAAGGGGATGTAATAGAGAGAAATATATATACACACCTTAAATGAATAATATGAAATATGGTTAAAAAAATATTACATATTAAGAGGGCATAAAAAAAAAGGAGTTGAAAGGAAACAAATATAGAGGTAAATAATTTGAGGATAATAGTGAAAAGACAAGAACACGACAATTACTAATAAGAATAATAAATAATATAAAATTCTAAATTTTATAAATATATGAAATTATACTATTTTCATCCTGTTATAAAATGGAAAACTATTGTTGGATTTTGGGTGGGATAAGGGATATATAATAACACAATACTATAATAAATTTTATTTTAATGAGAATGTAGGAATAATTTTATTCAACTAGGAGAAAAAAAAAAGTGAGTTCAAATGAGTAAATTGATAAAAGTTGATTTATTTTAAACATAAATATAAGCGAGATCAAAATATTTAAAGCTCAAGTTCCATTTATTTAATTTATAATATTTGATTGAAATATATCATATAATATTAAAATTAGTATATTATTGAAAATTTATTTTATATTTTAACTCAATATCGAGTCAATGGATCTTAAAGATATAGCATGATTCATGTGATGTAAATATTGATATTATTGGTCACTTTCAAGCTTAAAGATTTTACAATTGATGCCACGTCAAATTTAAATAGATTAGAAATTTGGGCTTTATTGATTATTTTTTATACTAAAAGATTCAGTGAACTAATTTATTCAGTTTTAGACTATAGTATATATATTTTATATAAATAAAAAATAAATATAATTCATATAGTTTTACAATAAATTTATTTAATAATTTATATACGCTGTGCATCGCGCATGTGGAAACTCACCATGCAAAAATGAGGATCCAGAATATCATATTGCTGTTTCTAACTTCATGATGCATGGACTGTGCAGCACTGCTAAAAGAAACTCACCGTGCTTGTTAAACGGAAAGTGCACTAAAAATTTTCAAAAAAGATATGAACGATTGATGATGATGGATATCATGTTTATCGAAGAATGAAGAATGGTAAGACAATCAAGAAGTTTGAGATATACTTTGATAATAGATATGTCGTGGCTCACAATAAATAATTATTAATTAAGTATGGTGGTCACATCAACGTAGAATAGTGTAACCAATCTAGAGCCATAAAGTATTTATTCAAGTACATCAAGGAAATGACAGAGTTACTGCCAGGTTTTCTCGATATAATAATAGATCAAAATAATGGTAATGATGTTGACAAAGTTGATATGTACTATGATTGTAGATATATTTCACCTTGCGAAACAGCTTGGAGAATATATTCATTTGATATTAACTTCAGATATCCACATGTTCAGAGACTTAGTTTTCATCTAGAGAATGAGCAACGCTGATATTTTCTTAACATGATGACATTATGTCAGTTGCTAATTGAGATACAGTTGCACAAAGCATGTTTCTTGCATGGTTTGAGGCAAACAAGTTGTATCCAGAAGCAAATGAATTGACATATTGTGAATTTCCAACAATGTTTGTTAGGAATAAGAACTAACGCGTGTGGACAAAAAGAAAGAAAGGGATGTCAATTGGAAGGGTATTTTATGAAGCTTCAGGTCCTGGTGATAACCATTATTTAAAGATGTTGATTAATGTTATTCGTGGAGCAAAATGCCATCCTGACATGAGACATATCAATAGTGTTTTGTATAATACATATCGTGATGCATGTTGTGCATTGGGATTACTTGAAGACGACAAAGAGCACATAGATGGAATAGAGGAGGCAAGTCGTTGGGGAAATGCTCATTCACTGAGACAGTTATTTGCAAATTTATTAATTTCAAAATCAATGAGCATATCTAATTATGTTTGGGAAGCAACTTGGAAATATTTATCTGATGATATATTATATAATAGACGCCCAATTTCAATCAATCAAGGTATGTTATTTATTTTCATTATATTAATAATTGTACAAGTTAGCAAATGTATATTTACAAATTTAAATCATTATCTAATTAAATTAAGAACTATATTAAAATAAAGGGATAAATTATTTTACTTTTATTACGACTTTTTAAACATTACTAATAGTAATAAATATATTTGTTAATTAGAAGACTCTACGGTATTTAATTTTATTTCTAAGTAAATTTGGAATATAATATATTTATTCAAAAATTCAAGTTTGTTCAAGAATTATCATAAAATATTTATTAAGTATTTTTTTAAGATTTATATCTCAGTGATGATGAGATAAAGAAACATACTCTTACCGAATTGGAGAAAATATTACAAAGATCAGACTTCACTTTGAAAGATTTTACTGGAATGCCAACTGATATTGCTGAGGTAACCATGCATGTCGTCAATATTTTAATAATAGATGAATTGAGCTATGATCGTCTACAACTTGCAAAAGATCATGAATCTAATATGCGTAAGTTGACAGATGAACAGAAAGTAGTATATGATTTTATTATTGAAAAATGTTATTCAAATAATGGCAGACACTTCTTTGTATATAGATACAGAGGAACCGGAAAAACTTTTATTTGGAAAATATTATCAGCTGGGTTGAGATCAAAAGGTGAAATTGTATTAAATGTTGCATCCAGTGGAATTGCATCTTTGTTATTGCCCGGTGGTAGTACAACTCACTCGCGCTTTGCTATTCTGATTGATGTAAACGAAGATTCCATATGTTGCATAGAACAAAGTAGCCAATTAGCCGAGTTGCTGATACGTTCTAGGCTCATAATATGGGATGAAGCACCTATGTTGCACAAACATTGTTTTGAAGCATTCGATATGGCGATGAGAGATATAATGCGATTCAAAAACACACAAAGCTATAATTTACCATTTGGAGGAAAGAAAGTTGTGTTTGGAGGTGATTTCAAACAAATTTTGCCCGTCATTAAAAAAGGCAATTAGTCGAGTTGCTGATACGTTGTAGGCTCATCGTATTTATGGCGTCACATATGTGTTTTGAGATTGGCAAAGAACATGCGTTTGAATGCAATTCGTGATGAAATGCAATCTTCGAAACTTAAAGAATTTGCTGATTGGGTTGCATCAATCGGGGATGGAAATCTGGGTCAACTAAATGATGACGATGAAGTTATTGATATTCCTGAAAATATTAGCATTAAATTTGACGGTGATTCAATTAAAGCTATTGTTGATAGTACATATCCTACAACTGGTTTTGGATCAGCAGATGTTTCTTTTTTTGGAGCATAGAGCTATTTTGGCACTTACAAATAATGTGGTTGAGAGAGTTAATCAATATATATTATCATTGAATAACAATATTGACAATGTATACTTAAGTTCGGATTCATTGTGTCGAACGAAAAGTATATCTGATGTTCTTAATAAGGTGCACACTCTAGAATTGTTGAATACATTGAAGTGTTCTGTTTTACCAAATCATGAGATGATATTAAAAGTTGGGACACCGATTATGTTGTTAAGGAATATTGATCATTCAGTTGGTTTATTCAATGGTACTCGGTTGATTTTGAAACAACTTGATAATCATGTAATTGAGGCCAAGATTTTAAGTGGGAAGAATGCTGGTGATAAGGTATTGATTCCCAGGATGACTATTATTCCATCTGATCCTCAAATTCCATTCAAATTTCAGCAAAGACAATTTTCAATACAAGTGTCATATGCTATGACAATAAAAAAATAGCAAGGGGCAGTCACTTTCGCATGTAGGAATTTTACTCAACAAACCAGTATTTTTTCATGGACAGTTGTATGTAGTTGTGTCTAGGGTCACAAGCCGCGCTTGATTAAAGATCTTAGCTTATGACGAAGACAACAATAGTTTGTCGTAAACTTCAAATATTGTGTACAAGGAAGTTTTTCAGAATTTGTAAAAAATCTTAGCATTTGATATGTAAATTATCAATTACCATAATATTAGATCATTTCATTTGTTACTTATATATATTCTGAATTTTAGTTATCATAATTATATTATATTATATATATATATATATATATATATATATATATATATATATATTATTTTAAAAATATAAAATATTATTATAATACATAATTCTTTAAATAAACACATAAACCGCGCAACGCGCGGGTAGCAATCTAGTACTCTTGGATAAGAGTGGAAATAGATGAGTGAAAGACTTAAATATAATAGCCCTATTATGTATGGGAAGGTCTCACGCCAGGCACGCCTAAACGGTTTATGTGGATTTTATTCATTAACCTAAACCAAACTCATTTAATATACCCTAATTGGAGATTAATAAATCATATTTGAGATGAATGAACCCATTTGGATATGAATAAAACCTACCTAAACCATTTAGGCGTGCCTAACACAAGTTTTTGCTATTATGTATTTGATAGACTTTTATTGAAGTTTTCTTTTTACTAAAGTAGACCAAACTTTCAGTTTATTTAACGCTTATCTGAACTTATTTCATATTTAGTATATATTTATTTTTACATTATAATATAATTTCAATAGAAAATATGTTGAATAATTTGTAAAATATTTTATCTAGTAACATAGTCTTTTTTACATATTTATATGTTTAAATTATAAATATGTTTTTAAATCTTAAGTAATAAATATATTTAATACATTATTTAATAATATGTTAGTATTATTTAAGTAGTTATGCTTACTAAGCCTATCTTGAAGTGTAAGCCTTAATTAAAAAAGATTTTTAAATAATATTTAGTAATCAACCATGACAGGTCACGTAGAATGCCCGGGATATTTTCACTCGAGCGTTGGAGATGTTTTATAGTAGGTTGGGGTGCACGTACAAATAGGGATGTTAATCGGGTCAATCCGTCGGGTTTCGGGCCAGCCCTATCGGACTGCGGGCTAATCAATTCGGATCAAATCGGGCTGAAATTTTTTCGGGCTAAAAAATCTTAACCCTAACCCATCGGTTTTCGGGCTGGCCCGTCGGGCCAATAAATTTATTAATTATTTTTTATTTTCAATATATTTTCACTCTTTTAATATTTTAAATATTGAGAAATAAACAAAACAATGCTTATCTCTTATAAAAATGGAAAACACAACATAAATTTTTATATAATGATAAATTTAAACATTAAAAATGTATTATTTTTTTATTTTAGCAATATTTGAATATGTTTCAACATCATAAATAAATAAATTTAATTATATATTGAATACTTATTGAACAAAATACAATTATATAGCTTAAGATTTAATTATGATATATAATCTTAAATATTAGAAGTAGATTTTAGCACTATAATGATGAAAAATTTATTAATGAAAATAATAATCGGGTTAATCGGGCCAACTCACCGGGTTTCGGGCTCAATCATATCGGGCCTCGGGTTATTCGGTCCTGGGCTAATCGGACTAAATTTTTTTCGGGCCAAAATATCCCGACCCGTATTTTGGCTCGGGTTAATCGCGCCAATCCGCGGGTTTCGGGCTAAATTGACATCCCTACGTACGAATTGAACATCATATATAGTAATGTTTAATTAAAAAGATTTTTCAAAGTAATTTAATCTTTTTACTTAATTAATAGGTTGAGTCAGACTAACCTATGATGGATAGGCCTCATTTAATAGCTGGGATATTTCCTCTCAGCGTCGGGATATTTTATAGTAGGTTGAGGTGCAGGCAAAAATTGAATACTAGTTGCATCGTATTATATATAGCAATGTTTTTTAATTGTGAGAAATGAGAGTTGTCTTTAACGCTGTAATTAAGGTTACTTGCAAATAAATCATGAACTTAATAGTTGCGGTCGTATATGGTGTTATGACCAAAAAATAAGCAAGTTCATCTTAGAGTCCATCAATGAAGAAAGTCCACTGAAAATGACCTATCCAGTTTATGACCGAGAAAAATTCTTCGGAAGTACGGAATGTTGGCCGAGCTAACATTGACTGAGCTAAGTAGCTCGAACGTTATGAAAAGCCAGAATATTGGATCGAACCGTATCAAAGCAAAACCAGCACGATTGAAGAGATGCGACGTTCGAGACGACAGTTCGGTCGAAGGATTGTAACTCTTCATTTAGAGTCGCCTCTTTGTATTCACTCTCTATAAACATGATTGAATTTATTGTACAAAGACACGTTGAATTCAAGTAATAAATACAACAATAAAAGCAAAAATACTCAAGTTGATGATCCAAATTGATGATTCAAACTTTCCTGAATGGAGTTTTTGCATCAAACACATCATATCTGAAAAATCAAGCACATGTTCTTTACATGGATCCAATGTTGAGCTCTCAAAGAGGAGTATGCGAGCTTGAGCTTGAATTCTATGAAAGATGGGAGGATGCTGATGAGTTTGCCTTCTGGCTCATCACGGGTTCCCTGTCTAGAGAATTAAGGCATAAGTATGAGTATCTCGAAAGGGCTGGAGAGCTCTGGAATGAACTCTCGACAGTTAATGGCAAAGTGGAGCGAACTATTAACTGTAAGCTTGTGCACAATCTTGTGTGCAAGAAGATGGTTGAGGATAGTTCATTGACTACGCACATGATGTCTATGATTGATCTCATGAGACAGTTTACTGTGCGGGGTGGTAATATCAGTGCGCAAGGCGAGATTGATATTATCCTGAATTCTCTTCCGGAGTCCTATCATGACTTTAAGGTGATTGCTGCTGCAAAGGGAGAGTATGCTCTGCATGAGCTACTTGAGGACCTTGTAGTAGAGCAATCCACCATGCGAGCACGGAAACCTGTTCTGTTTGGTTCTAGTACTGGTTCGACAACCTCTAAGGTTGGAGACGATGGTGCTGAGAGCAAATTCAGGAAAACAGGCAGTGATAGCAAGTCTAGGAAGGGGAAGAGAGTCAAGGTCACTCCAAAGAAAAACGAGTGTGCTGGATGCAGAAAGGTGGATTGCCCGAATGCTAAAGGACAAGGTACGTCATTTGCATTTGTAACGGAAACATGTTTAGCATCAATTTCTACTCATTCGTGGGTAGTGGATACTGGAGCTACTGATCATGTTTGTTACATTTTGCAGGGGTTCACACCGAGGAGGGTGCTGAAGAATGACGAGGTTACCATCTCAATGGGGAACACGGCACAAGTGACTGCAACTGCCATTGGAGATTTCACCTTGCACTTTGATGATTCTGTTTTAACTTAGAGAGATGTTTTGTACGTGCCGGATTTTCGGCGAAACCTTATTTCAGTTTCCAAACTTTATGTTGATGGATATTCAGTTATTTTTGATAGTGGTGTTTCTATCATTGGTAATAACGGTGTTATCTGTCGTGGGATGCTGAATAATTCTCTCTATGTTGTTAACTGTAATCATAAGTCTTCCGCAAGTATTGCATGTAATTCATCTGTAATTGATAATCCTAGAAAGAGAAAACTTACTTCTTCTGAAGGGGATCTTACATATCTCTGGCACTTGAGACTGGGTCACATCAGCTTGAAGCGGATTCAGAGACTTGCAGATGACGGTACATTGGACTTAGTCCGGGCTGTACCTTATCAAGTCTGCGAATCCTGCATCGAGGGCAAGATGTCAACTAGGCCTTTCAAGGCTAGTCAGTCTCGAGCAGAGGAAGTGTTGGAATTAATCCATTCTGACTTATGTGGACCGATATCCACGCAGGCTCGTGGAGGGTACGAGTACTTCGTCACTTTCATTGACGATTACTCAAGGTACGGATACGTTTACCTGCTTTGCTACAAGTTTGAATGCTTTGAGAAATTCAAAGAGTTCAAGGCTGAGGTAGAAAACAAGGTCGGGAAAACTATCAAGTCACTGCGATCTGACCGCGGTGGCAAATACCTCGGTAACGAGTTCCTGTAGTATTTGTCAAAAAACGGGATTACATCCCAGTGGACTGCACCGGGTACTCCCCAGCAAAACGGTGTAGCTGAAAGAAGAAATATGACTCTTCTAGAGATGGTAAGATCAATGATGAGTTATGCAAACTTACCAATACGCATTGGAAAAAGCAGCTTACGTGCTTAATGTGGTGCCTTCTAAATCAGTTCCTAAGACGCCTTCTAAGCTCTTCCTTGGTCGCAAACCTAGTTTGTGCAAGTTTAGAGTATGGGGCTGTCTGGCACACATACTGTCAAAGGTGGTTACTTTTACTGTCCTGAGAGTCAAAGAGTCGTTGTTAGCACCAACGCTAGATTCTTGGAGGACGAGTATGTGAGTAATCACAAGTCAAGGAGTGATATCGCTCTTCAAGAAATTGAGAACGAGAATGCAATCCAAGGGAAGGGGAACGTGTAGATGTGGGTGCAACTCTGAGAGGTTCAGCACCACAGACACGTTCTTCAGTGCAAGGTGCAGGACCACAAGTTACTGCACCTACTATTGACATGGCACTGATGCCTCGTCGTAGTGAGAGAGTTATTTCCCATCCGAAAAGGTACATGTTCGTGGGTGAGACTTCGGACTTGAGCCCGGAAGACGGACATGAGGACTCTGACCCACTGACTTACGAAGAGGCAGTGCAGGACAAGGATGTTGCCAAATGGCGTGTCGTCATGGATTATGAAATAGAATCCATAACTGCTATAGATGTATACCAGCAAACTGATTTGTCGGATGACTGTAGGGCCATAGGGTGCAAATGGGTATACAAGAGAAAGAAATGGGCGGATGGAAAAATCATGACTTTTAAAGCCAGGCTGGTGGCAAAGGGTTATAGTCAGAAAGAGGGCATTGACTATGACGAAACCTTTTCACCCGTAGCCATGCTCAAATCCATCTGGATACTCCTTGCCATAGCTGCGCATATGGACCTCGAGATCTGGCAGATGGATGTCAAAACTGCTTTTCTAAACGGTTACCTTGAAGAAGGTAGGGACATCTATATGCAGCAACCCGAGGGTTACATAAGCAAGGGTGAAGAACATCTTGTCTGGAAGCTTAGGAAGTCCTTGTATGGACTTAAGCAAGCTTCAAGGTCATGGAACTTACGTTTCAACGATGTGATTAAATCCAATGGATTTGCACCATTGGAAAATGAAAGTTGTGTTTACCGACTTTTTGTGTTTACCGACTTTGTGTCAGTGGGAGCGTGGTCTTCCTTGCACTTTACATTATTGACATACTCCTATTTGGAAACAACGAGGGAGTGATGTCGGAAATCAAGGCTTGGTTATCCGAACAGTTCCAAATGAAGGATCTAGGAGAAGCTGGCTACATTCTTGGGATTAAGGTCTTACGAGATCGTAAGAGAAGAATGTTGAGCTTATCCCAGGCATCCTATGTGGATACTATGATAGCCCGGTTCAGCATGCAACTCGCCTAGAAAGGGTTGTTGCATTTCAGACATGGCGTTCATCTTTCTAGTGGGCAGTGTCCTCAGACACAGTGGGAGACAGATGAGATGAGTCTTGTACCATATGCTTCGGCTGTGGGTAGCCTCATGTATGCGATGTTGTGTACCAGGCCAAATATTTGTTATGTCGTTGGCATGGTAGCATGATATCAGTCTAACCCTGGACAGGCGCACTGGACTGTTGTAAAACACATCCTCAAGTATTTGAAAAGAACTAGGAATTTTTGCCTAGTTTATCAAAGTGAGGATTTGTGCCCTGTGAGTTATACAGACTCGAATTTCCAAGGGGACCAGGATGAGAAGAAATCGACCTCAGGATATGTATTTACCCTGGGAGGTGGAGCTGTATCTTGGAGGAACTCAAAGAAGAAATGCATTGCTGACTCCACCATGGAGGCGGAATATGTCACCGCCTCCGACGCCTCGAAAGAGGGGGTATGGCTCAGGAACTACCTTTTAGAGTTGGGCGTGATCCCGAGTTTGCCGAGGAGCATCACAATTTATTGTGATAACTCTGGTGCAGTGGCAAACTCAAAGGAACCGCAGTCTCACAGGGCAAACAAACACATAGAGAGAAAGTACCATATCATACGAGAAATCGTATCGAGGGGCGATGTGCTGATTAAAAAGATTGACAATGCTGACAATCTTGCTGATCCATTTACAAAGAGCTTACCGCAAAAAGTTTTCGAAAGACATATTCGTGAGCTGGGTCTGAGGTGGATGCCGACCACTGACAGTGATTAAAGAGACAGCAGACCAGATAGACGAACTGTATACTCTGTAATAGCTTAGTTATGCTTTGAGTATAAGTGGGAGATTGATGGGTTTTGTATACCGAAAGAATTTATTACAATGAGTATACAACGGTTTATTTCTCCTATCTGTTAACAATCTTACATGTATGAACAATGATATCCTCTTGTCTCACCGATAGGGACGATCATACGGCGTGTTGTAGATCGCAGAAGACAGTATGATCACTTGACCTAGTGAGACATAAACCTGATCACAACCGAGACAGCGTATGAGGATACGTCTGTCCGGATGGCTGCGGCATTGTCGGAATAAGTAGTCTGTCTTGGTTACTTGACATGCTGGTACGCAGAGGTGGCGTATTGATGGACCGCAGTGAGATATATTCGTCTGTCTGACATCAGCGAATAAAAGATCTCGTTATATTGATTGAGTCCAAACCCTAACGAAGGTTCAGGGGTTTGCACGGGTTGACTGTTGCTTTGACTTGCCATGGTGGAGATCCTAAGTAACGTGCTCGTATATCCGCATCTTGGGTAACAGCAGTTCGTGTAGTACCGCCTGAGATTAGGTTTAGGTAACCATATCCGAGTAATAGGATGGGGACATTCCCTGAGGAGCTCAATAACATTCATCGTGCCAAAGTCCTGCAGGCTGATTAAGTTCAGGCACGAGTGATAAGGTTTGTGTGGTACTACTCAGGAATAATAAGATATTAATTAATTGCAGCCTGTTCTCATAACGTGGTAATAAAGGGGTAGGTCAATATTAATTCTGTGGTGAAAAAGAATTAATATTAATTGATTAATTGTGTCTTGGGTTGTGGACATGAAAATTAATTAATTTATAGGCCCACTTTATTATTTGCATTAGGTCCCAGGTCTGGCCCAAATAAATATGTTGAATTGAACCCAGGAGCCCATTAGGGTTTACAACCCTAGGTCTATAAATAGACAACTCTCTCTCATAAGTTGAAACACAACTGAAAAACCCTAAACCTAGGAGAGAGAGAGGTGGGCGCCGTTCTTGAGGGAAAAGGCGGAGAATTTCAATTCTGGTCCTACTCAAGCCACAGATCTATGGAGTCCTCATCAGTAGTAGATCTAAACAGCATTGGGACACAGCCCTGAACATCTGATCTGAGAACAAGATTTTCTTTTCTTCTTCTTTGTTGTTTTCGATTTTATCTTAGAAATTAGATCTCTAATTTCTATTTCCGCAGACAAAATCGGATTGCGTGGTTGAATTGAAGTTGAAAATTCAAACGCAAAAGATCGGTACAGACACTACGGAGTTACGGTAATCTCTCAATCCACAAATCTGAGTATTAAATTCATAGGAGCATGCTAGGGTTTATCATGTATTTAATTATGCACAATATCCATAAATCGATCCGGTTCAGTTTGGTTTTGGTGATTCGGTTCACGGGAAAACCCTACATGTTGATCATACATTACTTGTTTTTAATTATGTAGTTTTTTTGTTATATTATATAAATGTATATTATTATTTTATATAATGCATGTTTGTTAGGTTTATAATGAATATTTGCTAGGTATATAATGCATGTCGATGTCAAAATAATGCGGTCCACTAAGTATCAATTCACCTTTAAAATAAGGTTCACACGATAAACATTCAAATATTCATTATAACAATGATTTTAAATAGTTTGATGCACGAATAAAAATATATATATGACAAGAATCTTTGAGAAAATTAATAATAGATATGTTTGAATCTAAAAGATTAGAGAATTTCCTTATTTATTATTTTCTATATTAATTAAGATATTTTCCATATCAATTTTGATATGAATATTTTATATTTAGTGCATATAGTTCTATTTTTCTCTCTCTTAAAATTATAAATATCATAATTCTCTTAATTTAAATTATTTTATAATGTACCAAAATAATATGATTTTATTATTTTTAACTAAATCTCTATTGCACATGTTTAGTGGGAGTAAACTATGTAACTAATGAAAATTATTAATCTTATGCACAAATCAAATAACTTATGTATTATAATGTAAGTAAAATAATTTTGCTCTTATTCCGAACAAACTTGCGGCTTTTGGGCCCATGACCGCTTGGGCCGTGAAGGCATTAAATGGACCTGGGCCTTAAGGCCCGCCCCAACAGCATGTTAAATCATACTTATCGACATAATCTCTAAAAAAAATTAAACATGTAAGCGAATCCATTAGCTATATCTCGATTTTCAACTGATTTCAATAAACATTAATTAGCTTATTTTATAAGGTTTATTATCTGTCACACTCTCACATTTCCAATTTTTTTTAATAATTTTTAATTCATATTGAATATAATCAATAAATATTTAAATTAAATTATGTGATATATCTAAAATTCGTTATAATATTAATGTACTCATAATATTATATATATATATATATATATATATATATATATATAAGTATTTAAAATATATTAAATGTATTGTATTTTTATACACTCATTATATTATATTATTGTAACGCCCCCAACTGACCTTCCCAATTTGGGGCCACGTTACATTGTTGTTTCAGGTTTTGTTGGCATAATTCAAGAGATAATAATCGGAAGACTTAAAATTTATTGGAAGATAAATAGTCAT
>JAPKLW010001096.1:227260-263077 GCA_026898455.1 Plectranthus barbatus
ACATTCCCAAATCAAAGAATTCTTTATTTAAAAATTCCCAATAACTATTGCAAGGTGAAATTAATACACGGGGTATTACAATTATATTATCATTTTTCCTATTTAACATGATATTTACATAAATATTAATATAAAATCAATTATAACATAAAACAATAAACTGATTGTGAGTGCTATACTTAGTAATGATTTAAAGCCTATACGATCTTTTATTTCAGATAAATATTTATGGAATCGAGAATATATATTATCCATAGAATTTCATATTTTTTAAATCAATAATGGGCACATTTGTGGGCCATTAACCAAAGGATTAAGGAGCAAGAAATTATTCCTCACAAATCTAGGCCTGTTAGTCCAGATCCAACCAGCAACCATGGCCCAAACCCAGTAGAAATTGAACAAAAACGATACATTTTTACTTTTTCTTTATTATTTTATTTTCTGGAAAATGCAATTAGGTTAGGTTTCAGGTTTGGGAGGGAAATCAATCTTCTGTAGCGATGGGTAAATCGAAAGATGATCACAAGCTCAAACGATCTTCACCGTCGCCGCGAGATGGAGGTGCTTTTCATGTTCAATCATTGCTTTTAATCCGCGGGATAGATTTATAGATCGGATTGTGGTTACAGATGAATCGAGAAGCAAGAGGCATAGAAGTAAGGACGATGACAAGGAACACAAGTCTAGTAAGAAGCATAAATCTCACGATTCTTCCAAGCACCATTCTCGCAAAGGTAGCTCTCCGTTCCTCCTAATTTAAGCTAGATTCAGTTATTGAGGATTATCACTCCCCGTTTGGTAATGAGCATTTCACTACGCAATTTATATTAATTAATTTATTTATTTATCGCGAGTTTCCCCCACAATTGGTTTGCTTGCTTTGCTCGAATTATTTTGTGTTTTGTTATTATTTTAAGTGAAATTAGAAATTTGAGATTCACCATTTTTAACAACGCTGATTCATTGTTGGTGTTGCTTCAGAGAAGAAGTCTAGTGGGAAGCGCAAGCATAAAGGGGACAAGCTTGATAAGCTTTCTGTAAGTTTAGGTTTTAGATGAAAAATGTGTCCATTATTGTGGCTGTGATGCATCATCCCCTTTTGTGACAGAAAATGGAAATCCAAGAATTGTCGGGTGATGATTACTTCTCCAAGAACAACGAGTTCGCAACGTGGCTAAAAGAAGAGAAGCGCATCTTCTTCTCGGATCTATCTTCGGATGCTGCGCGGAGTCTGTTTTCAGAGTTTGTGACGGAATGGAACAACCAAGATCTCCAGCCTCACTACTACAACGGAATCGCAACCGCACCACGGACGGCGCACAAGTGGAACATCAAAAAATAGTCTTATTTCATACCCTCTCCGGTATTAGTTTTTTTTTCCTGAAATCTCTAGTGTGCAGGCTGTTTCTTTTGATCATGCGAATTCACATGTTAACTTTAAATCCTTTGCGCTTTCGTCTCCATCTGCTGTTTCAAACTTTATAATCCTAGTTGTGGATCGTTTTTTAGTGGTAGGTAAGTAGTTAACGTGTAATCGAGTTACCAAACTTTATTTGATGTTATGCAAATCTATCTCGAACTTTGAATGAGTTCCCAATTTTATCCAAAACTTTTAAATATAACAATTTCAGGCTTAAATTTTAAATGGGTTTCCATTTTTATCTCAAACCTTTAAATATAACAATTTTAACCTAAACTTTGAATTTTTTCTCACCTCTCAATATTAAAACATCGAAGACACAAATAATGACATGTCAAGTACAAAAACCATACATGGACATTATTCTTCCATGATATTCCATGACATTCATGAATTTATTAAGAATAAGGAATTTTAGAGTAATATATTTTAATAAAACTCGTGATATCATTATTAAATATAAAGAGTTTTATATAAATATATATAATAAATTATTAAGATATGACTTGATTTTTTGTCTTTAGTCGTTTTAATGTTAAAACAAATATATTTAAATTATTATCTTAGATCTTATTTTTTTTAAAAAAAAATTGTTCACGAAAATGATTGTATTTTAGAAGTTTAGATTAATATAGTATGATATGTAAATATATGTGCTCACGTAAGATTTTCGATGTTTAAATATTAACAGTGGAAAGAAATTTGGAAATGTTATAAATATATTTATTTGGTGTACATTACTTAAGGTATACTCTAGAGATATATGCATATCTTTCTAGATTTCTATAGATGATATGATTTCACCCTTATATATAGGACATGATATTGTAATTCTCTCTACACATCGATCATTAATAATATTCTATATTTTCCTCTCCATCGTGTTCTCTCTATCGTTTTCTATATATCGTTGCTTAATTGTGATACAAGAAGGATTCGATTCACAACACGTTATGAGCACGAAGCTCTAATCAACTTAGAAGTTTTGGTGTGTATGCCCTAGGGAAGAATCGTGTCTTACCTGCAAGGTAATTACTTTAAACCCTAATTATTTGGAGGATTTAATTTCTAACAAGTGGTATTAGAGTCACTCTATTGATAATTTTCTGAGATCTATTATTGGTGAATTCATATTGCTGTGAAATTAAATTTTGAAACTAGCATCTACTGATTTCGATCGGCCTTGTGAATTACTTCTACTTCGAACTATGGCTTCATCGTATTAAGGTTGAGTTCGTCAGATATTCTTATTTTGATTTGACGAATTTTATGGAAATTGATATGTGGGAATCGGTGTTATTGATTATGGTAAAATAATCAATTTTGTGAACATACTTTGCCATGAAAAACTTCTTCGAGAATTATGATTTAGTCATGATTATTAACTTTTATTAATTTTCCATAAAATATTCTATAGTGCAATATTATGTGTAAAACTTTTGAATTGTTTTTTCGTAATTCAAGTTTCACGGAATTAAGGTGTGATAATTTCGTCATTATCACTTTTAGTTTAGTCGAATTATATTTTGTGGAATAATCATTTTATTTCGACTAATTAAGTTCGATGAAATTTTGGTATTAGAAAAGATTTGGTTGAGATATTGATTATCTCCATTTTGATATTTATGGTTTCCCAATAATAAGATTTTGGAATATTGGATTTTATAATCCTTATCAATTTGGTTATTGGATTTACATGTTATTTAATTTATAACATGACTAAGGTAGTTAAATTTATTTGGATAAATTAATTGAAACAAATATGTCGCCAAAGTGACCTCATATTGCATAGATGCTGAAAGAACATGAGATTTAATATCATTTAGTAGTTTTGATCCTGTGTTAGGAATTATAAACTATTTTTTTTTTTAGACCATGGAATTAGATTCACATTAACATTGTAGAATATCTTCACTGGTTCATATTATTCAGAAATTATGTCGAATGGTTAGAAATTAATTAGTAGAAGATTTGTTAGGTTCCCCTTGATTGAAATATATTCAACATGGATATCAGATGTAAGTAAGACTCTTTAATCCCTGAAGGATCATTGATTACCAAAAGTTCATAACTCCTCTTTAGAGCAATTTAATTGGTTCATTGTGTTCTATAAGCAGAACATTATAGAAAAATTAAGTGATAGAAAAACTCTACTTATATTTCATGCTAGCAGTTTTATACTCCAGAAGTAGTATAAATTTAAAATCATACTAAGAAATCTTGAGATTACCTCTACTTTGTGACTAGAAGAAAAATATAATCAACCCCTTATGAATGATCATAATACAAAATCTGTTTGATTACAAAAAACTGCTAGAAGATAGATGTGATCGAGAATGATATCAAGAAATTGTTAGTTAATGACGCAAACCGTGCCTGAAACACATTTAACAAAATAGTTATATCCGTAGTTCATGGGTTTCCAATTTATAAATAAGGTTGGTAAATGAAATGGTCAAAATCATAAGTATAATAATGATATTGAAATTCCATAATGACCATATTAGTTTGGATGAAGCAAATCTAAATTTCAAATTTAATTTTCAATAGTTACGGTGATAGTATACTAAGAATGGAGCTCTTGATTTTCGAAACAAATAATAATAAACTAATTCTTTCATAATTTAGCTTGCGCATTGTGTTTATATCCTATATGTTGAAAATGATTAATTTTTATTGTTATTATTGTTACTCTCATTTTGTTTGAATTGAACTGTTTTCATTTAAATTATTGATCTTATTATAAAGTTGCGTCAAAATGAATGATCCATAATCTTTTTATTTATGGCATGAGTATTTTGGATCATATTGGGCATAATACTATAATGTGTCGGATAATTATAATATTATTGGCATATAACATGCAAAATAAAGTTATATATCTCATAAGATATGTGGACCAATTTATCAAACATTAGGGTCGTTTTAAAATTTATGGTCCTTATTACCTTAAATCCGACCAGCTGCATATTGTGACCATCCCCCATATAGTAGTGTGGTAAATAAATAATCATTTCCCATCTGCGAATCATTTTATTACAGTCTATATTTGCATATCACCACCAAAGTATACCTATAAGGGCTCTCAACGTAATATAAAAATATACGTTGTACAAAAATCTCCGTCTATAAATAAACCTTAGTAGCCTATTATAGAGTACGTTGACTGTAAACATAAAGAAGATCATTTATCGGCATTAGGGGGAGATATAAGCCCAAAGATAATGGAATGCCAAAAAATGTAAAAGAATAAAAAGATCTTCATAGTTAAAGCCACACATGAATGAATCAAAATTTGCAATGTTTAGCAAGTAATCTGTCATATGCATCTATAAATGCATCTATTGTATATAGTGGAGTGATTGAACTTATGCATCATAAATAATTAAAGACCCTAATGGACCAAATGAATGAAATTGTTATATTTAAAAGTTTAGGATAAAATTGGGAACTCATTCAAAGTTTAAGACTGAAATTGTTATATTAAAAAATTTGGGATAAAATTAAAAATTTAATCAAAGTTTGGGATATATTTGTATATTTTTTCTTTTTAAAATATTATTATTTTTGTACTCAGTTATAAAATATAATGTATTTCACCAAAATATTAGTAATTTAGATTCCCTTTTCTGACATGAAAACAAAGCAATAAGGTGAAAGACAACAAGACGAAGTTAAAAAAACAAACAACAAATTGAAGTACAAAAACTAACAATAATAATTTTGCTCTTGTTGAGAGTCGAACTCAAGACCTCCCGCTTACTAAACGGGTGCTCTAACCAACTGAGCTACAAGAGCTGCTGTTAATTTGTTTTTTAATTTTATTATAAAATATTTATAATTAATAATATTTAATTATTCATAAATATTTCCATTCTCCTTATATGATTTCATTCTCTCACCAGTCCCTTTGCCCCCGCCATTCATCAATTAAAAATATGGTTGAATTTTCTTAAAATTGTCATACACCAAATTGATTTTATGTTATGTTATGCATATACATAATCTCCGCCTATAATGTAAAAAGGTTAATCTTGTCTTGTGTCATAAATGAAAGAAGCATATCTCTAGATTTACGTAGCATAAACTAACACAATCTCTAATTACAATAACACTGTCGTCCAAAAGGGAAATATTATATACTATTAAGTTTTGAATACATGGAACGACAAGAGATTTTGTGAAAATGAGGGGAGGGGAGAGAGAGAGAGACGAAAACAAATCCCAGGGAAAATGTATTCACTTTCACGGCAAGGTTTTCGAAGTTGGTTGAGAAATCTAAATAATCAAAATGAGAACTCAAAATGCAAATATAACTGAAATCTTCAACCTTCAATTCTTTCATTCAAACACAACACCAAACAACGTGAATTGAGTTTGAAACCAGAGTAGAACGAAGAACCAACACATGGGAATGTGCCATGCCAACTATTCTGCTTCTTGTAAGTAATCCTCCACTTCAGACGGCGTCAAAACCCTGCCAACAAAAAAAAGCAAATACATATCAGTATGCATGCATTGCTATGCCCGCTAACTTCATGAACATAACACTCACTTGAATATCCTGTCACTCCCAATCACCCCAATCTCAATGTTCTTCCCCGAAATTTGTCCTTCGAATCTGGTAACCGGAGGTGACAAATACGAATGTATTACAGGAGAAGTTAACCATAGCTGCTTCTAGAATATGAGATGGAACCAAACAGATGTGAAAATTGGGATGAACTAGCGAAAACTTGTGTTATGAAGCTAAAAGGCTAAGAACGATTCATCTCCAAAGAAAAGTTGAAGAAAATAGAAATTTGAAATATCCATTTGTATCTTCTCCCTGTCAAAAAGAGAGTTCAACGTGCCAACCAATTTTTAAGAGAACAAGTCAAGGCACCTACCCCTCCTTCAAAGTCAAAATCGCTGTATGAACAGCATCGTCGAGCTCCATCTCCTCAGTATACCTGCACAGAATTCCAGGAGTAATGATTACAAAGACTTGTTAGTATCAAAGCAGTCCAAGAAAAATAGGTGTGCACAAGACTTATATGGTAATGGTAAAAAGTCTTCTAACTCACATATCTGTAGAGTACAACATGATTCTCAAGTGGTAGGACAATAGATTGAGCAGAACAATCTAGTTGAATATGCGATTCAAAGAAAATTTCGCGGGTATCTGTTTTAAAAATCTTGTAAACACATGTTTATATGTTTCTCCAGGTCACTCAAGGTAGGTTTTTGAAAGGAACTAATATTTTAAAGTTCATGTGATCTCGTAAAAATCTCAATTCTCAATTAGATTTTATATATATGGATTTCCAACTTAAAACAATAATTCCCGATTTTTGAGATGTAAGATTATATTTATCTCCTCGTAACAACTTGCTTGGGCTACTATGCAAAATCCTTTTCCTTCAAGAAAAACCTTAACACCAAAAAGAAAGGATGATGATAAACCACCTCTTCTCCAAAAATGTCTTTGCATTAGATACATTTTTGCCCATGGCTGAAGCTTTCCAAGAGAAGTACGAACCTGAAGGATCCACCTACATCAGGTTTAAGAAAGTTATCGAGACTAGTTCATTGATGAAATATAATGTGTATAATGGAATTGGGATTACAAAATAAGTAAGGCATCATGCAACACATAAGCAATTTTCTGAGAAGGATGTACAACAGCGGACAGAACTTCTCTGAGGAAATACAGGAATGAGGAATGAAGTGCAAGGGGAAAACATATTCAGGTACAAGCTAAATAAATAAAAGGAAACTGAAATCCTCATCAAATTATGTTGTGCCATCGAAGTAACACTACAAATGACACAGAAAATGCAATTAAAAAATGATAGAACAATTGGTTCACATACCTGATATAGCTGTGGACCCTTGTCATCATATCCAGCAACCAAGAGTGATACACCAAAGGGTCTCACACCACTATCAGAAAAGCCATGTAGTTTGAAAATCAATTTATTAAGATACCGCAAGTATGTTTTAAGCATTTGTAAGTGAGCACCAGAGCACTTTAGTTTGGATTTTTCCACACCAAATCTCAAGGATCCAACAGGTAAGGAAAACAGGGATAGGGTACAACAACTAAGAATGGGTACCTCAACTTAACCATCTACAGATCTAGTCTTTAATGTTTCGATGTTTCACCTAATTCAAATAAGAAGAAGAGCTAACATCAATTTTAACTAAAGTAGTCCATCCACAGTCCCCTGCTTCTAAAAGAAGACTTCTGTGTTGCATACATATTTGAATCAGAAAATTGAGAAAAACTCAATTAGGCTACTCACATAAACAAATTTGATATTACATGTAATGAAGGAACAGACAGAGAGGTTATGAAGGCTATCATTGACAAGCCTAGTAATAAAATACTGGTGATTATATTGGTAGTCATTTCTTGAGTACCCTGAGCTCAATCATGTAAATCACATTTAACTTGCCGAACATACAGTAGAGAAATTGAAACAAAACAGAAAAGTCAGGGCCGATGATCACAAGCAAATGATCTGCAAAAGACAAATGGCTATAAAATGTACATCTGGAATTATTTCAATTTATGGTACAATCTATATTTGCTAAAACCTGCCAACCAGGTGGTATTTAATCATGAAGATATCACCTTACAGATGCAGATGATAATGGCAATTGAGTCCAAGAGATGCAAGTGACCATAAAAGAAAATAATCATTGCTTCATGAGAACGTGAGAGAAACAAAGAAAGAAGTAAAATTATACCCTGATTGAGTGAATTCCTGCATGACAGTGGCTGTTTCCCTCACCAATTGAGTCACGGGAATCGGTTCCTAAATTTTAGTTGGCATATAACTGAGGGTCAGCATAAGCTATAATAATGGTTCTTTAGGAGGAAAAGCAACACACTGCATACAGTTAAAATCATCCTAATGTAGAAAAGCAAACAAAAGACATTTAAATGGGATAATGATGTCTGAAATTGAATAGGAGGAACCATAAGGTTTGTAAAGTACACCTTTTTTTCAATAAGCAATTTCAACCCTTCCTAAGTTCCTATTACCTTTCTTTGCCATTTTATTATTGCAAATAGTGAAGTAGAAATTCCAAGGAAAGTCAAACAGTACCGTGGTTAAAATGATCCAAACAACTACGCAACTTCGTACATGCTGTCTACTTTGTAATGTGTGATATACTAACATCAATGTTGAAGGAATTTAAATATGATGCTAAACGTGATTAATAACATCAGTAACAGCTGAGTTATTCAAAGGTATACTGTATACTCCAGTAAATTATAACGAGTACTAATGATTCTATAATAAAAAAGTATAGATGTTGTTAGCATTGCTTTCGGGAAAAAAATTAATGTGTGGATGTACGTACTTTATACAGCCGATAATATTGCTCAGCCTGCTTTCTACTTTTCCGAACCAAAACTCGGGAATCAGGGCCCATGCCACTGCATTAAAGAGAAGATTTTATCAAACTAACAGGAAACAAACCCCGAAAGCAATTATCCTTTGCTGCTAAGATGGAAGCTCGATAAGAACATTGCAAGTTCAGGATTAGCATTTTGAATTAAGTTTCACCAATCAAAGAAGGTTAAGCAAAGAATTATCTTTAAATATTAAATAATGGTCATTTTTTTCATCACATAAACAATCAGTTAATTGCAGTCAACAAGTAATCATGACACAATAGTACGATTACATAAACAGTTGCCTCCTGAACATCATTCTTTATGCAAGCCAAGGTTTGGTGTAAGTTTTTTGTTTCGAAAGAGCGATGGATTGTGGAGCTAGATGAGTAAAAAACACCAACCTGTAAACAACTCCAATATTTGGCGTCAAAATCTGAATCTTCTGCAACTGCAGTAGGTAAATGTCACAAACCAAGTATGTCCATCATAATAATCAACAGCTATAACCAAGTTCAAAGAAAACACTGAATGTTTGAAACCCAATCAATCTCTTAAACAGTGAACTGATAGCAAAAGTCATATGGAAATCTACGTGCAAAGCATAAAGCATCATCAACACAGGTGACCACAAAATCACATAAACCTGAGGATGAGCTGTGTGTGAGTACAAGAAAGAGAAGATGCCAGTTTTCACAGAACTATTAATTTAGCTGAATAATATTTGATGCGCACAATTCCTAAGTTCCACATTATGTTGAAAATATATCAGTACTTAAATGGAAAAACGTTGAAGCATTAATGGGTTTACTTTAATTTGTAAATTAGTGACTTACAATATAAATGCAGCTGAAAACCAAATCCTACTGACAGTAAACACTAATACTTTATATTAGCTATGGTTAGACACTAGAAACACTTCAGTTTGTTACATGAGAACATTAGAAAAGGTCCAAAAATACTATAAATCCACAACAGGGACCATGAATTTACTAACACCCATTTCAAATTTACTAACACCAAAACAGTCAGAATGGCAAACTGTGAAGATGAATCACCATATTTAGACAAAAAAACTTACAGATGTTTCATCAACTAAAATCGAAGGCAGTTTCTTCTCAGTTGCAATAACGACGCCATTAGCAGCTGCAAACACCCCATAACAGCGACCTCAGTTGCTTGAAAATGTATACATTTTTCGGGGGATTGGAAGAAGAATAACTAACAACCAAAATCTTATTTTCCCTAAAACACCACTGTAGTAAATCTCATGCTACTCTAAGATCCAAATATAACGAAAAATGATATAAAAACAGGTTACAGCAGAGCTACCAAAGGTGTAGTAGGTTGCATCATTCAAAATATGCACAAGCCAAATAATCATCTATTGGTTGTTAGAGGAGGTTCAGTGTTCAATGTAACAGTGAGCGGGAACATATAGCAAACTTCACCTTTAATTCCTAAAGATGTTTGACCAGATCCAACCGCAGTCAAAGCATGTTCAATTTGAACAAGTTTCCCTGAAGGGCTGCAGACATGAAGATTACAAACCAGACATTATAAGCGCCAAGGCGACATATTTGCTGGAATTAGATGCACAAATCATTAGTTTAGCTGTTTAGAGCGGACCTGAAAGTGGTGAGAGAGAAAGAGTACTGGCTATCACCCATTGATTTCTCGACCAAATTTTACTAACCTGAGGAACAAACTGCAAAACAAATTAAACCCAAATAAGCACCTATATAAATCCTAGAGCTATAAAGTCAAGAAGGTTACCTGATTGAGAGATATTATCAAAACTGAAAACTCAATACCCCAAAGAAGACTAGAATCCAACCTCTATAATTAAAATTCGATCGCAAATAACATATGACTGTATTTCTCAGAAAACGTAAAGGTCTATGCTATAGATAAGTGTTTCGATTTAAACGAAATGCGCTAGCTGCAAGCAAGAATCAATTAACATTCACGATTTTTAAGAAAAAACACTCTAAAAATCTAGCTTTCAAACCGAGAGAGATGTCCGAACACGACGATCACTCATAAGCAAATGACGCATTATAATCGAAGACGAACACATTGATACATTACCTGGATTAGTTTTGGAAATAGCTCGGACAAGTGCAATAGTATTATAGATTGTTGATGTGGGTACAGACGCTTTATAGAATGCTTTCTTGATGGAGAAGAAGCCGATTCTGAATAATTGATGAATTTTTGGTTTAGGCCCATTTATCCCTGGATTTTCCGATTTGGTGTGGCTTTGGGTGTCTACTTTCAAGTATTTTCGGCCCATTATCGATCGTCGAATGATTTCTTACAAATCACTGTTAGAATAATGAGCACGCAATTGCAGAAATTATTTGTATATTATGTTGTTTGAATTGTAAGAAAAATCATTTGCATAAATTGGAAGAAAGAAATAAAAGGTTGATTTTTCAATCGTCATGCTCATGCCCTTTCAGTTCTTCTATTGATGCTGTCTTCCGGACTATAGGAAAACTTCCTCCTTGCGTCTTACGAAGATTTTATGCTGGTTAGGAACTGCAAGAAGAAGATCTCAGCTTTCAAGTTTGAGTCTTCGTTCAAATTCTCAACCGCAGACTCATCAGTTTCCTATTTAAAATGCAGAAAAGATTCCAACAATCATATCGTGCAATGCATTATCAACAGCCCTCATCCAGAAATTTCTGGTTTTTTTCAAAAAGGATTTTCGCTCATCACAGACGAATTCGTGGGGAAATCAGTGCATGCAGCGTGCGTGAAGGGATGGACCCATTTAAGCATCTTTCACACAAACACGTTGATCAATATGTACTCGAGATTAGGGAACGTCAAGTATGCCAATAAGGTGTTCGACACAATGCCTGATAGAAATGAAGCTTCTTGGAATAACATGATCTCTGGATTTGTGAAGGCCGGGTTGAATCTTGAAGCGTTAGGGCTTTTTCTTGAGATGTGGCGTCGAGGATTTGAGCTAAATGGTTATAATATTCCGAGCTTATTAACTGCGTTTAGTAGGTCAGGAAGTATGTTTCATGAAGGACTTCAAATGCATAGCTTGGTTTTGAAGATGGGTTTGGCGTGCGATGTTTTCGTGGCAACTTCGCTTTTGCATTTTTATGGCGGGTATGGCCTTGTTTCTGATGCAGAGGTGATTTTTGAAGAATCTCCTGAAAGAAATGTGGTATCTTGGACCTCATTGATGGTTAATTCTGCAAATAGTGGGTTATTCAATAAGGTGGTTGATTTATACCAGAGAATGAGAAGGGAAGGGACGAGTTGCAATAAGAATACCTTCACTACAGTTATTATTTCTTGTGGAGCACTAGATGATGAATTCTTGGTGTATCAAGTTCTTGGTCATGTAACTAAGTCGGGCCTTCATTCAGATGTTTCTGTTGCAAATTCTCTTATATCAGTATTTGGTGATCTCAACAGGGTCGAGGTCGCCAGTTATATCTTCAATAATATGGAAGAACTTGACACCATATCTTGGAACTCAATACTTGGAGCATTTACTCATAATGGGCTCTCTGAAGAGTCAGTTAGATACTTCCATTTAATGCGTCTTAATCATGGAAAAGTTGATGAAAGCACACTTTCCACAGTTTTGTCAGTTTGTGATTGTGTGGATAACTTGAGTTGGGGCAGAGGGATTCATGGTTTGCTGTTCAAACTGGGATTGGACTACGATACCTGCTTATCTAACACTCTTTTGAGTATGTATTTTGAGACAGGGCAATACAAAGATGCTGAAAAATTGTTTCACAACATGCCATGGAAGGATTTGATCTCTTGGAATTCCATGTTGGCAGGTTATGTCTTGGCTGGCAAGAACCTAGATGCCTTGAGGGTGTTGAGAGAGCTGCTCCGCATGGGGAACAGAACAAATTTCGTTACTTTTGCGAGTGCTTTGTCTGCTTGCACGAATGCTGAGTTTCTGTCTGAAGGGATAGTTGTGCATGCACTTGTAATCACATCTGGGCTCCATCAGAATATGATAGTTGGTAATGCACTAGTCACCATGTATGGAAAGTGTGGCTTGACACAAGAAGCTAATAAGATTTTTCAAAATATGTCGGAAAAGGGATTGGTTACTTGGAATGCTCTGATAGGTAGCTACGCTGAGAATGAAGAAGTTGGTGAGGCAATAAAAACATTCAAGTCGATGAGGGGAAGTGGCATACATCCAAACTACATAACCATGATAAATATTCTTGGATCTTGTCGAGATCCAAGCAGCCTTCTAAATCATGGAATGCCCTTGCATGCTCATATATTATCCACTGGATTTGGGTCAAATGAATACGTGAGAAACTCGTTGATTTCAATGTATGCCAACTGCGGTGATCTCAAGTCAAGTGAGACCATATTTTTTGCTTTAGTAAACAGGACTCCTGCAACTTGGAATGCTATGGTCGCTGCCAATGCTCATCATGGTTACTGGGAAGAGGCCTTGAAACTTCTCCAGGAGATGCAGAGAGCCGAAGTGGATTTTGATCAGTTCAGTCTATCTGCAGCCCTTTCTGCTTCAGCAAACCTGGCTATTTTGGAGGAAGGTCAGCATCTTCATGGTTTCGCTATCAAACTCGGCTATGATAATTATCATTTTGTTGCAAATGCTACCATGGATATGTATGGAAAGTGTGGAGAACTTAATGATCTATTGAAACTGATCCCAGAGCCAAAAAACAGGTCCAGATTATCATGGAATATTTTAATATCCGCTTTTGCTAGGCATGGATGCTTCCATAAAGCCAGGGAGACCTTCCACGAAATGGTGGCACATGAAGCAAAACCTGACCATGTCACCTTCGTCTCACTTCTATCCGCGTGTAGCCATGGCGGTTTTGTAGACGAGGGTCTTGGATACTTCGCTTCAATGACCGCCGACTTTGGTGTCCCAGCTGCTATAGAGCACTGTGTTTGCATCGTCGATCTACTTGGACGATCAGGAAGAATCTCTGAAGCTGAAGCATTTATCGAACAAATGCCAGTTCCACCTACCGACTTCATCTGGCGATCTTTGTTGGCTGCGAGTAAAACCCACGGTCACTTTGAACTCGGAAAGAGAGCGGCGCAACACCTTCTTGCAGCAAACCCATCGGATGACTCTGCTTACGTCCTCTACTCAAATGCATGTGCCACATCAGGAAGGTGGCAAGACGTGGTGGGGCTGAGGGGGAAGATGGAATCTGAAAATGTGAAGAAGAGGCCTGCCTGCAGTTGGCTGAATGTGAGGAACAAAGTGAGCACGTTTGGAGCAGGAGATGAGTCACATCCGGAGTCAGCGAAGATATATCTGAAGCTATCAGAGCTGAAGAAAGGAATCAAAGAAGCTGGTTATGTTGCTGACACAAGCTTTGCGCTGCATGACACCGACGAAGAACAGAAGGAGGAGAATCTGTGGAAACATAGCGAGAGGCTGGCTCTTGCATACGGCCTGCTTAGTACAGAAGAGGGTTCGACTCTTCGGATATTCAAGAATCTTCGTGTTTGTGGAGACTGCCACTCTGTGTACAAGTTGGTGAGCAGTATAGTGGGAAGGGAGATCATACTGAGAGATCCTTACCGGTTCCACCATTTTAGGGAGGGCAAGTGTTCTTGCCACGACTATTGGTAGTCTTTTCATCAACAGCTTCCCCAGAAACCAGATTCATGACACAGTTTCACATTATTTTTTTCTAATTTGCTGAACAGTTTGTGATTCTATATAGCTCTTCACTTTTAGCAGTAAAAAAAACAAGAATGACCAAGACACTGTAACAACCTAACGCATAAACTCATCCTTGTAATTTCTCACAGCTCGAGACGGAGGCAGCACCATTAAATTTGTGAAATTCTTATTATAAAGATTTATACAAATTGCAACTACACATCGATATTATCAACAAGGACCGCGTGGCCTAATGGATAAGGCGCTCGCCTCCGGAGCGGGAGATTGTGGGTTCGAGTCCCATCGCGGTCGTTGCATTTTTTTTTCACTGTTTACAATTTTTTTTTAATATTCTTGCTGTTCACTCCAATATGTTTCTTTTTCTTGTTTCACCATTTGCTTAGTTTTCTGGAATTGTATTTGTAATTTTTTGATATGGTTACCGGTGTTTTTCCTACAAAATTTGCCAAGTCATATGTACGTCATAATCATTCCTTACATTAATCATAAAAAAAATTTATGTTGATTGTAACAAATAACCAACAGTCTTTACACAAATTTGGAGCTCTCTCTCTCTCATTTTTTGGATAATAGAACGAGCACAGGAGCAGATGGCCGGTTTAACATTTGGAGTTTGCAGCAGACCCAACTATCAACAGGTAATTCAGCTGCAAAAGACTGCACCCTCTCCAACTCCTCCCTGCAACAGCACAAAAAAACCTCAGCCAAACCTAAACACAAATTCAACTCGTACAAAGATGATAGCAACAATTTGAATTGAAGCACAATGCTCCTACATTCCACCAGAATGGCCGACGTAGGCCACGACACTGATGACACCTCCGCGCGAAATGATTCTCTTGGCAGCCTCTAATGCAAGCAGTGTTGTTTCTGACTCGGTCTTAATCTTCTTGTTGCCTCCTGGTAGGTAACCCAGATTGAAAGCCACCAAACTAAACCCACAATAAAATAAAAAAAAAGATGATCTTACAGCTCATATTCATATCCAAAGCAGCCATGCTTCATTTCATTGCAAGAAATACTACCTCACAGCAGCACCATTAGGAACAAGGTCCTCCATTTTAGAGTGGCACATAGCATATAGATCAACGAGTCCTCTCTACATAGTAACAGAAAAAGCAGATACAGAAATTCAGATGTAAGTAATGTTTAGGAGACGATGAAGCAACATGAATTTCATACTACCCAAAGCATCTACTATGGACCATCCTCAGCAAAACCAGTAATGAAGTTGAAAACAATCAAGAAAGGATAGAATTGATACATGTTAACTATAAGAGTAAAAGTAATCAAGTAATTTTCTACAATAAAGTTAAGTGCCAAGATTTTCAGAACATTACAAATCTTTACTCATTTGAAACAGAATTAGGTTGCAGAGTGGTTTTTAAGTTTTCAAAGACATACCTGCTACGCTAAATTGCAGAGTGGTTTCATATTTCAAAGCTGAAGTTTGTTGTGTATTAGAGCAAAAATGGAAGGATGTAGGATAGACAAAGAAACGCAGCAAAAAAGGTAATGCTAGAACAGCAAGATGGTGAGTGAGCACCTCATGAGTAGTGAGTGATTGATCCAGCAAAGATGAAGTGGTTTGTAAAGCATCTTTCTGAAGGTCCATTGCAATGACACGACCTCTGCGGGTATCATCAGCAATCAATCTGAGCATCGCTAGGGTGTCGTAACCATTTCCACATGTGGCGTCCACCACCAAGTCCCCTTTTCGGACTACATTCTTCCACACCCTAATACAGCAAATAATCACACAATCAAAACTCCCACACATAAATAAACATATATGTGCGGAACTGCAAGAAATACCTACGCGTGAGCAACCTCAGTTGCCTTCTTCTTGCCGAATATGAATCCTGTCATCACCTCATCCAACCCTAAATTCCAATAAAATTAAAACCCACAGAGGAGAAGAAAAGTTAACTATCTGAATGGGGAACTCGGATGGACCAAACCTGAAAACGGGGAGTCGTTAACTTCCACATCGACAGAATGCGACGCTCGCCTCGTGATAAAGTGAAGCTTTGACGAGAATAAGGGCGGCGGTCGCTGAGAGGAGCGGAGGAGTTTGAGGTTGTTTTGCAATTCTCTAATTTTGTGAGTCGTAGAAAAATATGAATTTGGGCACAATCTCATCATAGCCATGGATGGCGCACCAGTGGCTGGTTGCTAGACCGACATCGACAAAACCACAGTGTTGTGTAGCTCCCCCATTATACTATAAATAAATAAATTAATCCCCCAAAATGTAATTAACAAATTATGAACCCCACTAAAAAGCCAAAATTAACAAATGATGGAAAAAATCTAACAAGGGGTTTATGTTATTCTATTTAACTTTTAAAATCCATGTGAGCAAAGACTGAGAATTAATCATTAACCATATCACTTAAAATGAATTTGTAAAAACCATATCACTGAGTAATGACTCTTCACATTCATCAACCAAAGCACATCACAATCAATAACTCAGAAAATTTTGTTATTGCACCAGCATGATTTTCAGTCATGGTGGAAATAATTATTGGTGTTTTTGGCCTACCACTCTATCCAGACCAGCTCAACAATCTGTTATCGCAGAAAACCAGAAAGGATAACTAAAAGGCACAAAAAAAAAGGGGAGCAACAGCGATCAGCTTATGCATCATTGAGGGCAAGGACTCCAGGTAGCGTCTTTCCCTCGAGAAGTTCCAAGCTGGCACCACCTCCAGTTGAGATGTGGCTCATCTTGTCGGCCAGACCAGCCTTTTCAACTGCAGCAACTGAGTCACCACCTCCAATGATTGTTGTCACTCCTTTCCCACTAAGCTCCGCCAACTTTTTGGCAATAGCCTGAGCAGGAACAATCAGAAATGATTGGTTTAAATTATTGTCCAGTAAAAATGGTATGAAGTTATATACTGAAAATGGAATTTATCACTGCATAAATACCTCTGTTCCTGCTGCAAACTTGTCGAATTCAAAAACACCCATAGGGCCATTCCAGATGATTGTCTTGGTAGAATCAAGAGCTTCGCCAAATGACTTCATAGAATCAGGACCAATATCTAAACCCATCCATCCGTCAGGAATGGCAGATGCTGGAACAATCTGAAAGCAAAAACCGCAATAATTTAGTTCTTGTGAACCACAGATAGGAGAAGAGTGCTGCTTCCATTTGTATATATTCAGCATGTGAAGACCAAGACAAGGCAATATTGGCCCCTGATAAACTCAAAGCAGTTTAAACTTAAGGCATAGAACTGCAATTGAGCCTGTATTACCACTTCTGCAAAACCTGCATACCTTGCTATTGGCATCAGCAGCAAATTTGTCTGCAACAACTACATCAGAAGGCAGCAACAGGGATACCCCCTTAGCCTTAGCCTTCTCTATGAGAGAAGTTGCAAGATCGAGCTTGTCAGCCTCCACAAGTGAGGACCCCACTGAATGTCCTTGGGCTTTGTAGAAAGTATAGATCATTCCACCACCAAGTAACAGAATGTCAACCTTGGACAACAGTGACTCTATAACACTAATTTTGGTAGAGACCTTTGAGCCACCAACAATGGCAGCAAATGGCTTCTTTGGGTTGGCTACAGCTCCAACTAAATAATCAAGTTCCTGAAAAAACATTGAAGTTGAAGATATCATGACTTCAGAATGTAAGTTCAATGATACTATCTGGCAATAAGATGTTGACAACACAATAGTTTGGCGATCCAACAATCGAAAATTGTAAGCTACAAACCTAGAGAGAAATTTAATCATGCTGTCCACAAGTCAGAGGATTTGAAATTACTACATACACTATTGAAGTGAATAGGAAGACTTCTTTGCTCGGGGACAGAGATAATACGAGGTACATACTATATAGAAGCACAACAAACAATAAAAGAAAGTTTGCTGACCTTCTGCATAAGAAATCCCGCAACAGAGGGCTTCAAGTACTTGGTCACTCCCTCCGTTGAGGCATGAGCCCTGTGTGCAGTTCCAAATGCATCATTAACATACAAGTCAGCCAGGGAAGCAAGTTTCTTTGCAAACTCAGGATCATTCTTTTCCTCTTCCTTGTAAAACCTAACATTCTCCAGGAGAAGAACACCACCGTCTGGCAATCCAGCCACCAACTTCTCAACTTCTTCACCAATACAATCATTAGCCATCTTGACCTGACAACCAAAGAATTCTCATATAAGCAAATCATCAGGCCACACCAAAGCATAGATCAGAACAGAAATGTGATGGATATAATAAAAACCTCAAGTCCAAGAAGCTCAGATAGTCTAGGAACAAGAGGCTTCAAACTGTACTTTGGTGTGACACCTTTTGGACGCCCCTGAAAACCACATCATACGGAAACAAATTAATAAGTTTATACTTTCTAATGGCACTAGTGCAGAAAACTCATAGATATAGGGAGTTTTTACGAATAAACAAAAGGTACATATGGCAAAACAATGAAGATCAGTGAGCCTATGAAGTGTGAACGAGCACTAGATTGTATTTCGAATTGAAATTCAATACTTAGTTATCATGCAGGCAATTTTTGTTTTGGAAATTAACAACAATGGCCTGATAAAGAATGATAGATACTAAGACTGCTGGACACAGGCGGCCACCAACGCTATAATAGGAAAATCTTAATGAGAAGTAGACACGCTCAAATGTAACATACTACTCCCTCCGTCCCATAACATTAGTCTTGTTTTATTCCGGCACAGATACCAATGCGAGTAGAGATAGAGAAAATTAATATTTTATTAGTGAGTGTGTATTAATTTTTCTATTTTAGGAAAGAGGACTAATGTTTGGGACAGACGAAAAAGAAAAACAGGACTAATGTTATGGGACGGAGAGAGTAATAAATAGAATTCTAGACTGAAAGAGAAACGTAGAATCCCCATTCCCACAGCCGAATGGCAGTAGCATCTAAGTATTCCATTTACTGAACTCAGTTACAAGCATCTAAGAGTATTACTAAACAAGAAAATCACCAATCCGAAACCTAATGAATTTTCCAATCGAAGATCGCAAGCGTGGCTATAGCAGAACCAAACAGAATTTGTAATCAGATCTTGAAACCCCAAACAAATCAAAATCAAGCAACCGAGGTTCATAAGCACGGTGAGAGGTGTTCGATATGAAACAAATCCATAACTTAAATCAAATATATATAAAACAAACCCAAACGAACGTATAACTGCATAACGTAATGATCAGACACAAATCCTTCAAATACTTACAAGGTGAGTGGTGAGGATAACTTTTGCTCCATGTTCGATCAGATACTTAATGGTAGGGACGGCAGCTCTAATTCTGGTATCATCGGTAATCTTGAGATTATCATCCAACGGCACGTTCAGATCCACCCTCACCAGAACTTTCTTGCTCTTCAAGTCGGCTTCCTTCAGCGAACCCACGCTTTTCTTCGTCGCCATTTTTCACACAAAAATCCTGAACAAAAATCAGTCGGGGTAAGAACAAAACTTATCTAAGAAAATATGCATATAGAATCCAGCAAATTATTAAGGCTAATAAAAAGCGAAAATTGAGCATCACCTTGACAAAATAAATGGAAATCGATGGTGCGGAGAGATCGATCGAGTGGCTTATATATGAAAAGTTAGGGCGTGGGTAATGGCGTAAGACAGCATGATGTCCAAAGGTTTTCTCCATAATTTTGTAAAAATTTCCACTATAACTATTGGATTATGTAACATTAATCAACTTTGCATTTGACTTTTAAATGCAATATTATATCCTTCCATACTTTTGTTATTCTATATTTCTATTAAAATCAATTTACTCAGAAATGGCATTTCTATTGGAACCAGTGTTGTAAAAATCTCCGCCTAGGATCGCTTAGGTCCTGCTTAGGCGCTAGATGGTCCACAATCGAACTCATTATCCTTTAATCTCCGCGTCTAATCAGTCTAGCGAATAATCGGTATTTAGGCACCGCCTATGCCACCTAATTCGTCTATGTGCCGATCTAGATAGTCGACCAAGCTCGCTATGCACCACTTAGGTGATCTATTAAGCGTGCTGCATGTCGCCTAATCAGTTCAGACGACCTATTTTTTAATATACTTTTTAAAAATAATTAAAATTTATATAATCTTACTTTTTATTTATTGATAAATATATATTATAAATATAAAATATTAAAAATTAACTTATTGATTAACTATCGCTTAGACGCTAGATCCTACCCGTACGTCCGACTAGCACCTAACAATTTTTACAATATTGATATGAACCTTTAAATTAAAGAAAAAGCAAATCAACAATCAAACCAAAAGAACGAAAGATTGATTAAAGATAGAAATAAATAAAATAATTCACATCAACAAATAATATCAATTCACATCAAAAACATATAATAGCAACTTACTCGCATAAATGATCGTGTATTTATTTTAATTGCGAATGTTATCTTCAAACTAATAGATGCAACAACTTATACAATGCATTAAAGCACTATTGAAACATGATAATATACACCGTAGAAATATAATATTAATGGTGTAATCAATTTAAATTATTTTTTTTAACATCTTAAATTTATTGTCAAAGCCTAGCCTACAGTTTGCTTGACGGGAGGCCAACTGGGGCGGCGCGAGATCTTTTCTCTACACTCCGAGAAACTAGCCTCACAGCATCCTTAGCAAGATGACGAGGCTGGCTCAACCACAATCCTCCATCAACAGGCAGGATGCTCCCATTGATGTATTTACCTTCACACACAAACACTTCACCAGTCATAAAACTAGAAATGAAACCCCAAAACGGTATAAAGAGTGATGAAAGATAACCAACCAGCATCGGAGGCAATGTAGACAGCAGCCATGGCAACGTCCCATTTATCACCAAGTTTGAAGAGAGGCATATGCTCCCTACCTTTGTTGTTGATCTCATTAGGCACAAGTTTACTCAGGCCAGTGGTGTCTGCGATGGGCCCCGGTGCAATCCCATTCACTCTTATATCATAATCCGTGCCCCATTCCAGCGCCAGATTTCTTGTGAGGGCATCAATGGCTGCCTGGATGGATACAAAAAAACATCAAATCTCAATCATACAAGTCTAAACTTCACCTCAAGCATCAAATTCACAAACCTTGGCTGCAGACGCATGGATCTGATACCAGGTTGCCGTGTAATGCAGAGTGGCGCTGATGTTCAAAATAAGCCCTCCGCTGGTTGAGGTTTTTCCAGCTCCGCCTTTCTTCAGATACTTAAGTGCTTCGTGACACATGGTGAATGTTCCCACGGAATCGATGTCCATAACTGCATAGGGTCAAAGTGAGTGAGTCTTCTTCTAATTAATTCGCATTGAATTTTGACTTTATTTTCCTCTTGATGTGAATGATCAGATTAACCAGTTTTAAAGCCATTGGGAGATAGATCTTCGGCTGCAGAGAGAAAATTGCCGGCTGCAGCATTCACCAGAATGTCAAGCTTCCCGAAATGCCTCACCGTCCCCTCGATGACTCTTTGTGCATCTTCCAGTTTCCGAACATCACCTTCAAATCCAATTGCCAAAAATAGTAATCACGATAAAACTAAGTACAAAGTAGAAAAGCAGATCATATGTATATGATTATGCAGCAGAAATCAGATCGTGAATTCCATAATCAGAATTAGAGAGTAAAAACTGAAACACGCGATGCTCAATTTACTGGAAACAAAGGAGAGGGGTAGTATGAAGTACGGTGATGCCGAGGGAGGTGAGGGCGGAAACGGCGTCGTCTAGGACATTCCTGCGACGGCCCATGATGGCGATAGAGGCTCCGTGCTTTCCAAACTGGGTGGAAATCTCAAGTCCGATACCGGAGCCACCTCCGGTGAGCAGAGCTACCTTGCCTTTGAGTACATCGGACTTGAACGGAGACTCCATCTCTCCGGCGAGAGCGATTCTTATATTGGTCTTTTTCTTCTTGTGAGATATGAGAATGACTGGCTGATTAGATTATATAATAGTGGTCAGCTTGTATGGCAATATTTCACATTCGCGCTGGGGCCTCCCTACAAATATTGCTTCTTCCGCCTCTCTCTTTTTTGGGTTAGTTTTTTCGAAATCGAAATACATTATTTAATAATGCACGTTCATTGGTGGACCCTTGATATTGAGCCTCCCTGAATGAAGCCTATTTAAAAAAGAAAGCTCCAAAACTGGGTCGTCTATTTGTGTTCTCCATAAATGGTGGAGAAGGCCGACAGTCCCGTCGAGATGGTAAAGATATTTATTATTGTGCAAAATGAAGTGGAACTTGTAAGAAGGAAGTGCTTGAGAATATCACAAAGTTGATTGATGAATTTCACAACGCTTATGTTTCACGCGGTTCTATGGCTGGGGATTGCATCAATTGTTTTAGAATATTTTGTTTACACAGTGGAATGCTATATAAGTCTTTTGTTTAATCATGTTTTTTAAGATTCATTTTCGTTGCGCCTAGTTATTCAAGGTTTAGATTATTGGAGCTCGGTTTAATCAGCTGGTGAGGATGATTAATTTGACATAATAATGCAACTTTTGGCAGAAAAATGCCTAGATTACAGATCATACCATTTCTGCCTACACAAATTCCATCCATTGACATGAATAAATGCCAGAAAGCCACACGGCACAGATAAAACACACTCCAATTCATCTCACTATTATGTTTGGGACTCATTGCCAAAGCGACTAGAAAGATTACAGCTCCTACAGATTTATAGAGAGAAAGAGAGAGATCAAAACGAGACATACGTTCTTGTTATCAGTCACTTGGTTGATCCTGGGAAGGTGGTGGCTGCGAAGGATGCTGAAGAGACTGCGGCCATGGCAGGAAGGGAGGTGGAGGCCCGCCGTAAAGTGCAGCCTGATCAACCGGCTTCCCCATTATCATTCCAGGTGCACCATTTGGGGCCTGCGGGGGCATGTAGTAATATGGAAGAGCATCTGGAGCTGATCCAACCAATGGAATGGCAGCCTTGGTAATGCCAAGGCCCTCTTCTTTCAACTCATCTCTAGGAATGATATCAACTAAGAAGTCAAAAACATCAGTTCTTGAGATAGCAGCAGCTATGTCATTCTTCTGAAGAGTGCGCCTTTTGTTTTCTTCTGTGTGGATCCAAGATCGTAGTGTCAGCTCCAAGATGAACATTTCACATGCCTTTGCAAATATAACAGGAGCTTCAGCAGATATCATCCTAACATCCTCATCGGCTTTCATTATCTTCTTTATTCGGGCGAGCGGAAGACTGTGGTTCTTGAAATCAGTAGTTTGATCAATTTCTTGCATCTGATTCGTCCAGAAAGCTTGAAGTTGTTGTTGTTGTTGTTGCTGTTGGCTCTGAAAATGCTGGGCCTGGTGGTACGCAAGCTGTTGTTGAGGAGCAAAACTAGTCGGAGAGGAAACTGTGCCAGCTGGAGTGCCAGTAGCCACCATAGATTGTGTCTGGTACGGAGTAGTATACGCCATTGAACCACTGCCTGCTGCAACTCCAACTCCTGGCTGCTGCTGTTGCTGGTTATGGTGTGGGAGTTGCTGCTTTTGATCTGAATGATCCATGTCTACTGAAAACGCTATGTCAACTTTAACAAACTATAAGCTCTCACCCTGACACTGCAACAGATAATGAGACATCGGCCATGGAAAAGTTGAGATAAGCAAGAATCCCAGGTCTTCCAGTAAGCAACAATAAACATTATACATGCATCTTAGTAAACAAGGCCTAACAAGTGGTATTAACATGAAAAATAATGCAACAAGTTGGAGTTGAGCACTATTATGATTATCACGGGAAATGTGATGGAAAGAAAATCAGCAAATAATACAGAGTTCATGAATCCCTTTGCATTAGAAAAGGCAAAACAAGGAAATCTGAGACTCTTTTCTTCTCCAAATCTAAACCCAGAACAAATTCCAATCAGGTAAACCAACAAATCAAGATATATGCTGAGAGTTTCTTGATGGTATCTGCAATTCTGCATGTTGAATTGTTCTCACATATGCAATATATACAATGTCCTACCATTATCGTCGCCAATCTCACATTAGACTAAAATCTTGAGCTCGGCCCTGCATATAATTCCTTCTTCTAGATGTGTCGTCGAAGTTATATACAATAGTCGGAAAAGAAGATTTTCCATAAACAATTAATTAAAGATTAAAAAGTAACACAGTAACCATTTCAAGCTCCATCTTGTCTACCTCATCAAGTAAAATATCGTTCCCAATTTAAAACCTCGCCCAACAGTTATTTGTGTACACGAAAGATAAGCCGAAAAAACAAAAGTAAGAGCGGAAACCTGTCCGAGAACACCAACAAAGTAAAAAGTATGGAAAAACTCAACCAAAACCACAAGAATTAAAAAGAGGAATTGATTGGGCCTTGGAGTCGATACATACAGGGATTTGAACAAATATTTTTAATAGTAATAAGAGAGGAATAGCGGCTGATCATGAGGTCAACTCAAATATATAAAACAAACAATCACAAAAAACAAAAAAGCTTTAATCGATGCGAACACAAGAAATTCTATAAATAAATAAAATATAAAAGAAAGCATCTCCAGACGCAGAGCAGAAACATCTCAGCAAGGAATCAAATAAAGAAAGCAAATATACGCACCCATATTTATCGGGAAATAGAACAACCCTAAGAGAGGAGAAGGGACGATACGTGTAGGTTGTGTAGGTAAACCTCACAGATATATATGTAAGTTGAGAGAAAGAGAGAGGGGAAAGTAAAGAAGTAGGGAAGCAAGGCAGAGGGTTTTGAATATGGTCCGATGAGAGAGAATCTTGGGACAGGTGAGATGCGTGGCATCTGGTGGAGAACCCGAAATTCAGAGGAAGAGCGCTGGATCTCTCCACGTGTCCCCTCCCAGTTGGTGCTCAGCTGCTGTGACGTAGCCAAGGTGACATGTCAATGCTCATTTACTCACCACTTTATTTATCCTTCGTCTTCTTCTTTTTGTTTTTTTTTTTTTTACTTCATCAATGTATGTTAATGTTAGTATTATTATTACCACTTTTATTATATGTTTCTCACAATTTTTGTCCGCAAATTTGTGAGATTTTGAACAGTCACACCCTTTAGGGTCTCCACTGAATAATATAAACTATTTTTTTTCCAATAGAGGTTCGTGTATGAATTAGTGATTTGATATATAAACTTATGTTTTCTAAAATGTTTGGATTAATCGATGAACATTTTGCTTTGAAATTAAAAATGCGGAGTAGGGTTCTTGTTGAGGGGGGGTATGCACGTGGCAGATCAGCCAATGAGGCTAGGAAAGAGCCTGGGGTCACGTGATTAAGACCAAAACCCACGGGACCACATCATCTACAACCACATATGTTTCATTTTTCCAGCGCATCTATACGTGTGTAAACCGTACAGCCATCTTCCATCCCAATCTTTTCCCCCTCTCTTTGCATTGAATTGTATTCTTACAGACGAAATTCAAACGCAATAAACTTGACATTTGTGTATGATGATGAACATTCACGGCAATTTCATCAGCAGTCCTTGGGTGTGTACAATTGAATCAGAAGCTAATTGCTTTCATTAGTAAACAAACAACATACCGAAACGGAAACAAGCCTATCAACTGGCCTTCCGCGGCTGGGCTGCAGTCGACATTACGCGCAACCGGCTGGCAATTTCTGTAAATGATGGCCTCACCACTGGATTCGGGGCCCAACATTCTTCCATCAATCGTTTCCATTCTGAATCGCAGTAATTTGGGATGGTAGGCCTCAGCGTGTTGTTCACAATGCCTCCTGCAAGTTTGATTTGATACAAAAACCTTTACTACAAAAAAGTAGAATCTTTCTCGATTGGCAAGACGAGGTCAAGAGCCATCGTAAGATGATACCACAAAATAAAGTGTTTCTTATAAGGACATATATCTTCCTAAAACACTGGAAGTAATCCTAATCAGGGTAGCTCGTGTCCATCCATTTTAATGTCTGGCAAGTGGCAATATATCTTGAGGCAGTGTTTGGACGGTTTCTTATTAAGGAAATATATCTTCCTAAAACACAACTAAAGACAGGCATGTTTTGCACTTCTCTCAGATAGCACTACTTACGGTGCATCATTCCCATAATTCCATCCCCCCAAGAAACATTCATGCATGCATATCCAGACCGCTTAAAAGGTTGTCAGGAAAGCCATTCACCGTCGCATACCATAAAAGAAATGAGTGTGAACAGGGGTTACAAACCTATGATTGCGCCGTAATGCATGTTGGCATAAGGCTCCTCTCCAGTGAGTATCTCCCACAACACAATACCAAATGAAAAGACATCAACCTGCCAGGCAGAAAACCAAATCCAACAATATGATTATGGAATTACATAGAAATGGAAGTGATGCTTGAATTAGCTGGCAGAAAAGACGAGCATTATGAATATACTAAATTAAATAGTTCTCTTTTCTTCGACGTTGCAGAGATCTTAGTTCAGAACAGTCGGTGAGTTTTGGTTTGCAGGGTAGTATGCCAAATTGCCGTTGAAGTAGCTTATGTAATTATTATTCATTTTCTGAAAGGAAGAAACTCCTTAAACAGAATAATATTTCTCAGTCCAAATACAATGAGAGTCTTGGATCTGGAATCTCTAATCAGCATATATCAATCTTTAGGTTTACTTTCGATTCAGTTTTGTGGAGCAAAACTTGTATATTACAGATCTTACCTTCTCAGAAACTTTATTGCTACTACCATTTAATAGCTCAGGAGCCATCCAAGGCAGAGTTCCCCTGACTCCACCAGAAACCAAAGTATTCCGCTTAATTTTTGATAGACCAAAATCACCTACCTGACAAATTGCATAACAATGTAAGAATCGGCCGATAATATCATAACACTGGAGATGGTGAATGACAATTAAGATTCCAATAGGGAGACCAAAAAAGGTCAAACCTGACAAGGAATAATAACTAATGAGAGTTAGGAGGCATCGTCGAACAATCCAGTAAAAAAAAAAATTAAGTTCCAACATAGATTACCTTGCATATAGGCCTCGAAGAATCTTTCAAGTTAACTAGTAAATTGTCGCATTTCAGATCGAAGTGCACTATATTCTTTGAATGCAAATATTCCATTCCAAAAGCTGCATCCATGGCAATTATGAGCCGCTTACGACGATCAAGGTGTCTGCAGTGTTACGTGTAAAAACAATTAAAAGTGAATCGAAATAACTGCAAGTGAAAGAAAGGCATCATTCACGGCTATTGTTTTGTCCTATGCTTAAAAATCAAAATAATAGATCAAGCACAAGCAATAGAATTTCTGATGGGGTAACAACAAACTCCAAAATAGAAGTCAACTACAACTCCAGTTGAAAACAATACCTATCTTTACGAAGTAAAACATGTCGTAAAGATCCATCAACCATGAATTCTGTGACAGTAGCCAATGTACTCCCTGGTCCATCTTGTACAACACCATAAAATGCCACCACATTCGGGTGGTGAAGCTTTGAGAGAATCTCAGCTTCCCTCCAAAACTCATTGGTCTGAAAGTGAGAATTAGTTAAGCAAGGTCCAAAATACATGTATGGTACTAGACAAACATTGCTGCCTATTTCTTCAATCCGCTCAGTATAATTTTTCAACAATGGGCAAAGTTTTTTAAGCAAAAAAACAAAATACTTAGTGCAACACCCTTAAGATTATACTGACATGGGAAAAATTGTGTCATAGGAACAAAGAATCACAAACCAGTCTCTCTTGCTCTGATTGTCGGCCAGTGAAGCAACTCTTTTTGATGCGCTTGATTGCTACATCTGAGCCTCTCCATTTTCCATGATATACAGTTCCAAATGTGCCAGAACCAAGTTCCCTCAATTCTTCAAGGTCTGCATTTTTTATAATCTGCAGGCAATCCACCAGCTTGTTACAATTAAAAATTGGTTATTACAGGTAAGTAAATCAAAAAATTATAATCTTCAAGAAATTCATGTTCCAACTAATGTCACGTTCAGAAACCATAATGTGAAATGTTAAATTAACAGACTTTATCAAGGTTCAATGCTAAAACACATGTTAATCCACAATAACTTTTAAAAAAATTCAGAATAAACTAAGAAGAATTGTCTTGAAACATAGCATGGGGTTGCAATCAACTGAACAAATAGTAGTCTAAGTTCTTATAATTCCAGGTCACTGTTTGAGGAATGTTAAAAGAAGGCAATAATTAGGACCAACCTGCAATGAGTTGTAATCAAAATCCACCAAGGATGTATCTAGAGGAGGTAAGCCAATATTTCTAATCCCTTCCTGAAGTATTAATAAATCAATATTCTGTTAAAAGTAGTATTCAGTAGAAAACAATTAATAATTGATTATGAACAAAAAAAAAATACCTCATACTCTGAATCTGGAATTCTCATATTATCGATCATACCGCTATATTGAACACCATCATTAACATTCACTTGTGATGCATTGTAATCGGAATGAAGAGGCATAGAGACAGGTTCATCTCCAGCTGGTATATCTTTCTGATCCTCTTCACTGTAATTCTCTTGAAATCCTGGGTGACTAGGAGGAATTCCAACTCTTGCAAGTGGCACAAAGTCATATCCTAAAGGAGCCCCCCCTTCAACTTTTGCTAGTCCAGAAGAAAACATAACATGGTCTTGATCAATTAGAGAAACATCCCTTCTCATAAACCCATCCCCTGCCAGCCTCTGGAAGAAGGACCAATGCTGAGGTTCATGGTTTTCTATATTCACGCTTAAACCAGCTCCATCTTTTGGTACAGGACCGATATCAGCTGAGCTATCAGAAAGAGCAGCTTTTGAAAATATATCAGATAGAAGATCGCGAGGGAACCGATCATTGATATCAATAAGTATGTCTCCCTGTTCGGCTCTAGGAGAAGCAGCCATCCGTTCTTCCTCAGTTCCCACAACTGCAGGAGGCTGAGAATGCTCGTGAACATCATTAGCATTGGACTGACCACCAGCTCCACCAACCCAATGAGCTGTAGAATCTTTGGAATGTTTAGTTGAATTCTCTTGGCTATCAGAAGGAAGCTTTGAACCAGCTTCCACCTCTGTCAGAACTTCCTTTTCATGAAAGGAATCTTTAACGTCAAGTACATCTACCTTTTGAGTCCCGCAGTGCCCATTATCAGAGGTTTCAGGCTCTTCAATAGGAGAAGTAGAAATCAACTGCTCGGTAGGAATAACAACATTTCCATTTTGCAAGTTTTCAGCAGATCCTGAAGCTAAATCTTGCTGCGTAGCACCAGAGTGCGACTGATTGACAAGAAACTGGGAACTGCGAGAATCATCTGACTTTGATATTCTGTTAAGCAAGCCTCCCTGCTCTCGAGGAATTCGCTCAGAATAAAAAACCCTTTGAGGAGGAAAGGAAGACTCGGAGTGGCTAAAATCAGTGGGATCACATTCTGAGTTGAAAGATTCAAGAGCGGGAACATTACCAGATGCATAAAACTCATCACCACTGGATTTAGATGGTTGGGTCGTATTAACTAGATCAAAAGGTTTAGAGGAATGAACAGATTCCTGTGGCCTCCATTCACCCTTTGTTGAAGAGATATCGCTGTCCAGTTTAGGTATCAAAATATGTGACTCCTCAACTGGAGAATTAACTTCTCTGTTACCATTGCCTTTACTTTCCCGTTGGACTGGATAATCACCTTTCAGCTTTGCCTCCTTTTCTTGAATTTGTGTGTCTTGTGCATTAAGGGAACCGGAAGACTTCCCTTCAAGACCTTTCTGTTGAGAAACAGCCCCATAGGAATATTGTGGCACAGCACTTTCTGAAGGGGCAAGATAGGAAGGATGCAGATTGTAGCCAAATTGTGGAGGATGATGCTCGTCTTCATGCACAACCTGACCATGATAGAAGGGTACAGTTTCATAAACATTTGAGGGATTTGGTAGAATAGGTTTAGAAGATTCACCAACTGTAGATGAAACAAGAAAGCCAGCCATATGGGTCACATCTGAAGTATTAATCCCAACAAGTTCCTTAGTGGTCCTACATGTATCCCTTTCGACATTAAGAGTGTCCAGTTTATTTAAATTGTTTCCTGATGAGTTTGCTAACCCACGAAAATTAGAGCTTTTCCGAGATCCAATGTCCATGCTATTGACAGCAACTACATACTTCATCTCTGAATCACCATCAGTGTTGGCTAGACTGAAATGAGCATCTTCCAAATCTTCAAGAGAGAATAAAAACATTCGAAGTTTTCTTGATTCTTCTCTACCATTGAGTACATTGCACTCTTCCATCATGTTCAACAGATCCTCATCACTTGAGACAGAGACTAACGCATCAAGATCCTCCCCAGGAAGCTGATATTTTATGGTATGAGTCTCATCATATATTGCCGTAGTTTTCAACCATAGCTCTCTCCATGTAATGTCCCTGCTTATTCGGATAATGCGAGTTTCACCACCAACATATCTGAGCTTTCCATCACTGGGGCGAGGCAGTATTTTACCACCAAAACTGCAGAGAGCCTTAAGCTTCAGTGATGAGCTGTCTGATGTCCCAGAGGATGAATGCATAAGCATGCACTGGCTGTTGTAATCTGATGAGGCAAGTGGCATTGTTTGCAAAGAACCATGGTTACCTCTGTTTCCATGCAAAGACATATTTCTCGGCTCAACTTCTGTCGAAGCTTTTCCGGTTGCGGCAATCATGGGAACATCTGAGCCACTTTCAGATCCAGTATGACTAATGCCTAAAATCCCCTTCAGGTCCAAGTAACCAGGCGCATAACTGGGATCCTCATACATATTTGTAGTAAATGGAATCTTGGGATTCACCCGGTCACGCATGAATTCGAGAGCAAACTCCTCACCAGTTTGTATCGAGTAATTAAGAACTGGTTTAGGCTCTGAAAAATTATTATCTGCTGACATCAGACCCGGATTTGCATGACCTGAAACACCTGCCCTATGAGCTAGTGATCCATGATCTTCACTTCCACATTCTGATGAATATTGTATAATATTATGATTTTGCAATGGCTCCATATTGAACTTAATAAATTTTTCCTCTTTCAAATAAAAAACCAATGGGGACAACTGCTGACACCACAGCTCGATGAATAACTTGCAATAGCCACACAGAAGCACCAAAATCCCCACAGCTGTTGGTATACTTCGATTGAAATCAAGTTCAGCAGCACTCACAAAATACATAAGTACAAATATCTAGCAACTTCTCTCACTCGAGATGCAATATAAGAACGCCACCATCATCTCATCGTCAATGACAATCCTGAATCGGGCAAACTGCCAAAGAGTGAAACATAGCATATTAATCTCGAATCAAGCATCACATTTTCTAAACTCAAATCCACGATCGCTCCTACGACCCAGGAGATTTCCTACACGACTAACAACTGTGTAAAAAGCCAAAAGAAAATACAGAGACACACTTTGACTAAAATGAGAAATGAAGGGGTTCGCAAGCCACTCAGGAAGTTGAAGTAAGAGACATCCTATCTCAGTCCATAAGCAGCAATTAACTCAGCTTACAGTTAATAAAAGTCACGAAACGGGGAAAAGGAGGGATAAATCAAATACATAATCCCAGAAATATTCAGACTAATCCGGAAATCCTTAACATAAGGAATAGCACCCGAGGCACCAATCAACACAAGATTCAATCAACTCTGCCCGTGCAAAGGTAAACTATACTTCACCGAACTATCAGACGATAATTCCGTTAGTTTTCCAAAGTACATACATACAAATACAAATACATGCATACAAAGTAGAAATCAGAACTTAGTAACTGCTTGGCAGCAAGACCCCTAATTTTCCAAAAAAAAAAAAACACCAACAAAAAAAGGTAAAGCAGATTCCAGTAGAATTTGCAGAAGAAAAGAAGAAGCTGTACCCGAAGAGGGCAATGCAGTATGAGAACTAAGGGTGTTGACAGTTGACCAAATCGAGAATATCGCTGCGCTCCATTTCCGGATAGCCAAGCTAGAAATTTGAGTGTAAAATCAGCTAATGGTGTCCAAAGGGTTTTTACTTCTTTTTTCTTTCGTAATTTAGAAAATAGTGTGAATGACACGTTTTTTGCCCTCACTCAACTATCCAATATTTGCAGATTCGCTTCCAAATAAAGTTAATTCTCACGTGTCCATTTAAAAGAATTAACCAATTCGCGGTGTTAGGTGTTATCAATATAAATACTATTCAGATTTAGATCAAAGATCATCTTATATTTCATTATATATAAGTAAAACGGTTTTATTTTTAATAATTACATTTAAATCATATTTTCTATTATATTCTAATTTCTCAAGTCTCTATTATGATGTGGTTTTACCTATTTTGTGTGTTGTGCGTACATAGTATTAGCACAAATTATTTGTTTCACGCGAAAAAAAATCAAAACAATCACACCCATGTTCGAGAATATGCAAAGGAATAAAAATTTAGGTATATCTTTGATTTAATAAGTAGATTTAATGACAATAAAATCGCAACGGCGGTTGCGTCGGGATTAGAAGTCCACGGACGGCTGGATTTTTTGTATTATTATTTTTGGACGGTGGAAGATGCCTGCACCTTTTCTTATGCAACACGGAGACGACTTTTTAGAAAATTACAATTTTAGATCTCTGCTTCTTCGACCATCTTCTAACTTCTGTCATCATTTTGTAATTTAATGAAAAAAGTTTTTTTTTTTTTCATTCAGTAACTTCTAAGTAGTTAGAACTACATTACTTTTTTTTTTAATTCTTAGTTTTTCTTTTTTTTTATTAAGTTGTGTCTAGGAGATTAAATGAGTTGATAAATAATTCTAACATCGAGCATAATATGATAAAAGAAATCGATATACAATTGAAACAAAGATAAATCGCGTTTATTTTAGGCACGACCTTTCATTTGTGAAATTTCGGCAGCCATGAGCGACGAAACGCAAACTCATGGTTATTTAGCGTCAACTCAAAATATAGAGATCGTGCAAATATCGACGAAAATTTGAGTAGTTAATCAATTAGCAATTAACTCAATTTGGCTTGTTATATTTTTTTTGGTGTAGTCTGCAATCACAATTTACATTAACTCACATTAAATGCAATGCGAATTAGCACCAAATTTAAGATAAGTTAGAAAGAAAAAAATCTAATTAATCTATTGAAAAAAAAAATCTAGTTAATCTATTGAACTTCGTCAAGAATCTCATTTAATCATCCCTTGACCATCCTTTAGACTTGGTGATTCCACAAACCGTTGTGAATAATGTGGAGGCAAGGTGGAATTAAAAAAATAAATAATTAGGAGAGAAGCTCACTACAATGAATATATTTTGCAACATGAAGCTTTGGCTCATAATCTTATTTTATACTCCCTCCGTCCAAAACAATTGTCTTGCTTTCCTTTTTCGTCTGTCCCAAACAATTGTCTTCTTTCCTAAAATGGAAAGTTAATACACACTTACTATTAAAATACTCATTTTCTCTATCTTTACTCGCATTGGTATCTGTGTCATTTTCAAACCAGACAATTGTTTTGGGACGGAGGTAGTATAATTTTAATTTAATTTACAAATAAGATAAATAATTAATATATATATTATATACTCCCTCCGTCCCTTATAAGTAGTCCCTTTTCTTTTTGGCACGGAGATTAAGGGGGCGTTTGGTTGGTGAGTTTCGGAATGAGGGAATGGAATGATTCTGAAATCCACTGTTTGGTTAAAGGGTATGTGAATGAAAAAATGGGAATGATACCCAAATACTTGGGAATCACCAAAACCCTCCAAAATGGTGGGTTTTCATTTTCATTCTCATATCTCATTACCAAAATTATTTATTTCATACTATTTTATAATTATTTTTTTATTTATTTATATTTATAATATTACTCTAAAATATTTTGATAATTATATTACTCCCTCCGTCCCGGGTCTCTTGAGACGTTTGACCCGGCACGGAGGTTAAGAAAAAGTGATTAAGGAGTTAGTGGGGTTAGATTAGTTAGTTGATTAAATTTTAAAAAAATAGAAATGGAAAATGTAAAAAAAGCTCCACTAATTAAAATTCAAATTACAACTAATGATTACATTCTCTTTTGATCAAATCACTAATTTGGAGCCAAATTTTTCACACTATCACTAATTTGAATTTACACAACAAATGGCCACATTAAATAGACCCTAAACATGATCTCAGAATCATTTTTCATCATCGATCATTAAAAAAAAAAAAAAAGAAGGCCGAGAGCAAGAGATGCCATGGAATCAACCCGTGAGCTTTCGGATTCGAAGCGGAATGAGCTCGTCCAATTTCTACTTGAAGGCAGCAAGGATGGTAAGCCTTTAAGGGGCAGGATCACCTCAGCAACCAGCCGTTTTGGAGTCCACCGATCCACCGTTCATCGGCTTTGGACTGCTGCAAAAAAAACAAAGAGAAGAGATTGGGTATATTCAATTGAAAAATCACAAAAAAAGAGTCAAAAAACAAGGGAGTTTAGAGTTGGACCTTGATAGGTTGTCAAGGATGACATATTCAAGTAGGAGTACAATAAGGGGAGTTGCTAGTGGTCTTGGGGTAAGTAAATCATCAGTTGGGAGATGGGTGAAAGAGGGCAGGATTAGGGCACATACGAATGTCATTAAACCAGAGCTGACAGCCTCAAACAAGGTAAGTAGGCTGAAGTTTTGCCTTCAGTCATTACATTTAGATAGAGTCCAAAACAAGATCAAGTTCATGGAAATGCACAACACAGTCCATATAGATGAAAAGTGGTTCTACATGACAAAAACCACACATAGGCATTACTTAGCACCAGGGGAAGAAGACCCTTATAGAAGTTGTAAGAGTAAAAAGTTCATTACCAAGGTTATGTTCATGTCAGCAGTAAGTAGGCCAATAATCACAGATCAAGGGCATGTAGTATTTGATGGCAAAATAGGCATCTTCCCATTCACATACACTGAACCAGCCAAAAGAAACATCAAGAATAGATGTGCAGGGACAATAGTTACAAAGCCAATTGAATCAGTCACAAAAGATGTGATTAGAGATTGTTTGATCTCTAAGGTATGATCCTTATTCATTCATCTTCTCAGCTCAAGACATCATTGAAGAGGTTTAGGCACATTTATGAGCAAATAGGAGCAGGATCACTTGCACACAGGCACAATTAGTATAAACCAACTGCACACAGGCACAAATGCATTCATATTCTCAGCTCAACACATCATTGAAGGGGTTTAGGGACATTTAAGAGCAATTAGGAGCAGGATCACTTGCACACAGGCACAATTAGCATAAACCAACTGCACACAGGCACAAATGCATTCATCTTCTCAGCTCAACACATCATT
>JAPKLW010001097.1:0-49937 GCA_026898455.1 Plectranthus barbatus
AATCCCAAAGTGGCACTCATATAGTTAGTGACCTAGCTTTGATTTAAGTCCTTGAAGCCCAACGGGGAGATAAATACTATAATTATTGCTTGAGCCCATTTGTACACCTCTAAGCTTAATATAATGGTTGGGCCAAAGTAATTTCTCAAGCCTAAATAGGCATCGGGGCCAAAAGTCAAGAATCATGGGCCAAATAATTCATTTCGATAATCACCTCGTCGTTAGAGTTGTCAACTGGGTCGGGCCGACCCAGCCCAGCCTAGCACGGCTGAGGCCCGGCCCAGGAACGGCCCACGAATCAAATGGTTTTGGTGGGCCGGGCATAAGTGTATTCGGTGGGCTCATATTGAGTTTTTTTTAAGTCCAGGCCCGCCCCAGACCCATCTGAGCACGGGACCAGCCCGGCCCAGGCCTAGGACCAAGCCCGAACCAACCCAGGCCAAGGACCGACCCATCTCAAACCCATGTACAGCCTGGTTGGGCCCATCTCAATTTTTAGTTAGTTTTTATTATTTTATACTAGTTATTTTAATTCTTTCTATTAATTTAACTACTAAATAAATAATTTTAAGTGTTCATAATTAAATATAACTTAATTGAATAATGTTTCTTTCAAGAAAAATTACAAATACTCCTTAAAAATTAGTTTTAAAATAAATAAAAAATAAAAATTATAGTTTATATTAAATCCATCTCCAGCCTACCTCAGACCCACTTCAAGTCCACTTCAAACCCAACCCAACCCGATCCAAGCCCACTTCATAGTGGTTCTGGGTTGTGCTGGGCCAAAAGAAATAGAAATTGGCCCGGCCCGGCACAGCCCATCTCACTAGTGGTCTCGGGCTGTGCTGGGCCACATAATTGGTGGGCCTACCCGGGCCGGGCTGGGCCAGAACGGCCCAGTTGACAACTATACTCGTCGTACGTGATTTAGATAAAAATCGTGAAGTGTAATTCTAATTCGTCCTCTATAATGTCCGAAGGGTTGGTTTCTTGAGAGACGGTCTCAACATTTTTTTATTGTGAGACGTACTTTAATACATCATTTCAATAAGTTAAATACATTATTTCATTTTAAAAAATTACATTATTTGCAACAAAGAAATACATCATTTATAATAAAGAAACACATCATTTCATTGAATTCGTTTCACAATAAAAAATAGTGAGACATCATTTGCAATAAAGAAACACACCATTTCATTAAATTCATCTCACAATAAAAACGATGAGACCGTGTCATCTGAGAATTTGTCATGTCCGAATTAATTCTCTAGCAAGAACTAACGCAGTTTGTAGTTGGAAATATAACTGTAGGGAAATATATTTCCTGTATTTCACTCAACTGATAAAAACATTTACATAGGGTTTATATAGACAAAGAAATAAATCTATACTAAATCTAATATACAAGATACATAAGATATACAAAGATACTAAACTATCAACTATATCTTAACACCCCCCCCCCCCCCCGCAAGCGAAGACAGAGGTGTCAGTCGCAGCTTGGTGCAGAAGTGCTCAAATAAGCCACGAGATAAACTTTTGGTGAAGATATCGGCAATTTGATCTTCGGAAGAAACGAACTTTGTGTTGAGTTTGTTGGAGAGAACTAACTCACGGACAAAGTGATAATCAATGTCGATGTGCTTTGCCCGCTTGTGTGATATAGGATTCTGGCTGAGAAAAAGAGCCGATGCGTTGTCCGAGTAGAGAATTGGCGTGGACGGAAGAGTAACATGCAGCTCGCGTAGTAAGTTAGCAATCCATTGCATTTTCGAAGCTGTATTGGCCATTGCACGATATTCAGACTCACAACTCGACCTAGAGACCGTCGGTTGTTTCTTTGCACTCCAGGAAACCAAGTTTGGACCGAGGAATATGGAAAACCCGTATGTGGACCGGCGAGTTTCTGGACACCTCGCCCAGTCGGCGTCCGAATAGGCCCGGAGATGAGGATCGCCGGAGGAAAACGTCAAACCATAGCGAACCGTACCTTTAACATAGCGAAGGATACGTTTCAGAGCTTGAAAATGTTCAACAGTTGGATGTTGCTGGTACTGGCTCATAGTGTTGACAGAGTAGGCGAGATCCGGTCTTGTGACTGTCAAATACTGCAAGGCGCCGAGGAGAGACCGGTAAAGGGTCGGATCTTCGAATGAAGATCCATCCGACGTGAAAGACACGCCAGGATCTAGAGGAGTGGATACCGGCTTTGCATCTGTCATATTTGTGCGACGAAGAATATCCAGAGCATACTTTGTCTGAGTAAGATACAAGCCGGTGGACGAATGGAAAGCTTCAAGACCAAGAAAGTAACCAAGTTTGCCAAGATCCTTGGTACTGAATTCCTTGTTTAAGCGAACCATGAGAGCGGATATGGCAGCCGTGCTATTTCCGGTGATTATGATATCGTCAACATAAACCAGGAGATAGATAAGGACTGAATCTGCCTTGAGCACAAATAGTGAAGTGTCTGATGAGCTGCATAAGAATCCCAAAGACAGTAAGAAAGTCCGGAAGCGCTGGTACCAAGCCAATGGCGCTTGCCGGAGTCCGTAGATATCCTTCTTCAGAGAGCAAACGTGAGATGGAAATCGAGAGTTAACGAATCCCGGAGGCTGTTCCATGAAAACCTCATTTGATAGAAATCCATTTAAGAAGACGTTCTTGACATCTAACTGATGGAGAGGCCAAGACTGCATAACAGCAACAGCAATAACAATACGAACCGTTGAAGCTTTGACTACAGGGCTGAATATGTGAGTGAAGTCAAACCCAGGTACTTGACTAAACCCTTGAGCGACAAGCCGTGCTTTGTAACGATCAACAGATCCATCAGCAAGCAGCTTAGTTCTGTAGACCCATTTCGAGCCAACGATGTTTGCATTAGCCGGCCGTGGAACCAGAGTCCACGTGTGATTCTTTGATAAGGCCGCAAGCTCTTCATGCATAGCTTGAGTCCATTCAGGAACCTTGAGTGCAGACTTGATGCCGCGAGGTTCCGGTAGAGCTGCAGAGATAGAAAACACAGAAACCAGATTAATGTCGACCGGATATCGGGGTTTAAATATCCCAGACCGGGCACGCATTTGCATGGGGTGTCGAGGAGGTGGTGAGGGAGGCGGATTAGGGTTTTCAACCGGTGGTTGCTCGACGGGAGGAGGATCGGTGTGAGCGATAGGAATTGTGGTGGGTGGAGGGGCTTCCGAATGACAAAGGATGCATGGAGGTTCGGAGATGGGAAGCGAGCTAGGGCTGGCGACCTCGGAAGGCGGATGTTCGAAGAACTCCGTGAGGGTGAGGCGAGAGAGAGGTGTGGACGAGAGATGATTTGAGAAGGGAAAGCAGGTCTCATCAAATCGTGCATGACGAGTGATGTACACACGATTAGTGACGGGATCTAAGCAGCGATAGCCCTTGTGATTTGGACTATAACCAATGAATACACATGGGAGGCTACGAGGTTCAAGTTTGTGTTCTGTGTAATCGCGAAGACATGGAAAAACCCTACAGCCAAAAGTGCGGAGAGACGCATATGAGGGCTTGGAGCGAAAGAGGAGTTCGAATGGTGAGCAATTTTGGAGGAGAGTGTTGGGGACTCGGTTTATGATGTGTACGGCAGTGCTAAAGGCTTCTACCCAAAGAGAAAGTGGTGAAGAGGAATGAAAGAGGAGAGATAGACCCATTTCGGTTATATGACGGTGTTTACATTCGGCTCGGCCGTTTTGTGAGGGAGTGTGAGGATAGGATATTTGGTGGTGGATGCCGGACTTGGCAAGGTGAGACTTGAGGCGAAAGTTAGTGAATTCAGTACCCCCATCGCTTTGAAAAATCTTAATTTTACAGGAAAACTGATTTTCAACGAAAGCCTGAAAATTAAGAAATATATCGAAAAAATCTGATTTGGCACGTAAGGGATAGAACCAGGTAAAGCGAGAGAAATCATCTATAAACACAACATAGTATCGAAAATTGGACTTGGAATTAACCGGGGAAGGACCCCAAAGATCACAATGAATGAGATCAAGTACATGGGAAGAACATTTATTAGACAAAGGAAACGATAAATGCTTGTTTTTAGCTAACTGACAGGAAGTACATAAATTCTGTTGCAAAGCGGAAGAAGAAAAAGATAGGAGACTAAGCTTCGAGAGCAGATTGAGAACTTTGGCAGACGAATGACCTAGACGGTTGTGCCATGTTTCAAGACTTGCACGGGGAAGCGGACTCGAGGCGGAAGAGAGAAGGGCAGCGACGGGCTTCTGGAGGAGATACAACCCATGTTTACGCACGCCGGTGGCGACAATCATTCCGGTTTCCCTGTTCCGAATCTGCAGCTGCGAAGCATCAAAAATCACATCAATAGGATAATCATGAGTTAGGCGACTAACAGAAATAAGATTCTTAGTCATGGAAGGAACCACAAGCACTTTCTGTAAAGATAAATAATCTGAAATAAAGAGAGAGCCTGTATGAGTTATACGAAGACGAGCACCGTTTCCCACGGCAACATGATCAGTGCCCGAATAGGGCACAACGTCATCCAGGGAAGACGAGTTGGCAGAGATATGAGCGGAAGCTCCTGTATCCAAGTACCAATCAGAGACAGGTGGAGAATTAACCGAACATTGAGCTGAGAATACCTCGGCTAGGTTAGCCGACGGTGGTGGACGCGACGATCGAACATAGGACCGATCGAACCGCTTGGGACAATCGAAGACGTCGTGGTCCGTCTGACGACAGAAAGAGCACCAAGGCGGTCGTTTTTTCTTGTTGCCGCCGTTCGACTTTCCCTGGTTCCGATTAGGGTTGGATTTGTTTCCGGAGCCTTGAGACTTTGCGAATGTCTGAAAAACGACGGGCTGAGGCGAAGGCGAAGAATCAGCACCACGTAGAAACAATTTGTGACTCATGGCACGGGCGAGTAGTATGTCGAACGCCGGAAGGGTGTCCTGAGCCATCTGAGCGGCCGTGAAAGTGGAGAAGGAATTGTTCAAACCCCGTAGGAACCAGTGAGACTTGTCGGACTCGTCGATGGCACGTCCGATAGCCGACAGTTGATCGGTTAGGGTTTTGAATCGGCGGCCATAGTCGGCGAGAGGTAAGTCACCTTGTTTGATGGAGAGGAGATCATCTTTCAGGCTCAATTCACGAGCCTTAGATCGATGACTGTAAGAACGAGATAAGGCAGTCCAGACTTCATGGGACGTTGAACAGCCGATGATAAGAGCCATGGATTCTTCAGTTAATGTAGAAACCAGAAAGAGCTTGATTAACTGATCACGCGAATACCATTTAGCGAATTCCGGATTAGGAGGCGCAGGGGCGCCAGCGGCAGCGGGAGCGAGAAAGCGAGCCGGAGCAGTGACCGAACCATCCACATACGGCATGAAGTTCTGAGTAATGAGGAGTGGTTCGATCTGAGCATGCCAAAGGAGGTAATTGGCAGAAGTAAGCTTGATATTCACCATATGAATGATGGTGGATAGAGGCAACGTCGGGAGATCAGCATGGTCGACGAGAGGCGCGGCCATGGTGGACGTCGGCTAGGGTTAGGAGGAGAAACTAGGGTTTAGCCTAGGGTTAGGCTGATACCATGTAGGGAAATATATTTCCTGTATTTCACTCAACTGATAAAAAGATTTACATAGGGTTTATATAGACAAAGAAATAAATCTATACTAAATCTAATATACAAGATACATAAGATATACAAAGATACTAAACTATCAACTATATCTTAACAATAACAATAATATAGATAAATAGAAGTTCTATCGTGGTTTTATTTCCGTCGCAAAAGATTAGATTTTTGCGGGGTGTTACATATTTTTCAATAAATTACATAAAATATGGGCATCTAATTGGCTGCCTACACTGCCTGTGCTTCATTTTTCATTTTAAGATAGCTAGAGTATATTAATTTAAAATTCACATATCGAAATATTCCAAATATCTCGAACAAAATTTAAGACTGTCACCAAGTACTTTCACCAGTTATGCTTTGAGTGAGTGACGCCTAACTTCATGTTTACAGCAATTATTGTGCTTCAGTATAAAGTTCAATATACTGCATATATCTATAGCTTATATTATAGAACACATATCTCTTATTTCCATGTTTTACTACGAGATATGACCGTATCAAGTTCGACACTTAACTTGAGAGATTACAGGTTCGAGCTCCCTGGGGACATCCGGGTGTGTGAGTGGATGTGTGAGTTTAAAATTAATGTACACTTATTAAAAAATATATATATTTCCTTCTTGTATGATAACATATTCTAGGCCCACAAGACATTTGATTTACTTGTATTCAAAAGAAATTTGTTCTTTTCTTTCATGCCCATTTATGAGAATAGTTGTTAACGCGAGAACATGAGAATAGAAATGAAGTAATTTTAAAATAAAATGAACAAAAATGAAGATAAAAATGAACTACTACCTCCGTCCCACTCTATTAGTCTCATTTGCCTTTTTGGTTTGTCCCACTCTATTAGTCTCATTTCCTAAAATGGCAAACTTTTTCACACTCATCAATAAAATATTAAATCCACTACACTCACAAACATTGGTTCCTGTACCGAAACCATATGGGACTAATAGTACGGGACGGAGGGAGTATATTTTAGAAAAACTGAAGGCTAAAAAGTACAATGAATGAAATCGAAGATAAAATGAAGAAAATGGTAGATAAAATGAAAATAAAATATTTTGAGGATATAATGTAGTATTCTATTCTCACTGAATTAAGATATATATATATATATATATATATATATATATATATATATATATATTGATCCATTTGTTGGCTCATGAATTAATCCTCATAAACTATTTCCTTTTCATCGATCATATTTCTCTCTATTCTTTTGAATTGTTAAGGAGAAGGTTGATCCCTAGACTCAGTGTCGGCCCTGAGGCCATGCGAGAGGTGCGCCGCACTAGGGCCTCCGAATGAAGAGGGCACCAAAAAAATTATATAATAGTAGTAATAATATACTATTAATTTATCTTAGTAGGGCAACAATTTTCAAAATTATATATGATAAAAATTAATTTAACTAAACTAAAAATATTTAAAAAATAAATCTTATTTAGCCAAATAAAGTTATTTAGCTAAAAATATATTAAAAATAAGATTTATTCTAGATATCTGTCGCGCCCCCAAACCGGGCCTATGCGACAGTCCCACGTGCGAACAATGCACGCTAAGGGTTTTAGTGGTTTAAAATCATTTTCGACATTTATTTAAAGAGTGGCGGATGAAAATAAAGATTTCAAAAATGGTCTTGCTTTAATTTCAAAGATAGGAGTTTGAATCTCAATTTATAATCAAGAATTTAAGTGTAGTGAAAGCAAGTAAACATTTCCAAAGAACTTAATTATATTTTCGAAAGGCAAGAGTTTAAGTCCAAATGCTAATCAAGAAAAATAAGCATAGCGAAAGCAAATAGAGTATTCACAAGCAAGCGTGGATAATGGATAATGACAAATGAATTCAAGGAATGACCACCGGGTCTTACGCCAAGTACGACTTGGAACAAATAAATAAACACGAACAACAAATGGGTACTATGTATGAAGACATAGCCCCTTGAACCTCGATACCAAATGACAAATTCAATTGATTAGATTTCAAAGAACATGCCATATGCATTAGAATTTAAATTCATGCCAAAGACTTGATTAGATCATGCCATTTAGAACAACCCAAGAGGGTTCATGAATAGACATAGGTTAGACTCACAAAATATTTTTACTCCAAATAGTGCAACTAGACATATCAAATGACAAAGATAATAATGGATGGATTCAAGGAATAGTCCAAAAATTTACATTTAATATGAGGTTCACAACCGAACCACCTTCTTAGCTTTCCACCACAACGCCGCCTCCACCGCCATCACCATGTACCTACACGTAGGGAAAACACGCATAGGGGCTGAGTACTCCGCGTACCAAGTGGTCACGGTGTCCCGAAAACAAAATACATATATATAATGTAGTCACCGTAACACACAAGCATAGCACAAGGGTTTTGTTGAAAAATAACTCATGCATGCTCAAAACAATTTTAAATACTCACATGGATCCATGAACACTAAATTTGGTGGTGCATTTCACGATCAACGATCATATCATTCACATAAACCGCGTAGGACACGCATGAGGGTTTCAACTCCTCCCTCCTCCTTATTTCTCCCATTTCTCCCGACAAGAGGGTGACCGTATCCCTCCTCCTTATCTCTCCCAAATGCTCGTGGCAATTAATAATCATAAGCACCAAAATAATTTAACTGTGACACATCGCTTTTCAAAACAAGAATCATTCATTTTAAATTTTGGAAATCATTTTGGAAAGCAAACCAAAAGAAGATAGGATAAAGTAGTGCCCACCTTAATTATGAGGTGAATGTTTACTTGGTGCCGCTAGTTGAAGCTTCTTTTTTATAATCACCAACACCTAGATTGTTTAACATTTAATTATTAGGTGTGTTCATGTAGTTTCATGCATTAGCTATTTCAATAAATAAGCATGATATTCATTTTAATGGGCTTCATGTGACACTTCATTCTAAGTCCACAATATTGTCATTTAATTTGATTTATCACTAAGTACAAACTTGCATAATCAATGTCTACTTATCATGCTCAATAATTTAAGTATTTTTAGCTATTACACATAATTCATTAGCCACTTTTGATCAAGTATGCTCATATATTTATTTATAACCTTTTCCTAGTGACGCAGATAGTTTAATTTAAAATCATGTTAATGTCCTAGTTCTAAATATAATGAGTGATCAATTAAGGATGCAATATGTTTTAAAAGTATTATTAATTTGAGAAAATGTGTTTATTAGTTTTAGAAAAATATATGAATGCAAGCAATTGACTCTATACTATTTAATTTAGTGAAATTTCCTAGTCATAAATCTAAATGTGACCCTGTTTTCAAAATGATGCTGTTTAACATTTAAAGAGAATTTGAGTATGAAATTTTATATGCAAAAACTAGATTTTAATATGAATATGCTCCAATTGACGGTTTGTTAAAATCATTTTTCGTTTGAAAGTTACGGGCTAGGGGAGATTGATTTTCCTGAATGTTTTTGCTACAGGCTAAAACAGTGGTGCAGACTTTAAAAATTAATTGTGATCAAAATAATTGTGATATAGATTTAAAATTTTACATGCAGACTCTATAATGTGTTCAAAATCTAAATATAAAGTTTGAGAATTTTCTAAGGTTCCTAAGTACAGTTTCAAAATCGATTTTTGACATGCGACTCAAAATGACACATTTTATTGCAGAGAGCATAACTTTCAAAAAACATCGTATTTTGACATGAATCCAAAGCTAAAATATTCCTAACACATTCAAGTATAACATATTTAAATTTCAGACCCATTGAGTTCCATTTGTCTCGCCTGCCACAGCAAAACAGAGAGCACGTTTTACACACTTCATCACAGCAAGCTCATTTAACTTTAACATGTATAAATTCGTGGCAACTCATCATCCAACAACATTTATGTTCAATTTCAGACCTCAAACACTTCATATCATGATCCTATAACATAGATATCAAGCTATATCATGCATACAAAGAATATATCATCAATCAACTACAACATAGTCAATATTAGCCATCAAACATGCATATTATCAACCCTAGTTCATCATATAGCTTCAAACTCGATATGGGGCTTCTTTTTTTTTTTTTTGAGCATGATCATACATGCAATCTTATAATCATGCTTAGGAGGATCTAAAGAGTGTAAATAAGGGGTTACTTGAGAGGTTTAGGTTCAGATTTGGGTTCTATCCTTCAAAACTCGAAAATGGTCTCCTCTTGCTAGATCTTGATGCTTCCTTGCTCCTAGCTCCTTGTACACTCTTAGATCTTCAATATTCCTCCATGGATCTTGGATTTCCAGCCTTGGTCGATTCTTGAACTTAAAATCTAGGGGAGCTACTTGGCTTAATAGAAAGGAGAAGGTGTGAGGGTGAGTTTGGTGAAATATGGTGGTGATTTGAGTAGTTTTGGGGTAGGTTATGGTGGTTTGAAGGTGGCTGCCATTAGAGCTTCAACAATGGAGGTTCTACAATGGTGGAGGATGGTTGAAGAAGATGAAGGGATGGGGAAGGAGTGAGAGATCGGTCAAGAGGGAGAGGGAGGGTGAGTTGGAGTGTTCAAATGCATTTTGCTTGCATGTATGGAGTAGAATTCATCATTATGTCTCCTAGGTTTATTTACTATCATGTCCTTCAATAATTTAAATGACAAGGCATGACTTTTCTTCTATAAGACCCACTTTGGTCATTTCTCCATCCACTCACATCTTTGATCTAATTAAATATTAGTTCAATCTCCCTATCTTATAACACAAGGTTGATATTTTATAAAGTTCCATTGTCTTAAATTAATAGGGATGAAATTTAGAAGGGAAACTTAGTGAAATGATTTTCGGAATATTTCGTTGGAATCAACCTCGAGTTTATTCGCATATATATACTAATGTGCCTTTAATTAATTTAAGGCAAGAGGACCGAAAATTATACACAGTAATTTAGAAATTTTAATTCCGAATTTTGTCTTGGAATTAATTTCCGAATAATATTCGTATAAATTAAAATATATAATTGGACCTTAAATAAACCCTCATGAGATTTAATTAATATTGCTAGAGTATAATGAACCTAAATTAATATTATTCCAAGTTGGCCCAAAAGTGTAGAATTAATCAATTGAGTTCACTAGCCCAACGATCTTCTTGAATTAATACTTGGACTCAAATTAATTTATGTAGCCCATATAATAATAATAATAATAATAACATGAGGGCCAAAATTAACTATAGGTGATCGATTAATTTATTCGGAGTTTTAATCATCGTTGCGCGTGTTTAAATAATTATTTAGCAGATAAAATATGGCACGGAAAATGCGGGGTGTTACAAAAATAATGTACGAAAAATATTAATTAATAGTGCATATTACCTGGAGAAGAACAAGACATCCTCCAACGCTCGTAGGTGCAGTCATGAGTGATGTCTTGCATAAATTCCTATAAAGAACGGCCAATGTAGCACTGCCCCAACTAAGTTCATTTGTAGTATCTTCAACAAGTGCTCGTATAATATGGCAGTAGATACTGTTCTGATTAGCATCAGGGAACAAAAAACCGCCCATCAAGTATACTATCACAGCACGAGCTCGCTGTAGATGCCAGTTCTCCCTAAATTCAGTAGGCACATTCTCTTTAATCCGGGTTGCAACATGTTTTAATTTCAATCGGTTCGTTTCCACTTCGGCATTGATGCCTAAATGCTCATGAATGTATGCTTCCCATCCACCAACTGGAGCATCATCCAACCCGGATACAGCATATCCATCAGTCTCTAACCCTAATAAACATTCTACATCTTGAAGGGTAATGGTGGCCTCGCCAAAATTAAAGTGAAAGGTGTGGGTCTCTGGACACCACCTCTCAATCAACGCCTGGATCAGCTGCCAATCATGCACAATATATCCCAAACGCAGTATATTTTCAAATTTCATCTGGTTGATATAAAACCACGTGTGCTCATCGTTCTGTATCAATGTTAAGAGGGTAGTCCACAACTTCATATCGGACCTCCTACAATGGATAGGCTCTACGGCAGTCTTTCTACCATCAAAAATGTCTTTTGATCGATGCTTATATTGAAGATATAATAAGTCATCAACTATTAGTCCTTGATTAACTACGGCTAAAGAACCCCCGATGCCCCCAGCTAAAGATGATGGTCCAGAATCCATTGTCTACCCACAATACCCCTGCTCTAAAATCTAAATGTGTTAATCTCCCGTAGTTCTTAGGACAATGGAAATAAAATAGAAAAAAGTATAAAAAGTGTATGGTGAAGACAGTTTCCACACCCACATCCCTATTGAACAAGATAAAATGTAGAATAATTTCAATCTCTTAGAGCTACATGTAAAGAATTGTTCTTGATCATTTCAATCCAACAATTCAATAAGTAATTGATTATTTCATTCCAAATTCAATCAATTTAATTCCAACAAATTCAATCCAATAATTATCTATCAAGTTCTTCATCCAATACATGTACAGAACCAAGAACCGTTCTTCATCCTTTCAATCCAACAATTCAATAACTAATTCATCATTTCATTCCAAATTCAAATCAAATTAAATTCAATCAAATTCAATCAAATTCATACCAACATTCATCTATCAAATTATTCATCCAATACTCCAAACACTCAACAATTCTACTTGAAGGATTGTAAAAAACAATGAAGAAAAGGGGATTACCAGGGGGTTACGGCGGCAGGGCAGGGCGCGGCGGCAGGGCAGACGGCGGCAGGGCGGCAGGGCGAGGCACGGCAGGTCGCGGTAGGGAATGGGCCGGTCGAGCAGACGGCAGAGGGGTGGAGCGGCGCCGTGCAGCAGCACAGTCGAGCAGGGGACGGCGCTGCAGGGAGGCGGCGTGGCAGGGCAGTCGGCGCGGCAGGGGGCGGCGCGACAGGGAGGCGGCGCGGCAGGGGGCGGTGCGCCGGCGACGGGGAGGAAGGAAGGTAGGGAAATCGATTTGGGGCTCTTTCTCTCTCTTCGTTTTTTTTTTTTTTTTTTTTTGTAAAATATTTTTTTTATTTTCATAATTATTTCTTTATTTTGAATAATATTTACAGAAATTAAAATTTTAGTTAATAATACAAAAATTAAAATTTTAGTTAATAATGGTAATTAATTAGGTTGTATTAGTTAAGTAAAAGAAAAGAAAATTAAAACCGTCTATGGCATAGACGGTTTCTCCATGAACAAAGGAAACCGTCTATCCCATAAACGGTTAGACTATAATTTTCCACATACAAAAAACTTAATTTTTGGGTGTCCACGAGTAGGTTTATGGTGGCTTCTGTTGCAGTTTTTGATATTAAATATGGATTAGTGACTTTTATGTTAGCATAAAGCATGAAGTAGTATCTCGTTTCTAACTTCCGAGAGTTGCATTTTGTAATTTTTTTTGCCTTTTCTAAACTTTTTAAATTGCAAAATCTCATAATTTTTGTATGTACGAAATTGTTATAGTAACTGTTCCAAAATCTCACTTATTATTTTTGTAGATGGGTTCGTGTAGACATGCAAATTTGTAAAATTTATCATCAATAACTGAATTCAAAGGTTATTTAAAATTTGTATTTTCGAAATATTGAAAAATGGATCCAAATTTCTGAATATAAGCAAATACTCCCTCCGTCCCGCCCGAATTGTCCCACTTTCCTTTTTAGTTTGTCCCACTTCATTAGTCTCATTTCTAAAAATAGTAATTTTTTCACATCCAATAAAATATTAATTTAACTCAATTCAGTCAACACTCACAGTCCTTGGTTATTGTGCCCAGTCAAACCGGGACTATTCGACCGGGACAGAGGGAGTATTTTTTTTTTTTTTTGATATCTCAACTGTATCTTAAATTTATGATTATATACACCCAAAAAAATGATTGCGGATAAAATCACTCTGGGGAATAAGAGCTCGTTGAGTGAGCTTGGAATCCCAAAAAAAGAGATGAAAATTGAGAGAAGATAGAAACATCGAGAAGGAAATACCATTTCGCTGCATAAGATGAACTCCTTGAGCTACCATGCATGGACTATTATAATGCAATTGCAATATTAATTAATAAATTATTCATAACAAATTAATAAGTATACAAAAATTCAAAATTTTAAATTATCTATAAATATTTTATAAATCGAAACTAAATTTAATATATATATAAAATTTTGTTTGTAATATTTTCAACAATATACTATTAATTGCTTTATGATTTATTACGTAAAACTTATTACCATTCATTCGGGGTCGGCGTTGGACCCGACCCCGAGGTCGATTTTAGACCTGAACCTGAGGTCGATATATCTTTCAGAGTAGGTTCCGATTCGGTTTCTGGGCTGCACCTAACTGATATTGAGGTTGTTGGATCGCATTAATTGTCTTGGTTCGTTATGCGGGTGAATCGGTCTCATTTAGTTTGGGTCGCTCGAGCCTAACCTCAATAGATGGATATGTATAAAAAGTCAATGAACACTTTTAATTTAATTACTACATTAATTTATTTTCTTTTGGAAAAAAATACGTAAAAATTTAAAATTTTTTAACTTCAAAAAATAATTAATAAATCTTTTTTTTTTGGAATAAAATTAACTTTAAGTTGTAGAGAGAAAAAAAAATTAAGATAACATTTGAGAGATAATCTATGAATGATATTAATAATTTACTATTTATGTATGATTGATAAATTCTTTGAAGCATTAAACAAAGAAATAAAGTAAAATTACGCATTTCACCAATATTGCTAAGCCATAATATGGCTAAGTAACTTTTCCCATTATTACATATCTGAAATGTCACTTTTTTCTCTATAAAAGATCACATTAATACTAATTTCTATTTCTTTTTTTCATTTACATATATTTATATAACATGTGAGAATAAGGGTTAAAAAACTATATTCATGTTACTTTATACTAAAATATGCTACATCTTCATAAATTTTAAAATGTATTAACTTATATATGTGTGTATACACAGTAACCAATACATGTCTGCCCCCTCTCTCACACATTGATCTCCTCCAACAAAAATTGATGACATTCTATTTCTCTAGCACTGTAATTATTATATTATATTCAATTTATCTCACTTTATCAGTTATATTAGGAAGTATTTATATTAATTTATTGTATTAATGTGTGAAGTGTGAATATATAAGTTTGACACAACGTTGTCAAACTTACTCGCTTTGACAAGTTGATGTTAATCTTATCTTTACTGTCTAACTTTGACATTCACATGTCAAACCTTATCTGCTTAAACTTTGACTCTTCAATGTCAAAGTTTCGAATTTGTTTGTTGCAACTAACTCCTATTTTATAGGAAACTTATATTTTTCTGTTTAATGACGTTTTTACAAGTCCTATTTATGAGGTTTCGAATATATTATGTTTATTAAGTATATATTATTAATTATATACTTTATATTTTTATTCTAGGTTGTTATTCTAGTTCCTAAATAATAGGGAGCACCTCTACATCTTTATCTAACCCCACGTGAGTTAGTGGGAGTTCATTTTTGTTGTATGAACAGGTAAAGACGTGGAAGAAGACACGATCATCTGCAAAGTAGTGGAAAGCTTGTAAGTGTGCTCCAAGTTCAATAAATAAGAGACGAAGAAGACTAGAGATTGTGAGGATCGGAGGTTAGACACATATCCATACGAGTTCTCTAGGCTGAATCGTTTTTTCCAATCATTCATCAAGCGCACGAAGTCTACAATCAAGTTGTGGAATCCATCTCTGGAGAGTGAATCCTACGGTGGAGGAGTAATTGGGTTGTATCGTGTGTTTTTGTGTTTGATTGCTTTCGTAGGAATTTTTCTAAGGAGTGAACTTAGGAAAATTACTATCTTGTTTAGTATTTTATTTTTCACTTGTAAAAACTTTGTTTTGAATAGTGAAAAATGTTTTACCGTGTGGTTTCCGGGGGTTTGTATTTTATAAACCCTTGACCAATTTATTCCGCTGTGTCAAACTCTATAGCTTCCGCGTGTGTTAAAATACTTTGATTTTCGTGTGTCAAAATTTTGTGTTTTACTATCTTTGACACCATTGTGTTAAACTCGGGCACTAAATTTTCTCAATTGGCATCACGAGCCTCTACTTGACGGACTAAGTATTTTGTTCCTGAGTGCAATTTTTCACAATGGACATGTCAAGTGTGCCAGCTCGTCCTCCCGTGCTGGATTGCAATGGGACCAACTACAACATGTGGAAAACCCGTATGCAAATTTACATCAAAGCTGTTGATGAGAGAGCTTGTGCTGCATTGTTGGAAGGATGGACACCTCCGAAGGAAGAAATTCCAGATCCTGAAGATGCAACAAAGACTGTTATGATTCCAAAAGAAGAAGGAAAATGGTCGAATGAGGAACGAATGTTGTCAAACTGCAATGCTAAAGCCCTTAATGCAATTTTTATGTCTGTTGATATTGGTTGTGCTAGGTTAATTTCTAGTTGCTTGGAAGCAAAAGAAGTCTGGCTTATCCTTCAAGCCAAATGTGAAGGATCCGCTAGCGTGCGAAAGACCAAAATGAGACTTCTCACCACCATATTTGAGAATCTCAGTATGACCGAGGACGAAACCATCACCGAATACTTTGAGAATATGGTGACCATGGCAAATGAAGCTCTCGCACTTGAAGAACCTATTAGCAATGAGAGACTTGTTAGCAAGATGCTTAGATCTCTACCTGAAAGATTCAATTACAAAATTTCAGCCATTGAAGAGGCCAAAGATTTGGAAAAGCTGGAGATTGGTGAATTGGTAAGCATTCTTACCACATTTGAAATGAATTTGAATGAACAAAAATAGGTGTACAGGGGCAAAAGCATTGCACTTCATGCTGGAAAAGAACCAGTTGAAAGTGTGTCAAAGTCATCAAAGTTTGACCTCGAGGTGTCAGACTATGAATTGCTAGATGAGGAACAACCGAATCTGGTGCTCTTGACGAAAAAGTTCAACAAATTCATGAGATCCATGAAGAAAGGAAAAGGAGAATCCAGCTCAAGGAGGTTCAAAACTTCAACCTCTGTGCCTTCAAGTGCCTCAAGTAACTCAACCACATTCTCACGTAAGAGTGATAAATATGTCAAAAACGGTATTAATCCTTTTTCAGAAAGTTCTACTTTTGATAATGTTAAGTGTCATGGGTGTTCTGGAATGGGTCATTTTGCTAACGAATGTCCAACTGTTTTGAGAAGAAAGAAACTAAGCTTTAACACCACCTTCAGTGATGACTCTGACACTGACGAGGATGCGGATGAAAAGGTTGTGTTATATGTTAGGATTGAGGAACTCAATGAAGATGACCTGATGGAGGTGGACAACACTGAAGAGTCTGAAAGAAAGGAAGATGCAAGTGATCTCACTATCGTGCCATGTTGTGACACAAACAACTGGTACAATGCTTCTAACTCTGATGTGTCAATGTCTGAGTATGTTTCAGGTCAAAGAAATGATGAAGAAGGAAACTTTGTCACTTCTTCAAAAGAGATGGAGAAAGTCAGTGATCTCTTTAACATTGTGGATAGACGATGTGAGGAACAAGGACAGGAGATTGAAAGGCTTAAAGAAGAGAATCAGTCCTTAAGGAGACAGCTCATGAGATTGGAAGTTCTTCTCACTAGGAGGGACAAAGATGTCAGCCATCTCAAGGAAAAGCTGAAGGAAGTTGACTTTGTCTTTGACAAAATCAATCGTAGATGTGACACTCTTGATGAGATCCTTGCCACTAAAATGTCTGATGGAAGTGGACTCAGATATGTCGATGAAACAACTCCCAATTTCAGTCTTTTTGATCCTCAAAACATGATCAAATTCACAAAGGGGGAGTCTGACACCAGAGTGTCAAACGAGAAGGAAAAGTCAAAGAAGTATGTGTGTCATTACTGCAACAAGGCAGGCCACGTCAAGCCTTTCTGCAGGAAAAGAATAGCAGATGAAAACTAGAAAACAGGTTCAAACTGCTTCATTATTTATACTTCTTTAAAGACTAACATTGCAGGTACATGGTACATTGACAATGGCTGCTCCAGACATATGACAGGCGATCGATCATGTCTGCCAGACTACTCAGAAATTCGTGGTGGTTCAGTTACATATGAAGGAGGAGCTAAAGGAAGGATTACAGGAAAAGGAACCTTGAACGTGCCAGACTTTCCAAAACTTCAACAAATGTTGTATGTGGAAGGACTCACAGCCAATCTGATTAGCATAAGTCAACTATGCGATGATGGGATGGTTGTCAAGTTTGACAAGGGCGTTTGTGAGGTATATGATAAAACTAACAGGTGTGTTATGTTTGGTAGTCGATCCTCAGATAACTGCTATCAAACTGAACAAGAAGGAAGATGCCTGGTGTCAAAGCCCGACAAAGCTGAACTGTGGCACCAGAAAATGGGACATGCAATCACTCATTGCATTCAAAAACTCCTTAAAGCTGATGCAGTCAAAGGTGTTCCAAACCTGAAGTTCGACCCTCACAAAGTATGTGATCCATGTACAAAAGGTAAACAAGTTTGTGCATCTCATCATGTCACTGATTCTGTTAACACTAGCACATGCTTTGAATTACTTCACATGGATTTGATGGGACCTATTGAAGTTGAAAGTATAGGTCGAAAGAAATATATGTTAGTATGTACTGATGATTTTTCAAGATTCACATGGGTTGAATTCTTGAGAGAAAAGTCTGAAGCCTTTGATCACTTCAAGAAGTTGTACAAAAAGTTCAAATAACTCTATCACTCCAGTGTCATACGGATCCAAACAGATCATAGGAGAGAGTTTGAGAACGAAAGCTTCAGCAAATTTTGTGAAAGAAAGGGCATCTCTCATGAGTACTCAGCACGCAAAACACCACAACAAAACGGTGTGATGGAAAGAAAGAATCGAACGCTCCAAGAAATGGTGCGAGTCATGTTAAACTCAAAGAACCTTTCCAAAAGGTTATGGGCTGAAGCTGTCAACACTGCTTGTCACTTGATCAATATATCTTCATCCTGGAACAAAGACCACTCCTTATGAGATTCTAAATGGTAAGAAACCTAACCTAAAGTACTTAAATGTATTTGGTTGTCCTTGCTTTGTGCTGAATGTCAGGGAATATCTTACCAAACTGGATATAAGAAGCAGTAAAGCCCTATTCCTTGGGTATGCAAACAACAGCCGAGCTTACCGTCTGTACAACCTTGACACTCAAACAATTCAGGAGTCAGTCAATGTTATGTTTGACGAGACTGGATCTCTGCTTTAAAAGATCGATGAATTGGATGCATCTCATCTAATTGAAAGGTCTGAAGAACCTTCTACCAGTAAACAGTCACCCAGTGATCAGTCTACCTCGATTCAAACTTCACCAAGCTTTGACACAGATGACCACTCTGACACCCAGTGTCAAACCATGATAGAAGGGACCCTCTTCTCAAAATAAGGAAGGATCATCCCACATCTCAGGTAATCGAAAATTTGACAGAGGGAATCTAAACTAGAAAGAAGGATCCTGTCAATTACCGAGAAATGATCAGATCTGTGTGTTTATCTACAAGGTTTAATCTCCTACACTCCACTTGTTATTTATCTCTAACTGAACCAAAGAATGTCAAAGATGCTCTTGCAGATGAATTTTGGATTAAGTCCATGCAAGAAGAACTGAGTCAATTTGAGTATAATGATGTTTGGGAGTTGGTTCCAAGGCCGAAGGATAAAAATGTGATTGGAACCAAGTGGATCTTCAAAAATAAAACCGATGAAAAGGGTAATGTTGTGAGAAACAAGTCGAGATTGGTAGCTCAGGGTTATACGCAAGTTGAAGGCATTGACTTGGACGAGACGTTTGCTCCTGTGGGCCTGTGGCACGATTAGAGTCAATCCATCTCCTTATTGTCGTTGCTTGTGCTGCTTATTTCTCCCTGTATCAAATGGATGTTAAAAGTGCATTTTTGAATGAGATCTTAGAAGAGAAAGCTTACATCGAGCAACCTAAAGGATTTGAGGATCTGTCAAAGTCGGACCATGTCTACAAGCTCAAAAAGGCCCTCTACGGGTTAAAGCAAGCCCCTCGTGCTTGGTATGCTAGACTCACAGAATTTCTCCTTGATCTGAGGTTTTTAAGAGGTAATGCTGATAAAACACTCTTTGTTAAACATTTAGGAAATAGTTTTATTATTGCTCAAATTTATGTAGATGATATTGTCTTTGGTGCTTCTGATGTCAAACTTGTCGATGAGTTTGTCACCAACATGTCAAACATGTTTCAAATGAGCATGGTAGGAGAATTAAATTATTTTTTAGGTTTGCAAATTATGCAACGCCAAGATAGAGTCTTTATATCTCAGTTTAAGTATGCTTTAGGTATTGTTAAAAGGTTTGGTCTAGATACTGCTAAACACACGAAGAAACCTATGAGAAGTAGTGATAAACTATGTAGGGATAGTTCTGGTGTCAAAGTTGAACCTACTCTTTACCGAAGCATGATAGGAAGTCTCCTATATCTGTCTGCTAGTCGTCCAGATATTCTTTTTAGTGTTGGTGTATGTGCTAGATACCAGTCTGACCCTAAGGAGTCACACCTCAAGGCTGTTAAAAGAATTATCCGGTATATATCTGGCACTCCTAAAATGGGACTTTGGTACACAAAACAATCTGGTACTAACATTACAGGGTATAGTGACGCGGACTGGGCTGGTGATGTTGATGACCGAAAAAGCACAAGTGGTGGTGGATTTCTAATTGGTGCAAACCTGGTGTCATGGTCTAGCAAGAAACAAAACTGCATTTCATATCAACGGCTGAAGCTGAATACATCTCAGCAGCTAGTGGGTGCACTCAACTACTCTGGATGAGACAAATGCTAGAGGATTATGGTTTGCCTTCTGAAACTCTGACACTCTTGTGTGATAATGCTAGTGCAATTGAAATAGCCAAAAATCATGTTCAACACTCACGCACTAAGCACATTGATATAAGACACCTTTTTATTTGTGATTTGGTTGAAAGAGGTTTAATTACTTTAAATTTTGTGTCAACGAAAGAACAAATATCAGATATTTTCACAAAAGCTCTTGACTTTGAGAGATTCTCATACTTGAGAAGATCTCTAGGCATGTGTAACCCCCCTGCCTAATTAAATTTGACAGAATGTGACTGCTTGACTAGCTTTGACTCTGGGATGTTAAAGTTTGTGTTTTCTTTGTCGATTATTTGTCCAGGTTATAAAACTGAGAGATACAAGAGTGAGATCTCAAAGTTATAAAACTTGGTGATTGTGACCCATTTATTTTTCAAAATAACTAAAGTACTGTGAACAGAATGTTGCTAGAACTCTGACCATGTGGAATCAAAGTTTATTTGAGAAATTAATGGGCTGATTTTTTTTGTCTCTCATCTAGTACTAAAGATTGGATGTGATTAGGCACCCAACCTTTGTGGAAGGAGTTATGAGAATGTTTTTATCGACAGTTTGTAACTTTGACCCCCCAGTGTCAAACTAGGTAGTAGTCATCATACTTAAATTTTTTTTTGAGCTTTAACTTTAATTATGCAAGTTTGTTTCTTAGTTGTTGCGAATTTTATGGTTTTTAAATCTTAAATTAACCTAATCCGTTTAATTTGGTTTTAACCTAAGTTTTAGGAGTTTGTTTTCTAGATATTTTGCATTATCTTTGATTCAAATAATTTCTCCTTAATTTTAGCTATTATTGTTATTTTGTATCAATCTCTCTCTACTTATGTAAACCCTGCAGGAAAACTATTCACATCAATCACTCACGCCTCTCAAAGCACCCTCTCCACCACAAACCGTTCAACTCCTCCCTCTTTCAATTCACTCGCCTCTCTCTCTCTTTAAAAAAAATACTCCATGGCTGACCAAAACATACAAGATCTCCTAGCCAAAACCTTAGCTTCACCCGACGGAGCCAAAATTCTCCAACGCCTTCTCGAAAGCTAAATGGAGAAAGCATCTCAAGCCTCCGCCTCTCAACCCGCCATTGAAGATACCACGCTTTCTCCCATCTCTGAAACCTTAACCACGTCTCCTACCACCTCTGAAATCACACTGCCACCTACTTCCGCCGAACCCTCTCCTCAAATCATCACCGAATCTTCAACCTCTCACCCTACTGAACCATCCTCTAAAAAACCAACCTCTGAACCCTTGCCGAAAGAACCTACTGTAGCCTCTCACTCCTCTCCCACAAAATTTGAAAACCCTAACACACCTTCCATGCCGTCGATTGAGGAGTCAAAAAGGCGTTTGACGAAGAAACAGCGCAGATTTTGAAGGAACCCTTCCTCCAACCTGATTTAACCGCTAAGCCCTCCAAATCCTTTGAAGATCTACCTCTGACAATCGCCGGTGAGAACCCATCTGAAGTTCTACATGAGCCGCCACTTCGGTATGCGCTGCCTGGTCAAGAAGGCTTCCCCATTGGCGCCGATCAACCAGGAAATATGAAGTTGATCTATGACGCTGTCCTTTATCTTGATGGGAAGATGCCTGAAAGAAGATCTGAAAGGATCTTTGAAGAAACTTTGAAGAAAAAGTACAAAAAGCAAGCCGCCAGCCGTAGAAAGAAAGTGAAGCCGAGGAAGTTCCAAAGGAGTCTGACTGACACCCCCCATGATTTCTCTATAGATGTTGATGTGCAGGAACAGTCTTTGAAGTCTGATAACGTTGTGTCAGACTATGAGTCTGTTGAGCTCGACAGCTCTGGTGATGAGGACTTCAAGGCGGATCCTCAAGAAACCGAACAAGCTGAGGCGCATGCTGATTCCAGTGAAGAGCTATCAGAAAAGAAAAGGAAGAAGCCTGAAGGAGCAACCTCGGTAAGAAAAAGCAAGCCAAACCCTAAGAAGTCTGTGTCAAAGTAAACCAAATGCCGAGCAAAATCCAACTCTCCTGAAAGATCTGAAGCCAAGCAGTCAAAGAAGCCCAAAGTGGAGCAATCTGAATCCGTGGAACCCTCATCTCTCAAAGGAAAAGGTACTTCGTCTTCTTCTGGTGAAGAGTCTGACTATGATATTACTAGATCCTATAGTCTGAAGTACTATCATTGCCTTGCAAAATCGCTTAAATTGCTTTACTCTAAGAAGGAATTCAAGGTAGAAAAGATGATGGATAGCACAATGTTCTCTAAGTTTGGGTTAGACTTGCTGCTTAAGAGAAGGGGATTGCTTAGGACTATGACTGAATTTACTGCTTTTAGTCCTACTTTGGTGTTAGAGTTGTTTGCCAACATGTTGAAGGATGAAGTATTCCAGACCGATAAACCCAAGTTTGGGAAGTCCTATGTTAGGGGGAAAATTTTCATGTTTGACCCTGAAACGATCAATTCTTTCCTGGGGTTAAAGTCTGAGAATGTGGAAGTATTGCCAAAGTCTGCAGATACGGATTTAGCTGTTGAGCTAACTGGTGGAAAATCAAAGACCTGCGTGACCAAGCTGCCTGTCTCCACCCTGACCTGGAAATATGTGGCCCTGTTCAAGATTTGCGTTCACAACTGGTTGCCAAACAAGAATATGTCAGTGGTGTCAAAGGAGCAAGTTGAATTCCTCTACCGAGTTTGCACTGGTCTCCCCTTTAATTTTGTCAAGCTGTTTTCACTAACATTTTTCGTGCAGTTTCCAAAGCTAATTCCACATATCGACCGCATCCTTGCCTTCTCCATGCGCTGATCTTATCTCAAGGTGTCACTCCGATGGAAGAAAAACTGCAGTCTAACCCGATCCCGCTGGTCTTTGAGCAATCTCTGACTAGGAAAGGCGATACAAGGGTCAAAGATTTGTCATATGTTCTGAGTGACGTATCCGAGGATGAAGAAGTGGATGCTGGTACATCTTCCCAAGATCAAACTTCCAAGATCCGACAGTCCAAGAGACTCCTCAAGCAGGTCTTAAAGTTGCTTTAGGATCTAGAGTAAGCTTCCTAACCTGTTCCCATTCAGGGGGAGACTTTGGTGATCTGAAGATGGTGAATGTTGGCTTTGACTGTGACCCCTGCTCTACTTTATTAAATATCTGCTTTTGGATACAATTTGAAACAATTATGTTTTTGATGTTTTTCTATTTTTGCTACTGGATATTTATGATTCAGGGGGAGTTTGATACAAACCATGTAATCATTATGTTTTGCTTATGCAATGGTTCGTTTTGCTTATGGTTGATCCATTTTTTATTGCTTTTATTATGGTTGCACCATAATGATTTGTGTGGCAATGAATGTTATTTTGTTATGGATGATCCATATGGAATGGTAACAGGTCGGATAAGCTTAAAGGGGAGATTGTGAAGTGCGAATATGTAAGTTTGACACAACGTTGTCAAACTTACTCGCTTTGACAGGTTGATGTTAATCTTATCCTTACTGTCTAACTTTGACATTCACATGTCAAATCTTACCCGCTTAAACTTTGACTCTTCAATGTCAAAGTTTCGAATCTGTTTGTTGCAACTAACTCCTATTTTATAGGAAATTTATATTTATCTATTTAATGACGTTTTTACAGGTCCTATTTATTAGGTTTTGAATATATTATGTTTATTAAGTATATATTATTAATTATATACTTTATATTATTATTCTAGGTTGTTATTCTAGTTCCTAAATAATAGGGAGCACCTCTACATCTTTATCTAACCCCACGTGAGTTAGTGGGAGTTCATTTTTGTTGTATGAACAGGTAAAGATGTGAAAGAAGACACGATCCTCTGCAAAGTAGTGGAAAGCTTGTACGTGTGCTCCGAGTTCAATAAATAAGAGACGAAGAAGACTAGAGATTGTGAGGATCAGAGGTTAGACACATATCCATACGAGTTCTCTAGGCTGAATTATTTTCTCCAATCATTCATCAAGTGCACAAAGTCTACAATCAAGTTGTGGAATCCATCTCTGGAGAGTGAATCCTACGGTGGATGAGTAATTGGGTTGTATCGTGTGTTTTTGTGTTTGATTGCTTTTGTAGGAATTTTTCTAAGGAGTGAACTTAGGAAAATTACTATCTTGTTTAGTATTTTGTTATTCACTTGTAAAAACTTTGTTTTGAATAGTGAAAACTGTTTTGCCGTGTGGCTCCAGGGGGATTGTGTTAAACTCGGGCACTAAATTTTATCATAATGTTTCAAAATATGTATAGAAACTACCAAGTTGGAAATGTTTTGAGATTAACTTAGTTCACATAAACTTGTAATATTCTATTAGGATGTGTATCAAGTTGTAATAAAACTGATAAAATTGATCAAGACGAATTGGGATGGAATCCAAAATCTCAGTTTGGATCGAGGGAAGAATAAGGAGAAACTGGCTTCCAGTTTGAAGCTGATAACTCAGTGAAACTGATCAAAGACACCAACTTGGATCTACTCCAGTTTACAAATTCAGTTTTTACTCACACACAAAGACAAATAGAATAAGTCAGAGGAATCATTAAAGACCAGGCTTTAAGAATAGATATTACTTAAAGAGTTAAGTTTTTAAAACCAATTTAGATTTCATGGACTGGCAGACCCGTTCTTACACAAAAGTAGAACATCGACATCCTGTGTCAGAGAAGGACGAAGCAGGTGCAGGACTTCAGGAAAAGCACCATACTTCCGTCAGAAAACAGACGCATTAAATTGGACGATGCTTAGATGTCTTTAAACGGCTACAATTTTGAAACGTTCCTACTTCATCTATAAGTAGACGAAGTGCTCAGAGTGATAAATATATAGAAACCTAAAAAAGCAACGACACTCTACTCAAGTGAAAACTTAAAGTGTTTCTATCCTCAGGCTAAATCTTAGCCTACCGTGTGTTATCTTTTGAACACGAGACTCGTATCTTCCATGCTCGAGTTATCTTCTTGGTGTTATTTCTTTTCAAGTAAGAACACAACAGTCACTGCAAATTTTCAGCTGTGATTATAACGAGCGTATCACCAACTAGTTCGATAGTTCGAGAGGAAGCTATAAAACTCCCAAGTTTCAGACAGGAGGCTACATGGTGTACCCACACTACAAGTCTGCGAAGACAAAATAAGCAGAAGGCCTGGACGAGTGAGCTAGTGGACTGGTAGACATTGGCATCTACCAGCAAGCGATATATCGCAAGACTAACCTGTAACTGAAGCTTAGTGAATTTACAGACCTCGGGTGAAGAGGGGACGTAGGACGTATTGTTTGAACCTCTATAAATCATTTTCTCTTTATTGCTTTTTGCTTTTCGGTACGGATTTTGAAACTCAACACATTTTAGTGTTGCAGTATACTTGAACTGAACCTAAAAGTCCAACTCGCTAACAAACTGTTTTTCAGAAACACAAATTGATCAAGAACCACGAGTTTGTGAAAGCAAACTTTTTCTTAAAATTTTCAATATGCATCATACTTATTATAATCTCAGGACCAACAAGTTTAAATTTATATATATATATATAGAGAAGTGTTCAAATCCGAACCATATATTTATGTGTGAACAGTGAACTTATATCTAGCCGTCTATTTTTTGTAATTTAATGGATCAGATTTTGACATGTGGCATTATATATATATTATTTAATTAGCTAAAGGGTGTTATTGGTATAGCTAAATATTATATTATATAGTATCTTTTTTTAATTTGGTAGTTTCCTATTTTTATGCAATTAGCCAAAGATATTGTATCTTTTTATTCCTAAATTGATGGAATATTATATTTTTTTATCTTTTATACTTAATGTTGATTTCAGTATATAATTATTTATATTTTAGTGAGAAATTATTTCCCATAAATTTTGCAAATGGGAACAGACGTAGAGATGGAGGAAATTGGGTTTTTAGGGTTGGGAATAATGGGAAAGCCATGTTTATGAATTTTCTTTGCCATGGTTTAAGTTTACTGTATGGAGTTGCACTCTCTCGTCGCCGCCATCTCCCCACTCGCCGCCACCGCCATCTCCGTGGCTTCTAAGGATTCGAACGAGAAATATGGTACGTTTTATTTTCTTTTTGTATTGAACCTTATTCTTTTTAAAAAAAAAAACCTAATTAACAGTTTGAAAAGGGGATGTAAATTATTAATGGTTTATTTGTTCTGCACATTTGTGAGTAACTTTGATGATTTCATGTTTGTTTCTGTTAAATTATGTTTCTTCAGATGTGAATTGATTTTAGTAAATGTCGTGTGGTTACGCAGCGCTGGATGTAAGGCACACAGATGATCGATTCGGCTGTCACTTGGTGGATCGCATTCACGAGCAGATTTCATTATTTTTGTGTCATATGCGATTATCATTGTTATTTTATATTAGTGTCATTATTTATGAATAAATGTATCATTGTTCGAATCCCTGTTTAATGGATTGATAATTATTTTTTTATTTTCTACATTGTGTGAACTCAATTAATATGTAGCATTGTACGCCTTTTATTTTATCATTGTTACATGTATTAAATATCATTTTATCAAAATTATCGTTTTAATATTAATTGATTTATAATACATCTTTAAGATCATTGTTATCTGTATTCAATATCATTGTACGAATAATTAAAATTGTTTATACATTTAACGATAATATATTAGTGGAAGTTGACAGAATAACCTTACAATGACACTCAAAGTTATAAACAATGACACACAAAGCCATAAATAATGATAACGATTAACTTAAGATTATGAAATAAATCGTGGTGCATTTTCTCTTTCCAATTTATATGATAATAATAGAAAAAACCGTGGGGCATTTGATTTGGTAACTGAATCCAAAAAATCAGCATGTAGATTTAATTACCATATCAAATTTTCCCGTTTAGGACTAATTTGCCCTTTCAATGATAGAAGAAGCTAGCAACAATGATAAATGACAACAGAAAATCTGGGACGTCTATTTTCGAAATCAAGGGCTGGATTTTGGTCTCTGTTCATTCATGGACACATGTTCAGCCATGAACGCACCCCTATATATATATATATATATATATATATATATATATATATATATATAGATATATATATATATATATTAGTCTTATTATTAAAAATAAAAATTAATTGATTAATAATTTTTTTATATATCCTTGATTACTAGTTGTGCATCCGCACATTACGCAGGCTAATATTTGATATTTTATTTATACAACAAAAATATATATTAATAATTATATTAAAATATATTTATTTTTTTTATTCATCAATAAAATAAAATATTAGTATATCTTCCTACACATTTATAACTTCTCAACTAAAACAAAATATTACATATTTACATAGAAAACTCTCACAAAAATGTAAGAATAAACAAAGAACCAATAAAAATTAGATTCTAATTTACAATGTGAGTTTAACTTAAATACTCCCTCCGACCCATTAGAGTAGTCCTATTTCTTTTCGGCACGGGAATTAAGGGTTGTGAGTGTAGTGAAATTAATATTTTATTGGTGAGTGGGAAAAAAATTATTATTTTAGAAAAATGGGACTATTTTATAGGATAAACAAAAATGGGAAATAGGACTACTCCTACGGGACGGATGGAGTAACAAATTATGCTAGTATATTTAAAAATAAATTAAAAGAATAAATTAGTGAATTGTTAAGATTTTGCAGAAAATTTGACAAAAATGTATTGCTTTTTGTTATTATATAAATCATATATTAAATATAAATACATTAATAAATTAAATTACAAACAAATGAGATAAATATAAATTATGTTAATATATTATTACATTAATAAATAAAATTATAGACTAGTAGATTGTATAGGAAAAAAGAATGAGACTATTACTTAGGAATAGAGGGAGAATTACACTTCCCAATGTTCCCATCAGCCGACTATTTCTATTTTTTGGATTAAGTCATAATTATATCTTTTCCCAAGTTTTCATTATTATCTCTTATGCACATATTCACATTTATCACTCCATAAACGCTTTAAATCTTCTCTGTCTGCGATTCTTCGTCTACCAAATTGGAAACCCTACCGCTCATTTCCCTCCTTTTATACTTCACTCCTTTTGCCTTCATTTTTTCTTCACAGTCATGCCATTCTCATTTCTCAACATCGATGTTTAAAGAATCTGGCTAAGCGATGCTGTTATATTAATGTATTATTTGTATATATATTTTTTTCATATCGAAATTCTCTCGATGTGTTTGGCAAGGGGATATCTCTAATCTCAACTATTAAAATATTAGTTCTGCAGAAATTGCATGACTAGTTTGTAAATTGGCAACTACATGCTCTGTGTTATCTATAGTAAATCAGATCTTATATTTCTTTTTGGTGGTTGTTGTGAGTTTTGCATCTCATTTTATCTGTGTGTAGCACGGTAACTGTGAACTGCATGAAAATTGAATGGGGATGTTGGGGTTTGTGCGGAATTTTGCTACAATATTTGAACTTGTTTGCTTCAAATTCCTATTGATCTTCTGCGTTTGAATTTGTAGCCCTCACGAATCGAATGGATAAAAAGGATACACAAAACGCGGAAGCCGAGAATCAGCAACAAAATTCTGGCTTCTTCATCCTCAGACACTCCTGAAGACTCTTCTTCATCTTCTTTACTGCCGCCGCCGTGGATCGAACTGCCCGGAGATGTGACGGCTAATATTCTGCGAAGGCTGGGCACCGCAGGGATGCTGGAAAGTGCACAGAAAGTGTGTACTACCTGGTGGAAAGTTTGTCAGGATCCCCCTTTGTATCGAGTGATTAATTTGCGGGACCCAGAGGATTTCGAGGATGTGTATAGTATGATGTGCCGGCGCGCGGTGGATCTCAGCCAGGGATAATTGATCGACCTTTCGATTGAAGACTTCGGCGACGATGAGCTGATTCACTACATCGCTAATCGGTAAAATTTCTACATTCTCAATATGCGTGAAGAATTGTATGTGTTATCTTTTTCTTTTTTGTTAGTTTTTTTTTTTTTTTTTTTTTTGCTCTTGACAGCATATGCAAAAAGCATGAAAGCTTTCAAGCTAAAACTAGTCTCATGTTTTGTTTTCCACGTATTCGGCAAAATAAATTTGAATTGTTTTCTTGTGTGGAAGGGAATCTAGCAATTAGCATATGGTTTTGTTTCATCCATCAAAAATATGTTTTTCTTGTAGGGTTTCTTTCTCAAATTTGAAAAAACTTCCTAGTATGGGAACTTGAAAGGATTTTGCTTTCAATTGAAGTAGTAATGCCTGTATTAATGAATCATTTCTGTAAAATGTCTTATTGCTAGAGTACTACTAGACTTGCTGCAAAATTTTGATTATTTTGTAGATTACCCTTTTGTCATCTTTCTGGCTTATCATATACATTTTTCTTTGAATCTTAATTATTTTCAATTGATCATGAATAGGGGTGGAAATAGGCCAGGTTACCCGACAGGGGCCTACGGCCCAGCCTATCTAAAGTCTACATAGGCTCGGCCTATCTCATAAAAAGTCAAGGCTTGGGCTTCTTTAATAGCCTATATAACTAAACAGGCTTAGGCTCGGGCTTCAAATTCAGCCTTTCAAGCCTAACAGGCTGGCCTACTTAAATAATACATTATATAATTATTAGATATATTTATTATTGTATATAAAAAATTAAATTCATAATTTAATACAACTTGAATATTTATACTAATAGTTTATATTCTAAAGTACGAATTTGATTCAATAATTCATTTCAAGTTTGAGAGAGATTTAGATAGTTTCTCTTATTTTTATTATGTTATATATTTTATATATGATCATATATATATATATATATATATATATATATATATATATATATATTTAATTTTTAAAATAAATAATGTATTTCTAATTTTAAAATAAAATATTTTTTATAAAATTATTAAATAAGCTTAAATAGACCTTAAGTAGGCTAAAAGCCCGGCCTATATCATTAAAAAGGTCAGACTAATGTCTTTATAAAAGCCTATGATAGTAAATAGGTCAGGCCCAGGCTTAGTGAACTTTTTGCAAGCCCAGGCCTACCAGACAAAAGCCTAGCCTGGCCCGGCCTATTTCCACCCCTAATCATGAATTTGTTTTATATCAGTGTTATTGTTCTTTGTACATCCTAAATGTGCATGTTTTTAGTAGTTTTCTCTATGTTGTTGGGGTTACATTCTTATCCAAGAATCACTTAATGCGATCTTATCTTCTCTTCTTTCATCAGATCAAGTCATCTTCAACGCCTTACAATTGCATATTGCTATGAAATATCAGTAACTGCTCTGTCCGAGGCAGTTAAAAAGCTTCCACAGTTAGAAGAGTTGCACTTTATTATGGTGGACTCTATCCGTGCCAAATATATTGGTATTTCTCCAATGCTGAAGTCATTTTCATATCATTGGTGTCACTATCCGTTGTGTCCAGGTGAAGAAATACCTCCCGAATCAAGAATATGTAATGTATATGCTTTAGCAATCGGAAAAACTATGCCGAATTTGCGTCATCTTCAACTTCTTGCAAATTGGATAACAAATGAAGGACTGGAAGCAATTCTTGATGGCTGTCCCCACCTTGAATCACTTGATATCCAAAAATGCTCTGGTCTTGATCTAACTGGGGCTCTAGGCGAAAGATGTTATGGTGCAAATAAAAAAACTGAGAGACCCTTATGAACCAATCAGTAATTTGGAGTGGCTTGGTGCATGTTGTGAATCATCTTATGTTAGGTGGTGTGCGCCGTGTGGCAATATATTAAGAACTTGTCAGTGTGATTTGTTTTTGATTATTATCATTACCCATTTGCTAATTTTTATTTGGACTTGTTTCGTTATTAGTCGTCATGACTATTTCTTATTTGGTTAGGTTGAAACTCAGGAATGTTTTCTTAGTTCTGTTTTATCAACAGTGGTCGGCACTTATTTTGTAGGGTATGGTGCTCTAACAGTATCTTTTTTTTTCTTGCATCTATATGTTATTATATGAATGGTAGGTACACACAACGGATGGTTAGTTCAAGGTTTTTACTACTAAGCCACCAGTGTACCCGATGATATTGAAGATGAAAGGTTCAAAGCCATAAGCTACCTCTTCGTGTGTATTAATGTTTTTCGAGGACGGAGTTAGCTCTGCATTTCATGCATTGGGCATTTCCACTCATGGGGGATTGTTGGAATCCGGATAGATTCGAGTTAATCACTCGTGTGGAAATATTTAATTTTGTTGAAATTAAATATTACGAGGACGAACTACGTTGCGATTAGATAAACATAGTATATTAATTTTTTCAAAATCAAATTCCGGTGAGTGAGAAATTGATCCTCGAAGTGGCATGCATGGCAATGTAATGTGGGCATATTAATTACTTTTAATTAATGATATCCCACATTGGTTAATTAAATGCACATGTGTTGGTTTAAATACCTAAGTGCTTAAACCAGGTAATAACGGAGTGTGTTAGGGGTGTCGCATGACGAGGCCCCATGCTCTTACGTGCGCGCCGCCTGCCTTGCTGCAGGCCGAGCGCCCGCACCCCGGCCCAGGCCCCGTCCGATCATGGACTTGGATCTTGTCAATTGGTCTTTGGGCCTCGAGCTTCGGGTTTGGGCTTGGCCCGAAAGTACCTTATCTGGCGACTAAACGGGTTGACTGGCTCGATTATCTGGCCCAGTAGTTCAGTGTGGAGCCTACGTATGCGTGACATGATTACATGTCTATTTGAATTCAAACAGCACGCTCCCAAGATTTGCGCGTTGTAGCCACCCGATTCGGAAGGCTCGCATCGTAACCGCCGTCGTGCCTTAACTGCCAGCATGCTCTGCAGGTGGTGGACATGCCTATAAATAGGCATTCCCAGGTGCATGCAACAGTGTTCCAAAAATAGCTCTTAGCTGCATTCTAGCTTCCTCAGCTGCTGCATTCCTTTTCCCTGCCAACTCTGCTCCTACTCCACTCCTGTTCGCCGGAGCTCTGTCGATTGCGGTGCTGCTTTGATCGAGATGAAAGTCATTTTACCTTTGGGGACAGACCACCTTACTCCAAGCACTACGATGGCATTTTCTGTCTTGTGGGAAGAGTTCTCTCGACTCGGCTTGCTTGCTGTTTAGTTGTTTCTCTTTAAATTTCTTGTATTTTTTTACCGTTTACCTCGTGTATCTCAGATTCTGTCCTATATAATCAACAATCGCAAGACAGAAAAATTCATAATCTGAGATGGCTACTTTCTATAATGATGGTGGAAACAACTCGGTGCTTACCTATGATCCGAATGCACCGCAACTCAACCAACGTCCACTCCCTCCCAACGCTCAAGCAGAGAAGCCCTCCAAGCTCACCGGAGTCGACTTCAAGACGTGGAGGTAGAAGATGCTATTCTACATCACTACGTTGGGCCTAGCCAACTACTTGAGGGAAGACAAGCCCGAGTGCGTCGATGATGAGACGGACCAGAACAAGCGCGTCGCCTTCGACAACTGGTGCCACGGGGACTTCCTCTATCAAAATTTCATTCTTAATGCTTTAGTAGATCCCCTATATGCTGTGTACTCGAATGTAACAATGTCAAAAGAACTGTGAGAAATGCTAGAGAAAAAAATACCAAACAGAGGACGCGAGTACTAAAAAGTACGTCGTGGTCAAGTATTTGTCGTACCAGATGATAGACAATAGGTCGGTTGTAGAACAAGTGCAAGAATTTCAACTGATCTTGCACAATGTTCAAGCCGAGGGGATGATGCTTCCCGATGCTTTTAACGTGGCTTCGGTCATAGAAAAGCTACCCCCTTCGTGGAAGGACTTCAAGAGTTACATTAAGCATAAGCAAAAGGCAATGACTCTTAAAGATTTGATTGTAAAACTTCAAATTGAAGAAGACAATCGAAGGGTTGATCCTAGGCCAGGGGCTATGGAGGCTAAGGCCAATTTGATGGAACGTGGTGGTCCATCAAAGAAACATAAAAGGCCTACCCAATTAAACAAAGGCGTTATAAAAGAGCCTAAGTTCAAAGGTGACTGCTACAATTGTGGCAAGTCTGGCCACATGGCTAGCCAGTGCAAAAAGCCCAAAGCTAAAGGCAAGGCAAATAAAAGATGTACAACTACAATGTCGAACCCGATAATGATTGGGAAGATAACTTGTGCGCTGTTGTGTCTGAAGTCCATCATGTGGACAACCCAGGGGAGTGATTCGTTGATACGGGTGCAACATGTCACGTGGCATCCGAGAGGATTGTCTTCTCTTCCTACAAAGATGTTGAAGGAAGAAAGTTTCACATGGGCAACCAAGCCTCGTCTGAAGTGGCTGGTATCGACAATGTGGTGTTGAAGCTAACAAGTGGAAAAGATCTCACCTTGAAGGATGTGCTGCATGTCCCGGACATCCGCAAGAACTTGGTTTCTGGCTCTTTTCTTGTTAATCATGGCTTTAAGCTTGTATTTGAAAGTGAAAAATTTATTTTGTCCAAATTTGGAAAGTTCCTCGGTCGGGGTTACCTTGCTAACAGATTTTTCAAAATGAATGTAATGGCACGGTGCCAAGCCGAAAGAGTGATGAATAAAGTTGATTCTTCTTCTGCTTACTTGATCGAGTGCTCCGATTTGTGGCATATTAGATTAGGACATATAAATCTAAATGCTGTAAAAAGATTAACGAATCTAAACTTGTTGAAAGAGACTGATTTTAAACAAACAAAATGTAAAGTTTGTGTTGAAGCAAAAATGGCAAGATTACCATTTCAATCAGTCGAGAGGAGCACTAAACCTCTAGAATTAATTCACATCGATTTGTGTGATCTAAAGATTGTGCAAACTAGAGATGGAAAGAATTTTTTCATAACCTTTATTGATGATTGCAGAAGATACTGCTATCTTTACTTACTTCGAAGTAAAGATGAAGCAATAGAAGCTTTCAAAAACTACAAAATGAAAGCAGAAAATCAATTGAGCACTCGAATCAAAATGATTCAAAGTGATCGAGGTTGAGAATATGTTGCTCTGTTTGAAGAACTTTGTGTTGCTTCAGCATAATTCATCAAACAACTGCACCATACTCACCTCAATCAAATGATGTTGCCGAGAGAAAGAATCGAACTTTAAAAGAAATGATGAATGCTCTATTGATTAGTTCGGGACTACCCAAAAATATGTGGGGGGAAGCTGTCTTAACAGCCAACTACATCTTGAACAAAATTCCTTTCAAAGGAAAAGATGTTACCCCATATAAGATGTGGAAAGGTAGAAGACCTTCCTACAAATATCTCAAAGTCTGGGGCTGTTTAGCAAAGGTTGAAGTGCCTCCACCCAAACAAGTTGCAATCGGTCCTAGAACAATTGATTGCATCTTTATTGGCTATGCACTAAACAACGCAGCTTATCGATTCCTTGTGTACAAGTCCAAAAATCTGAATGTGACTGTAGGAACGACGATAGAATTAAGGAACACAATATTCTTTAAAGATGTCTATCTAAACAAGAAAAATGAGGATAAACCTTAAGCTTCTCGAAAGAGAACACACGAGGAGGCTACTAGTTCTGATCCTGTTGAGGAAGAACCGAGACATAGTCAAAGAGCTAGAACTGCTAAAAGTTTTGGTCCCGACTTCATTACCTATATGTTGGATGACGAACCAAAAACTATTAAGGAAGCTCTAGCTCGACCAGATGCTTCTCTTTGGCAAGAAGTAATCAACAGTGAAATTGAATCCATAGTGCATAATCATACATGGATTCTGACCGATCTCCCGAAAGGTTGCAAGCCCTTAGGATGCAAATGGATCCTAAAAAGAAAGTACAAAGCTGATGGCTCTGTTGACAAGTATAAAGCCCGTCTTGTGGAAAAAGGCTTTCGACAAAAAGAGTGAGATGATTTCTTCGACACCTATTTACCTATAACTCGAATCACATCTATTAGAGTGCTTCTCGCGATTGCAGCTTTACACAATCTTGAGATTCACCAAATAAATGTGAAAACTGCTTTTTTGAACGGTGAATTAGAGGAAGAAATCTACATGGACCAACCCAATGGATTCGTAGTACCAGGTCAAGAAATGAAGGTCTGTAAATTGGTTAGATCCTTGTACGTTCTAAAACAAGCGCCTAAGCAGTGGCATCTGAGGTTTGACAACACAATGTTGGCAAACGGGTTTAAGTACAACGAGCGTGACAAATGTGTCTACTATAAAGGTACTTCTAACTCCTTTGTTATTGTTTGCCTTTATGTAGATGACAAGTTGATTATGGAAAATAATTAACAAGTAATCGTTAATACTAAAAGAATGTTGAAGCAAAACTTCGACATGAAAGACATGAGTGTAGCTGATGTGATCATCGGGATCAAAATCATAAGAAGAACTGATGGAATTGCCCTATCTCAATCTCACTATGTCGAGAAAGTGCTTAAAAAATTCGATGCTTATGATAGTTCACCAGCTAGACACCGCTGGAACTCAATGTTCATCTGAGCAAGAACCGAGGTGACCCTGTAGCTCAAGAGGAGTATGCAAGGGTTATTGATAGTCTGATGTATCTGACTAACTGTACTCGACCTGATCTTGCTTACTTGGTAAATAAACTGAGTAAATACACGAGCAGTCCAAGTAAAGAACATTGGAAAGCTCTTGTGAGAGTTTTGAGATACTTAAAGTATACTCTTAACTTAGGGATACACTACACTAGATTTCCACATGTACTTGAAGGATACAGTGATGCCAATTGGATCTCCGACACCAATAATTCACATTCCACGAGTGGATATGTATTTACGATCGGTGGGGGGGGCAATCTCGTGGAAATCCACAAAGCAGACGTGTATAGCCGGCTCCACACTGAAATTCGAGTTTATAGTTTTAGATAAAGCTGGTGAAGAAGCAGAATGACTTCGTCACTTCCTTGAAGACATTCCTTGTTGGAGCAAACCAGTGCCCTTGGTGATGATTCACTGTGACAGCCAAGCTGCTATTGGTCGGGCACTGAACAACATGTATAATGATAAATTGAGACATATTCATCGTCGACATAATACCATTAGGCAACTGATCTCAAACGGGGCTATCTCTATTGAATATGTGAAGTCAATAGACAACCTAGCGGATCCGCTAACCAAAGGATTAAACCGAGATCAAATGTACAAGTTGCTAGAGGGAATGTGACTAAAATCCACAATCTAGAACGAGTATAGTGGACACCCAACCTAGGTGATTGGAGATCCCAAGAACTAGGTTCAATGGGAAAACTAAGCTATATAAGTTCGAGTGATAACACCTAATTCTTCCCTTTCCTAGGTGAGCAAACCTAGGTGTTTTAAGCCTGCATGTGGTATAGGTTAAGTCAATCGACTTTTAATGATTTCTGAAAAGCTCGTAGTGGTTGAGTACGGCAGGATACTCTTAAATAGGAAGTTACCTATATAAGTGGAAGTGAGGGCCGCTTCAAACAAACACTTATGAATCCAAAGGGGTTTTCCATGGCCCGTAATGGAAACAAACATGAGAACGGATGGAGTTTTGAAACGTTACTGTTTCAATATCGTTGTCTAGGTACACACGACGGAGGGTTAGTTCAAGGTTTTTACTACTAAGCCACCAGTGTACTCGATGATATTGAAGATGAAAGGTTCAAAGCCACAAGCTATCTCTTTGTGTGCATTAACATTTCTCGATGACGGAGTTGGCTTTGCATTTCATGCATTGGGCATTTCCACTCATGGGGGGATTGTTGGAATCCGGATAGATTCAAGTTAATCACTAGTGTGGAAATATTTAATTTTGTTGAAATTAAATATTATGAGGACGAACTACGTTGCGATTAGATAAACGTAGTATATTAATTTTCTCAAAACCAAATTCCGGTGAGGGAGAAATCGATCCTCGAAGTTACACGCATAATAATGTAATGTGGGCATATTAATTACTTCTAATTAATGATGTCCAACATTGGTTAATTAAATGCACATGTGTTAGTTTAAATACCTAAGTGCTTAAATCATGTAATAACAGAGAGTGTTAGGGGTGTCGCATGACGAGGCCCTGTGCTCCTACGCGCGCGCCGCCGCCTGCCTCGCCTCGGCCTTCGGCCTCAGTAAGGCCGCAGGCCAAGCGCCGAGCGCCGGCGCCCGTGCCCAGGCCCCAGTCCGGTCTTGGACTTGGATCTTGGCAATTGGTCTTTGGGCCTCGGGCTTCGGGTTTGGGCTTGGCGCGAAAGTGCCTTATCTTTTTGGCAACTAAACGGGTTGACTTGGCTCGATTATCTAGCCCAGTAGTTCAGCGTGGAGCCTACGTGTGCATGACATGGTTACAGGTCTATTTGAATTCAAACAGCACGCTCTCGAGATTTGCACGCCGTAATCGCCCGATCCGGAAGGGTCGCGTCGTAACAGCCGTCGTGCCTTAACTCCTAGCACGCTCCCCAGGTGGTGGACATGCCTATAAATTGGCATCCTCAGGTGCATGCAACAGTGTTCCAAAAATAGCTCTTAGCTGCATTCTTGCTTCCTCAGCTGCTGCATTCATTTTCCCTGCCAACTCTGCTCCTACTCCATTCCTGTTCACCGGAGCTCTGTCGATTGCGGTGCTGCTTCGATCGAGACGAAAACCGTTTTACTTTTGGGGACAGACCGCCTTACTCCGAGCACTACGGTGGCATTTTCTGTCTTGCGGGAATAGTTCTTTCGACCCAGCTTGCTTGTTGTTTAGGTGTTTCTCTTTAAATTTCTTGTACTTTTTTACCGTTTGCCTCGTGTATCTCAGATTATGTCTATATAATCAACATATCCCATTTATAAGTTTCATTAACCAATTAACCAACACTTACTAATAAATTAATTTTTTTATTTTAATATTTTAATTATTATATAAAAAAGAAATGAGGCTATTAATTAAGAAATACCGAGTATTACATTTCCCATAAACACACTCTCTGTTTTTCACGCTCATTCTGTCAATCATAATTATATAAATTAATTATAATTAGTGTATCTATTCCCAAGTTCAAATTATTATCTCTCATGCACATTTTACATTATCACTCATCCAGACGGTACATCTCTCTATTTTCATCATTGTCTGCTATTCATCATCTGCCAAATTGGAAGCTCTACCTCTCATTTGCCTCCTTTTATAATTCCCTCCTTTTGTCTTCATTTTTATTCTCAACAAACTTTTCGGAGAGGTGGAAAGGGCGGAAAATCGCAAGATATGTAGCCAAAGATTCAAGTTCCCCTGCAATAATAGTATCCAGTATTGTATTGGTCAGATCCACTGAATCTGCTGTCGTGATTAGATCAATGAACAGTTATTTAGGCGCCGTCAAAGTAGTAAGAAACAATGCTGCTATAATAATTCTATATTTATGTATTTCTTTTTTCATATCAAAATTCTCTTGATGTATTTGGCAAAGGGATATCTCTAATCTCAACTATTAAAAGATTGGAGGTGCAGAAAATGCATGAGTCGTTTGTAAGTTCGCAACTATATGATCTGTGTTATCTATAGTAACTCAGAACTCGTGTTATATCTTTTATTTATTTATTTTGGTTATAATTATGAGTTTTTGGTGATCGAGATGGAAACTGGTAACTTTAAAATGCATGAAAATTGAATGGGGGTGTTGGGGTTTGGGCGGGATTATGCTGCAATATTTGAACTTGTTTGCTTTTAATATGTTGACTCGATTTCAAATTCCTCTTCAATCTGCGGTTCAATTTGAAGCCCTCACCGAGAGAATGGATGAGAATGACGCGCAAACCGTGGAAGCAGAGAATCAGCGACAAGATTCCGGCGCTTGAGGCGGCTTCTTCATCCTCAGCCTCTCCTGAAGATGGTCCTTCTTCCTCAATACTGCCGCCGCCTTGGATCGATCTGCCCGGAGATGTGACGGCTAATATTCTGCGAAGGCTGGGCACGGCGGGGATGCTGGAAAGTGCACAGAAAGTGTGTACTACCTGGTGGAAAGTCTGTCAGGATCCCGCTTTGTATCGAGTGATCAATTTGCGGAACCCAGAAAATTTTGAGGATATGTATAGTTTGATGTGCCGCCGCGCGGTGGATCTCAGCCAGGGACAATTTATCGACCTTTCGATTGAAGACTTCGGCGACGAGGGTCTGATTCATTTCATCGCGAATCGGTAAATTTCTATACTGCGTGAATAATGGTACATTGTTGTTAGTGTGTTATTTTTTGGTCTTAACAGCAGGATATCTTTCAAGGTAAAACTAGACTTACCTTTTCTTTTTCCACTTGTTTGGCAAAAGGAATTGGAATTGGTTTCTTTGGTGGAAGGGAAATTATCAATTAGCATATGGTTGGTTTTATTCCATCAAGATTATGAACTTACTTTGGTGGGCTCTAACCATGTTAACCGATCTTGTTACGATCCTGCTTGAAGTAGTAATAGCAGCTGTATTAATGAATAATTTGTGTAAAATGTCTTATATCTACAGTACTACTATAATTGCTGAAATTTTGATATTTTTGTAGTTTACCCTTTCTTTCATTTACCTGGCTTATCTTTGACTCTACTTGTTTTCAATTGATCATGCATTTGTTTTATATATAAGTGTTATTGTTATTGATAATACATTTGTTTTTAGAAATTTCTTCTATGTTGTTGGGTTGACATTCTTTTCCATTCTTATCCAATAATCACTTAATGCGGTCTTACCTTCGGTTTTTTCAACAGAGCAAGTCATCTTCAACGCCTTACAATTGCACATTGCTATGAAATATCAGGGACTGTTCTGTCCGAGGCAGTTAAAAAGCTTCCACAGTTAGAAGAGTTGCACCTTATTATGGTGAGATTTATCAGCGCCAAGGATGTCGAGGCTATTGGTATTTCTTGCCCAATGCTGAAGTCATTTTCATATCATTGGTGTGACTATCCATGTATCCTGGTATTGAACTGCCTCCGGCATCAAAAAAAATCTGTAATAAATATGCTCTAGCAATTGTTAGAACTATGCCGAATTTGCGCCATCTCAAACTTCTTGCGAATTGGATGACAAATGAAGGATTGGAAGCGATTCTTGATGGCTGTCCTCAACTTGAATCACTTGATATCCGGAAATGCTTTCGTCTTGAACTAACAGGCGCTCTAGGCGAAAGATGTTATGAGCAAATAAAAAACCTGAGAGGCCCTTCTGAAGCAATCAGTAATTTGGAGTGGCTTGGTGTTTTGGAGTGGCTTTGTGCTGGTGGTGAATCATCTGATGTTAAGTGGTCTGCTCCGTGTGGTAATGCATCAAGAAGTTGTCGGTGTGATGTGTGTTGTGAGTGGTGTTATTATGCTTATTGTGAACGTGTTACTAATCGTGATTCGGGTTTGTTTGATTATGATTGCGACTATTTCTGATTTGGTAATTAAGGTTAAAAGTCAGGAATGTTTTCTTAGTTTAGTTTTATCAGCAGTGATTGGAACTTATTTTGTAGGGTTGGGTGATGCTACTCTATCCTTTTTTGTTTTTGCATCTGTTTCTTGCTTGCTATAAGAATGACAGCTCCTGTTGCAGTTTTTGATATCTAGTCTTCCTTTATCTCCGTTTATTTTATAATTAATAACTATTATGTTGGCATAAAGCATGAAGTAGTGTTTAATCTTGCTCTGCCTTTCCTAAAGTTTTCAACTTGCAAAATCTCATCATTTTTTAACAGAACTAATTAGAGTAATTATGCAAAAAAAAATCTCACGTATTTGTTTTGTGCATGCAAATGAGTATATCCTATCACATTAAGTATTCAGAGGTAGTTCGAAATTTATAATTTCGAAATATTTAAAATGGATTCAAAATTTTGAATATATACAAATATTTTTCCCTTTTCTTTTCGTACACCAAGATATGTTATAATTGATATGCACCCAAAAGAATGATTGGGGATAAAATCTCTTGGGGAATGAGCATGAGCTTGGACTCCCAAAAAGAGATGAAAATTGGTGGAAGATCGCAACATAGTTTCATTTCACAATTTTAGTACCAACTATTCATTTTAGTCCGAACTATCCGCCTTTTTTCAATTCTAAGTACCAATAACTATTTCATTTCACAATTTTATGTCCAATCTATCAAAAACTATTCAAATCTCGTCCAAACTATCAAAAACTATTCAAATCTAGGACAAATAACTTTTTTCGGCATAAAAAAGCTAACGCAGCATGTCGGAAACACAAATCATTTGATTTACAACGTGTTATTTTTTTAATATGACATGAGTTTCCGGCATGCCCAGTCGATATTTTGATGTCGGAAAATCTATTCGTCCTAGATTTGAATAGTTTTTTATTGTTAGAACATTAATTGTAAAATAAAATAGTTGATACTAAAATTGAAAAAAGACGAATAATTTGGACTAAAATTGATGTTTTGGCCATAATTTTATTGCATAAGATAAAGTTCCTCAAGGTATAATGCATGGCTATTATAAAGCAATGTTAACACTAACAGATAAATTATTCGCAACAAATTAATAAATATAACAAAATTCATAATTTTGAAATATCTATAATATATATAATTAATGTGTGATTCTAAACAAAGCCACAATATTTCTCTTTACAACCTATTTTTTTTGTAATATTACTATTTTATCTTCATCCTCACACTCTAACATAAATTCTTAATAGAAATAACTTTCATCCCTACTATTTATCAAGTTCGAATCTTAAAAATAAGGGTCACATCATTATTTTTCTTTTCGTTACATTAGTAAGCCGCTGCACTGCCCTCCAACATCCAGAACACGGTGGCAAGGATAAATCCCGCCACCATCAGTACCGCCGCTAGCCGGATGCCGAATAGCTATAGCATCCGCCATGAATTCTTCAATGATCTCTTTGATGAAACTACCAATTCAAATCTACTAGCGTATTTGCAAATATTGGCACTGTTTGCCGGCGGAAATAAGTTTGTCCCTTGAAATGCAAGAGTTAATTGCTTCTATCTGCCACAAATTCAAAACATTTTGTGTTGCAGGTGAACTCATCGAGAAACAGCAAAATCAGGTCGTATGATATGGATTCCAATCGACACGTGCTACATCTATCCGCTAGGGACTCGGCGGTGGCCCTTATCACCCATCACAGCCATGGTGGCGTTGCATAGCTCTTGTTCTTGAAGTGCACTGCAGCAGCGTAGAAAAAAAATAAAAAAGAAAAATAATGATGCTTCCGAATTTGATTAAAGTAGGAGAGGGCTGTGTAACTCTTTCAAGTTTTAATTGATTTCTATTCAATTTTATTATTCTTTTTAGGAATTAAGTTGGAGGTTACGAGAATGAGGGTAAAATAGAAATATTAAAAAAAAGTGGCTTTAAAGAGAAATAATGTAGCCGTGTTTAGAATTATTCATAATTAATTTTATTTGTAATATTTTTATATCGATTTAGTTTGCAATATATTCCAAGGCCCCGCGGGCTAACGAACCCTGTCGCGGAACGCACCAAGGAAAACTCAAAGTAGCGCGGCCACCTCTCGCCCCCGTCTGCGGGACCAGCGCGAGACTGGCGTGCCTCTGTCGAATGTCAAAACAACTCTCGGAACGGATATCTCAGCTCTCACATCGATGAAGAACGTAGCGAAATGCGATACTTGGTGTGGATTGCAGAATCCTGTGAACCATCGAGTATTTGAACGCAAGTTGCGCCCGACGTCATTATGCCAAGGGCACGTCCGCCTGGGCGTCACGCATCGCGTCGCCCCCCACCCATCGTGGATTGAGGGGGGGATACTGGCCTCCCGAGCGCAGCGCGCGGCCGGTCCAAATGCAATCTCCCGTAAGCACATCAATCTCGCGTACTACCGCGCCCCTAGACCATCAGCACGGGTATCTTAAACAACCCTACGACGAATCCCCGCAACTGCGACCCCAGGTCAAGCAGGACAACCCGCTGAGTTTAAGATATTTTATCAATCGCTTTAGGATTTTTTTAATTCAATTATAAATAGCATTGTTATTTTAAAATAAAATTAAATTAAATGAAAAAATTATATATATTAGTGTGGTTGAGTAATAATAATAATTGGTGATTCAGATGAGATAAAAATTAATTAAATATTGGAGTTCATATAATTGGAAAATATATTCTTAGGCTTGGGGCGTGAAATGTCTATACAAACCCTACTTAAGGAGTACTTTCCACCAAAATTCACCCAGATAAAGGTATAATTTCAAAGTCCATTCCCTTCTGCGTTTCAATATGATTTATGCATTTTCCCATCCATAGAAATAATACGTGAGACCTGTGCATAATTACTCTTATAGTTCTGTATCAAAAGTAAGGTAGAAACATTAGAAAAGATAAAGAAAGATTTCACACTAAAACTCACATAAGTTAGAACCGAAAAAACTTGCTCATGCATTATGCCAAAACATAAACAGAGGAGAGAACATTCGATACCAAAAATAAAAGTATTCAATACGTGCCGATGACTGCTGATAAAACGGGACTAACAAAACATTATTCGTCGACTAACCCTGTGCCAAGTTCAAAGTCTTTATCATAACAATCAGAACATCTTGATGATTAGTCGCACCACTTGCCATTATATGATTCCTCAACAATACCAAACCACTCAAAATGACTGATCCGATTCGGGTCAGAAGGGTCCCTCAGGTTTTTTATTTGCTGAGAACATCTTTTTCCCAGAGCCCCTTTTAGATCAAGACATGAGCATCTCCTGATATCAAGTGATTCGAGGAGGGGACAACCATCAAGAATCGCTTCCAATCCATCATTTTTCATCCAATTTGCAAGAAGTTGAAGATGGAGCAGCTTCGGCATAATTTTTGCAATTGCTAGAGCATATTCATTACAGATTTCTGATTCGGGAGGTTCTGACTTACCTGCATTCATTGGTTTCCCATACCAGTGATGTGCAAATGACTTCAGCATTGGGCAAGAAATACCAATAGCCTCAACATCTTTGGCACGGATAGATTTAACAATAATAAGGTGCAATTCTTCTAACTGTGGAAGCTTTTTAACTGTCTCGGACAACACAGTTCCTATATTGCATAGCTACTTGCAATTGTAAGGCGTTGAAGATGACTTAAGCTGTTGAAAGAGTAGAACACAAGACCACATCAAGCAATTAATACAGTTAAGGGAGATGACAAAAGGGGTAAACTACCAAAATCCCAAAATTGCAAAATGTTTTGTAGTTCTTCAACTGAAAGCATGATCCTCACAAGTTCAGTTAACAAGGTTCGAGCCCACCAAAGTAAATTCAAATACATAGCAATTTCTTTCCATTCTAGGTTTAAGCAAAACACGTCCATAAAAGAAAACCTAAAAAGAACTGCACAATCTGATGCTAACACAAGAAAACAATTCCGATTCTTTTAGCAAAACAAGTGGAATTCCGAGAATTGGTAAAGTAAAAATCAAAAGGCAAATTAAGCAGAGAATCACGATTCCCGTAATTAATGAAGGGGAAACTCTTACCGATCAGCAATGTAGTGTAGCAATGAATTATCACCGAAACACACGGTCCTTAGGTCAGTCAGTTACGGTCCACTACGCAGCGGCAAATGTGATTATACTTAGAGGCATTCGGATAGTAAGGATACGGAGATACCAATTCAACCACCCGCCACATAGCCGGATCCAGGCAGACATTCCGCCATGTGTCAAATTGAGGTTTAACCATGGTTTTTGTTTAGAGATAGAAGGAGAAGACAATAATAATTGTAGTATGGCAATCTTGTATATTCTCTAATGATCAAAAGATTCTCCTTTTATAGGAGAGGATTACAAGTTGTATAAAGAAATAAGATCAAGCATTAAATGTAAATTGGTGTGATCCCTTAAATCAAGTAGTTTCCTTCTTCCAACACTCCCCCTCAAGTTGAGTAGTGGGATTCCCAATGCTTAACTTGTGAAGAGTTTCAACAAGTCGCTTTGAATCAACTGCTTTGGTTAGGACATCTGCTAACTGATCTTCAGACCGTATAAACGGTAGTGCTACAATTCCTCCTTCAATCTTTTCTTTGATAAAATGTCTATCCACTTCGACATGCTTCGTTCTGTCATGTTGCACAGGATTTCCAGAGATACTAATAGCAGCTTTGTTGTCGCAAAACAATCTACACATTTTTCCAGAATAGAGGTTAAGTTCCATTAGTAGTTTCCTTAACCAAAGTACTTCGGTAAGTCCATCTTTGATTCCCCTGAATTCTTCCTCCGCACTTGATAAAGCCACAACCTTTTGTTTCTTACTTCTCTATGACACGAGGTTGTCTCCTACAAAGGTGAAATAGCCCGCAGTAGATCGTCTGTCTATAGGATTCCCCGCCCAATCTGCGTCAGTATAAGCTTTGATCTCCAAGCTTCCTGTCTTCTTAAAAAGAAGACCATAATCAAATGTTCCCTTGAGATACCTTACTATCCTGAGCGCAGCTTCTAAGTGTTCTAGTTGAGGGTTGTGCATAAACTGACTAACAATGCTGACAACATAGGAAATATCAGGTCGAGTATGTGAGAGATATATCAGTTTTCCTACCAGCCGTTGATACTGCACTTGGTTCGTTGCTTTCGCTCCTTCTACAACTTGAAGCTTATGATTCACCACGATAGGGGTAGTTGCCGGTTTACAATCAAGCATTCCAGTTTCGGCAAGAAGGTCCAAAGTATATTTCTTCTGACTAATAAAAATTGCTCTTGTTGACCTCAACACCTCTATTCCTAGGAAATATTTCAGATTTCCTAAATCTTTCATCTCAAATTCTTTGAAGAGATTCTTCTTCAGGTTCTGTATTTCCCTTACGTCATCTCCTGATAAGATCATATCATCCACATAGATAATCAAACAGGTAGTAAGATTTCCTTGTCTTTTGATGAATAGGGTATGATCAGAGTTGCTCTGCAGATATCCGTATTTCTTCATTGTTGTCGTGAACCTACCAAACCACGCTCTAGGAGATTGCTTGAGACCATATAAAGTTCTTTTCAACTTACACACTTCTTTGTTTTTGAACTGATCAGTAAAACCCTGAGGAGGTTCCATGTAAACTTCTTGGCTTAGTTCCCCATGAAGGAAGGCATTTGTCACATCAAACTGATGTAACGTCCAATTTTTATTAGCGGCAATGGATAAGAGTACTCTGATGGTATTCATCTTCGCAACAGGAGAAAACGTCTCATCATAATCTATCCCATATGTCTGAGTATAGCCTTTCGCAACCAATCTGGCCTTGTATCTTTCAATGGAGCCATCTGGTTTTCTTTTGATTGTAAAAACCCATCTACATCCAACGGGTTTTTTTTCCTTCTGGTAACCGACATCTTTCCCATGTGTGATTCCGGGTTAAAGCATCCATTTCTTTTTGCATAGCACTTTTCCATTGGGGAGAAGCAAGGGCCTTTTCAGGAGAATTTGGGATGTCTTCTTCATACAAGGCTATTTCATATGTTGTGGCCTCTTTGGATAGATTTCCTCGAGCAATAGAACCAATTGAGTGAGGACCACTCTTTACAAACTTTTCGGGATTGTATCGTTTGGGAGGAATTCCTCGAGTACTTCTTGGTGGTAACACATATCGCCCAGTAAACCCTTCCTCCTCATCATTTCCCTCGCTTTGAGTATCTTCAGATAAAGTTTGAGAGTCCCTTACCTCAGACATCAGTGTTGGTGGAGATCTTGGTAGTGGCAGTTGATTAGGAGATTGGTCCTGTGTTTCTGAGACCTGATCAGCGGCGAGATTAACTGTCTCTGTTGGATCCGTAACCGCGAAATCTTCTAAGAGAAGCCAACTTAAGGAGTCATCAGAGTTAGAGTTATCAGAGTTCTCCCCCTGACGACTAAGGTGGGTTTGGTAATAGAATTCAGTTTCAAGAAAATTGCAGTGAATAGTGGTAAGGATTTGACGAGTTTGTGGATTATAGCAACGATACCCTTTTTGATGGATACGATAGCCTACAAATACACATTTAACCGCACACGGAGAGAGTTTGGTACGTTCATGCTTAGGTATGTGTATGAAAACAGAGCAGCCAAAAACTCGAGGTTTTAAGGTAAGAGTTGATGGAATACGGGTAAGAGTGGAGAGTTTTTGTAGGGGTGTTTGAAAATGAAGTGTTTTTGTAGGTAGTCGGTTTAAGAGGTAAACGGAGGTTGCTACAGCTTCAGGCCAAAAAGTAGCAGGAACAAGAGACTCAATCATTACAGCCCGAGTCATTTCAAGAAGAATCCGATTCTTTCTTTCAACAACTCCGTTCTGTTCAGGAGTGTAGGGACAAGAGGTCTGGTGAATGATTCCTTTTTCAAGGCACAAAGATTTCATAGAATTGTTAAGGAATTCCCCCCCCCATTATCGGATCTAAGGATTTTAACATTTGTTTGGAATTGTGTTTGAACCATATTACAGAAATGGGTAAATTTTTCAAAAACTTGAGATTTATTCTCTAAAAAATATACCCATGTCATTCTAGTGCAATCATCCACAAAGAGCAAAAAATATTTAAGATTATGATCACCTAGCACAGGGGAGGGCCCCCAAACATCAGAATGAACAAGAGAAAAAATAGAATCAACTTGAGTATTACTGGTTTGAAAGGATTGTCTGTGGCTTTTAGCCAAAACACATGTATCACATGATAATGATTTATTTTTAACTAACTGAGGAAATAAAAGTTTAAGGTAACCAAGAGAGGGATGTCCTAACCGCCGGTGCCAAAGCCAGAGTTCCCGGTTTTCAGTTCCATGAGACAGCATCACCTCGCCTTGTTGAGCAATCTCGTCCACATAGTATAATCCCTTTTTTCAGTGCCACGCCCAATGATCTCCCCCCGTCCTGATATCCTGTAGGAGACAAAAATGAGGATGCATCACCATCGTACAGTTTAATTCCTTTGTCACGTGGCTAATAGATAACAACTTATGAGACAATGACGGAACATATAGACAATTTTTCAATTTAATTGAAGGAGAAATTTCCACTGTGCCAGCCCCTCGAACAACAGTTAAATCATCGCTAGCCGTCTGAACATGAGTTCTTAAAGGTTTTGATTCCTCTAACAAGTCTCTTTTATCGTATGTCATAGTGTCAGTTGCCCCACAATCAAAAATCCAACTCTTGGTTTTACCACAATTCGCAGGAATATCAGATTGAATATTAAAAAGGCTGCTGGGACTGAATTGAAATATGGGCAAAATTGGGCTGGGGCAGGTATGTAAATTTGGTAAAGTGGGAGGGTTTGGTGATAAATCACCAAACCCTATACCTGTTCGATCGAGTCTCTCAGCAGCACACCATCCTCCTTCGTCCATGGCTGCGGCAACAGCAGCCCCACCACCAGCAACGTCCGACGGCCCAACTGCCGCCACCGCCGCCGACGATCCGTCTTCTCCGGCCGATGTGTCGCCCGCTGTGTTTCCTTTCGCCGTTCGGTGGTTGTCTTCCCACCACTCCGAAAATCCCACCAATCTGAAGCACGTCTCCTTCGTATGTTTGCGCATTCCACAGTGTGTACAATACATTTTTGATTTGTCGATTTTGGCTTGCGATGATGTCGCTGCTGAGCGAGTCGAAGTCGCCGCTGATCGTGCCGGATTTCCCCTCTGCGGTGGTGGTCGGTTCCCATCGAGGCGAAGGTTGGTGTTGCGAGCCCCGAGCCCAGTCCCGATACCTCCCGATGATCTAACTTCGGAGCCGCCCGCGTTGGTTGCCGACCGAAGAATCTGCAGCCTGGCGGCCTCGCGTCGTACTCTTGCAAAGGCGGACTCGGCTGAGGGAGGGGAGGATTCCTTTAGAATATCTTGCCGGACTCCATCGAACTTCTGGTCAAGGCCGGACAGAAACTGGTACAGCCTTCTGCGTGAGATAAGTTCCTGATACTTTCTAATTCCTTTTTCACAACAATCGAGTGGATATGGTTCCCTTCTATCAATATTGAGCCATATTGTCTGCAATTCATTCCAATAGTCTTCTAGTGATTGTTGTCCCTGATTCACCTTGTTGGCTTTGACCTCCAAATCATATATTTGCAGTGGATCTGTCCCGCTTCCGTAAGTGATGGCCAAACTGTCCCACACGGCCTTTGCTGTTTGGTGTTGAGCGTAGTTCATCACCAATTTGGTTTCCATATTCTGTATAATCCATGAAAATACAGATAAATCTGTTTCTTCCCATTGATTGTAGTTTGAATCTGTCGCTGATGGTGGTGCAGGACTTCCGGTAATGTGACTGGACTTTCCTCGACTTCCTATTGCAACCCGCATTAGGCGAGCCCAGAGGGGATAGTTGTTGCCATCTAGTTTGAATCCGAGTGAAATGTTATCGGAATTTCGAACCAAATTGGCAATTTGGAGAGACAACTCCGTCTGTGGTTTTGTGTCGTCGTCTGATATTGTTTCTTGTTGGCAATTTGGAAAAAAATTAATCACATGGGAAAAGTAATCAAACACATGAGGAAAAGTATC
>JAPKLW010001097.1:59937-77582 GCA_026898455.1 Plectranthus barbatus
ATGTGTTTGATTACTTTTCCCATGTGATTAATTTCTTTCCAACAATTGGCAATTTGGAGAGACAACTCCGTCTGTGGTTTTGTGTCGTCGTCTGATATTGTTTCTTGTTGGCAAGGATGGGCTGATTCGATGGTTTTGGATTACCAGAGCCAGGTTTTTACACCTGCTCTGATACCATGTCAAATTGAGGTTTAACCATGGTTTTTGTTTAGAGATAGAAGGAGAAGACAATAATAATTGTAGTATGGCAATCTTGTATATTCTCTAATGATCAAAAGATTCTCCTTTTATAGGAGAGGATTACAAGTTGTATAAAGAAATAAGATCAAGCATTAAATGTAAATTGGTGTGATCCCTTAAATCAAGTAGTTTCCTTCTTCCAACACCATGTAGTACACACTAACTGTACACTCTCCAATATCTCTTAGCACCCAGCCTCTGCAGAATATTCGCCGTCAGATCTCCCGGCAGCTCGATCCACGGCGGCGGCGGAATGTTATTCCTTATTTTTGGATTCGGCGGTTTGCGTTTCCTTTTCCCCAAATCAAACCCCATTTTTCAAACTAATTTTGCGTTTTGAGATTTCCCTCCGATTCGTGTGCATAGATTTTGAAATGGCGATTCTGATTCTGTTTTAGGCCGGGATTTATATATGTTCAATTTTGTTGTATTAATTAATTGATATGAGTAATACAGTAGAATAAAAGCAGAAAATTCAACCAATGGTCAGAGGAGAAGAACAGTTTTCATTAGTTTTCCAACTTCAATTCAAATAATCGCTTCGTTCCGACGATATAATTTAATGCTTTTGTCAAAAATTATTTATAAAAATAAGCGTTAATTAATTTCTATATTTAATATTATTATTTTAATATTCTTGTTTTTAAAAAATTTTCAGGAAAGAAATTGTAAATTATTAAAAATAGTAAATTAAATAAATTGGTGATGATATAATATAAGAAAAAGCTACAAAAGTGTAATTTTTTTCAAAACTCTTCTTATTTTGCAATAACCGAAATAAAAAGATAGTTGGTTTATCAATTTAGGACCCGAAAAGATAGTTAAATTATCAATTTAGGATTCGAAAGATGATTTGTCAATCCAGGACCCGAAAGATCAAATAATTCTCAATCTAGGAGGTCCTGGATTGAGAATTGTATGATCTTTCGGGTCCTGGATTGAGATTTTTTGTGATCTTTCAGGTCCTGAATTGACAATTAATTTTTCGGGTCCTGAATCGATAAAACTCTATAATAAAATTAAATTGAGTTTATTATGATGTGATGTTTATTAATAGAAAATAACAAATCAATAATTACGACAATTTTCTTATTTCATTATATAATTAGCACTTAAAAAAGTTATAAATATTTATTTTTATAAATTCAAAAGATGCAAGATTTCATATGTCAAGTAACATAATTTAAAATTCAAATTGCTTTGTATAAATATTAATTATATTTAGGAGAGAGATAACAATGTTGGTTTTTTGACTCAATGTCAATTATGTGTTGGTATATTTAAGAGGTGTTGGTAATACTCTAATTCATAAATTTGGGCATATGTGATTAAAGAAGCACAAAAAAACTACACATTCAATATTTGTAAAGTATATTTAAGAGGTGTTGGTAATACTCTAATTCATAAATTTGGGCATCTGTGATTAAATTATCCATGTAAAGACTTTGTATATTTCTTTGAGAGTTTTGTAAGGTCTTTAGTCTTTACCACCTCATATCTCAAACTTCGCATTTCACGACTTCATTTCATTCACATATTTATATTTACTTTAAATATATAATTAACAAAATTAGTTCTTGAAGCCATGTTAAAGAACAAATATTATATAATAGAAATTAAGAAATTCATCATTTAGAAAAGAAAGAAAAAGAAAAAAATCCACAACAAAATGATTAATAAAAAATGATGAAAACTAAATATCCCTTCTCAAATTCTAATTGCGAGGGTTATTTCCATATGGAGAAATACAAATGGATGTGAAATGAAGAAATTGACAACAGAAATGTATTGTATTATGTAGTGCCCGAATTTAGCAAAATGTTTGATAATGTTAGAGAAATGAAAGTGTAACAAATATGAGAACAAAATAACAGTGCCTAGCGGATAAATATTGTCTGGGGTTTATTTCTAAAACCCAGACTGCCTCATGGCAAAAAGTATTTCACTAGTAAAAACAAGTTCTTACACAGGAAACAAAATAAACAAAGCAACACAAATTTCCTCTAAGTTCAATCCTTAGAGTAAATTTGATTACAGGACTTACTAACCTAAGCTAACGCTCCTCAATAGTGCTTCCTCAATCTTAGGATTCACTCTCCGGTGATTGCCACTACACTATGAAGAAGGTATTCGAAAGGTTGAGATTAGTAAGGGTGGAAGATGGTAAGCCTTGAGACTTTTTCTGGAAATTGTAATACTATCGCACACAGTCTTCAAGTTTTGATCTTCCTTTTATTCTTTCTCTTCCTTGGAGCGCACGATCTCAGAACCCACGTCCTCACTTCGTTCAGTCGTGTGTTGTGCAATCTTCCCACGTCCACTTGCTTGATGAATACAATCATAAAGCTGCTCACAAACTCACGTAGGCAGTGGTTAAGTCGTGGGGGCGCTCCCTGAAAAATAGGAACAGAAACAATTACAAAACTGGAGTCAAAAGATATATCCCTATAAATTAGGAGTTGGTTATAACCAATTTCATGAGCAGCTGCGAGAAAGTATAACATTAACAAGAAATATGTTAGACATTGATGTTAAACTTTGGGAAAGTTTAACATCACAAATGTCTAACATTATCAATCTCCCCCTTAATGTTAGACTTTCTGCAGCCATTCCACAAACCAAACACATTCATGGTTCAACCATGATAAACTATTCAAAACGAGGGCCAATGGATCAACCATAGCACATAAATACTAAAGTCAGTAAAATATGGAGCATCCATAGCAAAATAAAAAAATGGCTCAACCATAACACATAAAGGATAAACAACCAGCTGAATAAAAATCAGAGGTAAAACAAATCCCCCTGAGTTAACAAAAACATAGAGTAGCTTCAAGTACTTCAAAAAAGAAACTGAAAGGGAAAGGGAAATTGTTTGTTTAGCAGAATCAACAAAAACTTAGAACTTCAGCAGCAGCACATCAGAAAGTTCAGAAAGGGAAGAGATCTGTCATTCTTCATCCTCATCGTCCTCCTCGTCCTCACCATCTCCTTCACCACCACCATCAGGTTTGCTCTCCCCCTGAATGGTAGCAGAAAGAGCACCATGGATCTACAAGAGAGTAGCAGATAGGGAGTTGAGCTGAGAAATGGCGGTGGTAATCCCCTTCAATGCACTGTGTAGATCCATTGAGGATGAAGCACGGACTGGAGAGGCACTGGGAGTTGGAGGTTCTGCACCCTTCATCTCATCATCACTGGCAGTGTAAGGGAGATCCTTGACCCGGCCACCTATGCGTGTTAGAGTTTGCTCAAACACCAACAAACTCGCATCAGCAATTATATCTCCTCCTTGGTCAGGAACTCCAGCTCACTGGATAAGTCCATAGATGAGGCAGGGATGCGGAAGAAGTGATCCTTTAGCTTTAAGAGCAGCCCTGCGGATGTTAGCAAAGATAATATCCCCAAGATTAAAAGGAAGACCTTTGGCAATCCTGTGAATCAGGTAGGCTTGTTCTTTGGTAACCAGGGTGGCGTTCTTGGTTGGAGTCCAGTTGTGCAGAGAGATTTTGAAAAGGGCAGCATGTTTGTACATCAGATTGGACCCTGGTAATCCCTTATTTGGCCACCTCTTCATCTCACCTCCTGTAATCTCTTCCACCATACGACGTTCGTCTGCTGAGGAGGGCTCATGGACTTGGCAGTGAGGGAGATCAAGAAAAGCATTGATTGTTGCTGGATCAAAGTGGATAATCTTCTCCCTAACGTAGGAATTCTCACACTTCTTCTTCCCTTTCACACTTGCTTCTTCTTTTATAATGTTAGCATAAAACTCATACACCAACTCAGTTTCAAAACCATCCATCCTAGACACTGACTTTAACAAACCCTTACGTGCAAGACGAGTATCAACCCCATACTTCTAAAAGTGTTCTTCATCCATGTTCCTTTCAATCTTAAAGTTTTGTTTCATGACAGATTCTAACATAGACTTAGCACCATAATGATAGAAAATTTGACTGTAGGCCTTTTTGACATCTAAGTCACTATCATATGAAACAGAGGTAGGGGTACCTTTAACTGGAGTAGCAGAAGTGGATTCTGACTGAGTTCGCTTGGTCTTTTTCAATTTCTGAAGAGTTTCAGCCGCTTCTGATACTGCTGGAGACCTCTTCTTGGATGATTTTGGTTTTTGACTCGTCGAGGAGGTTGTCTCAGCCTTTTCTTTCTTCCTCCTTTCAGCAGCACTTCGGGAGATCTTCTTCACTAGCCTTTTTACCTTCTTTTCCGGAACAGGGGAATCACTGTCATCTTCTGAACTCTCCTGCATCTCACGAGGGTCCATCTTGTAATTTTTATCAGAGGCAGTGTCATCAGAGAGTCATTCGTCTGATATGTTTATGTTAGACTTTTCTGGTTGAACAAGAGGGAGATCATCTGCTGAACTTGGAGCATGCATTGTATCCATTAGGGTTCGTTGGGCTTGCTTAATGGGTCCTCCTCGTCCCCGCCTTGGCCTTTCTTTCTTTTGCCAATTGACAGTGTCGTGAAACAGTCGTCCAGATCTTCGTGTGGGAAAGGGAGGAATACCTGCTGCTTTCAATCCTTCGGCGATAGCTTGTAAATCTCCTAGATTATCTGGGTTGATGGGATTTGCCGTTTTACTGGGAAATATTTGAGCAATCGGTGGTTCACGAAGGATCTCCTCAGTTTCCTTGTCAAAAATGATATCTACCTCAGTACGCTCATCTCTGACAGGACATTTGTCAGACTCAGGAATAGGGTTTGGATCAGAGGGTGCGGAAGTCTATGGGTTAGTTTTTTCGGGAGAATCAGGCAGCGGAGAAGGTGGTTTCTCAACCAAGGGTTCAGTAAGGTCAGGGGTTGAATCAATTTGGGTTTCAGAAGGTTTAGGTTGAGCAGGCATTTCTGAGATCGTTGCAGTATCCGGTTCAGTAATCGGTTTAGAGGTTTCAGTAGGGTTTTTAGGTTGAATTTGAGTAGATGAGGGAGGTGATTATTTTGGATTCCGAGTAGGGTTGGCCATTTCTGAGGAGAATGGAATGGGAGAGGTTTGAGAGGGTGAGGCTTGTTGGTCGGCCAGAACTTTAGAAATTGAGTTTTGAAGAGCCTGCAGATCTCCGGAGCTTAGAACAGCCTTGAGAAGTTCCTGGATTTTCTCTGCCATGGTGATCTGAGAGCACAAAAGAAGAAGACGAACGAGAGCACTATAAACTAGTAGTCGAAGGGTTGCTCTCGGTTAATTATGCCGTGAAGTGACTTGAGTGGGAAAGGAGAAAAAAAATTATATAAATAGACTAAAACAGTGAAGTGCGAAAATCAAGGAAACCCTGGCCAGAAATTTTGAACTAACAAGTTTAAATTAATTCACTTAATATTCGAAAATTAAGGGATAGGATCTTTTGTGTTTCAAATGAAAAAATAAACCTAGATAAGATCAATTAACTGAATCCTAGAACTTAGATGATGAAAGATTTGGAAAGAGAAACAAATTCCTGAGAAATAGCAACGACTCACAGTAATAAAGAAAACAAAACAGCCTGTTTAAGAGTATAACAAATGTATTGTTAGAGTTACACATTGTCAATTTATCAACATCCTTCCACAGAGGTTGTGTGCCTAATCAACTCCAACCTTTAGTACTAGTTGACATAAAACAAAACATTGATTTATTTAGATATTTTTCCACATGAGTTGTGTTCTAATAACGTTCAACTCACAGTACTTTTTATGTTTTTAGCAATGAACACAACAATCACATTTTATAGTCTGAAACCTCACACTTGTGTTTCTGACTTTATAACATGACAAAATAAATCACAAAAGGGAATAAACTCTAACAATAACATGTATAACTCTAACAGGCATAAAGATTTAAGTTATTATTGAGGGGAATTGCACATTCCCAGGGCATTTCGAAGAAATGTATATCTTTCAAAATCCAAGGACTTGGTAAAAATGTTAGCTATTTGATCTTTAGTAGGTATATATTTCAGACACACTAGGGGGGCGTTTGGTATAAGTGTCGAAATCACTATGGGTATGGGTATGGGTATGGGTATGGGTTTGATAGTAAAGGGAATGAGTATGAGTTTAAGCATTCCAATAAAGATGTTTGGTATATAAGATGGGTTTGGAATCATTTTAAATTATTTAAGTTCATATATTACGAAAAATAAATAAATAATACACAAATAATAATAATAATAATAATAATAATAATTCATTTGATAATAAAAATAAAATAACATTAAATATATATGAATAATAATATATAATTAAAATAATATTATATATTTATTTGAAATTATATTATTGTTAAATGACTAATTTAAAATAATTAATATAATTGTATTAATATTAAAATAATAATAATAATAGTATTAATAATATATAATTAAAATAATATTATATAATATATTTATTTGTTTATTTTACTATTACTACTAAATATAATAATAATATATAATTATAACAATATTTTATATTATAATTAATATTATATAATAATACATTTATATATTAATTATAATTTCATGATTAATATATTTTGAAATAATTAGTATAATTTTATTAATATTATAATCATAATAGTATTCATAATATATAGTTCAAATAATATTACATAATATATTTTTTATTTATTTTACTAAATATAATAATATAAAATTATAACAATATTTATATTATAATTAAGATTATATAATAATACATTTATATATTAATTATAATTTAATATATTATCATAATTAACTTAATATTTTATAATGACATCATAATTATATAAATATATTAAGATTAGTAATATATAATTTTAACATCATAATTAATATAATATTTTATAGTAATATTATTATTATTATTATATTTTTAATTATTAATCTAATATTATTATCTTAATACTAATATTATAGGAATTAAAAACTAAAATATAAAAATAAATTTAGGCATAAAAATTTGGGAATGGAATCAAACCCACCAAATTATGGGGGAATGGGGATTCCCAAGTTTTTGGGAATCAACTCATTCCCACGGGAATGATACCCGATAACCAAACGGTGGGTTTCGGAATCATTCCATTCCCCGATTCCGAAACCCACCAACCAAACACCCCCTAGATCTTTTTCCACTAGATCACGAATAAAGTGATGCCTAATATCAATGTGTTTTGTTCGTGAATGCTGAACAGGGTTCTTTGAAATTTCAATAGCACTTGAGTTATCACAGAAAAGAGTTAAGGAGTCAGAGACAATACCATAATCATTCATCATTTGTTTCATCTGCAATAGTTGTGTGCAACTGCTTGCTGCTGAAATATACTCTGCCTTAGAAGCAGATAAAGAGATGCAGTTTTGTTTCTTACTTGTCTAGAACCTATCAGGTAACATCCTCCACTGGTGCTCTTTCTATCGTCCACGTCACCAGCCCAGTCAGCATCACAGTATCCTGTAATGTCAAAGTTTGAGGATTTGGTATACCATAATCCCATATTAGTAGTTCCAGAAATGTATCTAATAATACGTTTAACAGCTTTAAGATGAGATTCTTTAGGTTCAGCTTGGTATCTTGCACACACTCCTACACTAAAAAGGATATTGGGTCTACTTGCTGTAAGATAGAGAAGGCTCCCAATCATCCCTGTGTAAAGTGTGGGTTCAACATTAACACCACCTGAGTCTTTGCTAAGGTGACAGCTTGTTCCCATAGGAGTTCTGAGATGTTTAGCAGAATCAAGCCCAAATTTCTTAACTAAATTACCTGCATACTTACTCTGAGAGATATAAACACCATTTTGAGTCTGCTTAATCTGTAGTCCCAAAAAGTAGTTTAGTTCACCAACCATGCTCATTTCAAAAGTATAAGACATACTTTTCACAAAGCTGTCAACAAGTTTGGAGTTTGTAGCACCGAAAACTATGTCATCCACATAGATTTGTGCTATGGTAAAGTTCTTTCCTTCATGTTTGATGAACAACGTTTTATATGCATTTCCTCTAACAAAGTTAATCTGTAACAAAAAATTTGTTAATCTTTCATACCAGGCCCTAGGTGCCTGTTTTAACCCATACAGAGTCTTTTTAAGTTTAAAGACATGATCAGGTTTGTGAGGATCAACAAAACCTTTTGGTTGTTCAACAAAGGCTTCTTCATTAAGTATCCCATTCAGGAAAGCACTTTTAACATCCATTTGAAAAAGAGCAAAGTCAGCCGCACAAGCAATAGCAATCAAAATGCGTATAGATTCAAGTCTAGCTACAAGGGCAAACGTTTCATCAAAATCAATCCCCTCTACTTGAGTATAACCTTGTGCCACTAGTCTAGACTTGTTCCTAACAATATTTCCTTTTTCATCAGTTTTATTTTTAAAAATCCACTTTGTTCCTATGATATTCTTATTAGCAGGTCTAGGAACGAGAGTCCACACATCATTAGTAACAAATTGGTTCAACTCTTCCTGCATAGATCTAATCCAATGTTCATCTTTAAGGGCTTCAGAAACTATTCTAGGTTCAGTGAGAGACAAATAGCAACTTGAATGAAGAAGATTAAATTTAGAAGACATACAGACAAGTTTTACCATTTCTTTGTAGTTGACTGGTGGTTTTCTCCTGGTTTGGACACCATCAGTAATGCTTCCTATAACCTGAGAGGTAGGGTGATCCTTCTTGATATGCAGTGGGGGTTCCCTTCTATTTGTATCTCGGAGAAGTTCATTTTCTTCTCTGTCATAGTCAGACTCCTGAGGGGATGTTAGACTTGAAGAAGGTCTAACATTAACATCTGTTGAGTTAGAGATCTCAGGTTCTTCTTCAATCAGATGAGCTGTATCAAGTTGATCTCCTTTGTCTCTCAGAGAGCCTGCATCATCAAACACAACATTAGTAGACTCCTGAATTGTTTGAGTTCGAAGATTATAAACTCTGTAAGCATGGCTGTTGGTAGAGTAGCCTAGGAATAATCCCTCGTTGCTCCTAGCATCAAGTTTGCAGAGATAATCACGATCATTTAGAATGTAGCAGATACATCCAAAAACATGAAGATACTTTAGATTTGGCTTCTTTCCATTTAACAGTTCGTAGGGAGTCATTGTACTTCTTGGACGCAAGTACACTCTCTTGATTAGATGACAGGCTGTATTAGCAGCTTCAGCCCACAGTTTCTTTGACAGATGTTTTGAGTAAAAGCATAACTCTGACCATTTCTTGAATTGTTCGATTTTTTCTTTCAACCACTCCATTTTGTTGTGGAATTTTAGGAGCAGAGAACTCTTGAGTGATTCCTTTCTTGATACAGAAATTCAAGAAGTCTTCATTTTCGAATTCTCTCCCATGGTTTGTTCTGATTCTGACAACTTCGGCGTGATACATTTTCCTGAATCGCCTATACAGCTTTCTGAAGAGCTCGAATGTTTCTGATTTCTCTCTCATGAATTCAACCCAGGTGTATCTGGAAAAGTCATCTGTACAAACAAGCACATATCTTTTTCCTCCAAGACTGTCAACTTCAATAGGTCCTATTAGGTCTATATGAAGTAACTCAAAACACCCATTAGTATTAATAATATTCAAAATAGGATGTGAGGATTTAGTTTGTTTACCTCCCTGACAGTCTCCACACACTTTGTCAATGTTGAACTTTAAAGTCGGTAGTTCTTTCACAGCCTCATACTTCAGAAGTTTTTGAATGCTTTTGACATTTGCATGTCCTAACTTCTGATGCCAAAGCTCAGCTTCATCTGGTTTGTCGATCAAGCAATTTCCTTCTTGGTTAGCCTGATAATAGTTATCATTCATCCTGCTACCAAACATAACACATTTGTTAGTTTGATCATACACCTCTCTCACACCGTCTCTCTCCCATTGTAACTGGCCTTAGGGGGAAAGTATTAAGTAGGGTTTTATAGGCATTTTACAACCCAGCCCCAAGCTAAAAATATGTTTATCGAAACCATACAATTATCACTTGACTTCCATATTTAATTAATTTATCTTCTCATGCACAACACCAATTATTATTATCATTCAACTCAACTATACCATTATATGTTATTTTTATTTCATTTTATTTTTAAAATAAAAATACTAGTTATAAAAAAAAATAATTAAAAGAATTTAAATGATAAAGTGATTAATAAGATGTTTTTGTAAATAAACAAACTAAATTGATGTAAAGGTATTATAAACAAAATCATATCAAACACAACGTCGATACTAAAAAATGAGTATTTTCAATTGAAAGATAGATTAATTAATAATTCAGGATTTGAAATATCAAAAAAAATTCTCAATCCAGAACCCAAAAGATTATAAGATTCTCAATTCAAAACCTCAACATCAAGTTCTGAATTAAAAATTTAAGGATCTTTCATATCCTGAATTGAAAATTCATCTTTCGCGTCCTGAATTGATAATTAAACTATCTTTCAAATCCTAAATCGACAATTATCCAAGAAAAAATCATATCAAACACAAAATCTATTTTTAAAACTAAAAGTTAAACTTGTATTGTTTAAAAATTAACAAATTAATTAACGAAAATGGTATATTTTAAATAAAAAGATACAAATGTAATCTTATTGAGATTGTTATTATTATTTACTATATAAACTCAAAAGTAGAAACACTAGAAAAGGTCAAAAGATTTGATACTAAAACTCTCATAAGTTAGAAATGAAAAAACCTCTCCATGCATTATACCAAAAACTGTATCAGGAGCTGCAATTCACATAGCAAGAAACAGATGCAAGAAGAAGCATACTGTTAAACAAACCATTTGAAAACAACTAGCTAGTATTCAAGAAACCCTACACAGAAAGAAAACATTACCCTCTGCTATAACTATCCCGACTTTCAAACTTTCCAATATCACAATAAGCCATAATAATCATTGATAACATACTCATAATCATAATCAGAATAAGAACACTCGGAACAACTTGATCTATTGCCACACCACTTAACATCAAATGATTCACCACCAACTCCGAGCCACTCAACATTTCTGATGGGGTCAGAAGGGCCTCTCAGTTTTTTTATTTGCTGAGAACATCTTTTGCCTAGAGCCCCTGTTAGATCAAGACACGAGCATTCCCGGATATCAAGTGATTCAAGGTGGGGACAGCCATCAAGAACAGCTTCCAGTCCCTCATTTGTCATCCAATTTGCGAGAAGTTGAAGATGGCGCAAATTAGGCATAGTTTTTGCAATTGCTAAAGCATATTCATTACAGAGTTCTGATTCTAGAGGTTCTTCTTCACCTGGATACATGGGATTGTCAAGCCAATGATAAGAAAATGACTTCAGCAATGGGCAAGAAATGCCAATAGCCTCAACATCTTTGGCACTGATTGAGTCCACCATAATAAGATGCAACTCTTCTAACTGTGGAAGCAATTTAACTGCCTCGAACAAAGCAGTTCCTGATATTTCATAGCATTTTGCGATTGTAAGGTATCGAAGATGACTTGACCTGTTTAAAGAGTAGAGCATAATACCGGATTCAGTGATTCTTATATATGAATGAGAAAGAATGTCAATAACACTGATAATAGTACGAAAATCTCAAAATTGCAGCAAGTCTGGTAGTACTCTAGAAATAAGATATTTTACACAAATTATTCAGTTAGCATGGTTCAAATACATTGCAATTTCTTATAGCAGGGTTCTAACTGAATATGGAGGAGTTCACATACTCGGAAATTCTTTCCATTCAACACAAAAACAACAGCACAATTTTGATGGAAGAAAGCCAGCCCTATGCTAAATTGCTAATTTCCTTTCAACACAAGAAAACAATATGAATTCGCTTTTAAAGCTGAGTCTAGTTTTACATTGAAAGCTTTCCTGCTTACACATTCCCGTTTATCCAGAAGCTCAGCTAACTGGTTAACTATAAAAATCTATCTTTTCATACAAACGCATTCATGTAGATTTCAGTAATTAATGAAGGGGAAAATCTTACTGATATGCAATATAGTGTAGCAAGGTATCGCCGCCAAAACAAGCGATCCTTAGGTGAGTCAGTTGTCCCTGGCTATGGTCCACTAAGCAGCGGCACATGCGATCATACTCATCGGCACGGTCATTATCCGGAGCTACCAATTCAACCACCCGCCACATGGAGGGATCCAGGCAGACTTTCCGCCATGTAGTGCACACTGACTGTGCACTCTTCAGTATCTCTTCAGCGCCCAGCCTCTGCAGGATATTCGCCGTCACATCCCCCGGCAGCTCCACCCAAGGCGGCGGCGGTGATGAGGATGAAGAGACCGTCTTCGCCGCCATAAGCATTCTGCTGCTCCACTTCGAAATTTAGGGTTTCCTTCTAAAATGCCGGCATTTATATTCTTTAAAATCAAAAGGGTTAAATCATTTAAAAACAGTTTGATCTTATTGTTTGACAGTTTGAAATAAAATAAAATTTTAAATAATATTATCAAATCGGTGGTAAATAAAAAGTTGGTTTTCTACAACAAATTACTGACCAAATTAAATTATATAATTTGAAATTCTATAAAATTTTCAATTACCAAACTAGTCAAGATATTTTGATTAGACGATATATACCAGACTAAGGTTGGTCTTATAAGGTTTGAGGGACTGAATATAGTTGAATCAACTTTGATTAAAAAGATTTGAAACACAAGACTTAAAAATCTATTTTTGAGCTTCCATGAGAGATTTAAGATAAAAGTGGAGATTGTGTTAAAGTTTTTATCATAAGGTTACAAGGATAAAACTATATACAGAAACCAAGATAAAGGTTGTAAAGTCTAAGATCAGAGGATATTATTTAATTTTATTTGTTTTGTCATTTAAAAAAAATTATATTAATTTAAAATCTCATACTATGTCCTCAAGGAAGTTCGAATTAATAATACTTTCAACATTGTATTCGTACCTGGATCAAATCTTCTGATCCATAATGGTGTCCACTTGGTGTTCTTTAATTATTATTTTTACAATACAAAAATCATGTATAATACAAAATACTCTAACTAATTTTTAAGAACAAAAATCTAAATTTTATAAGAACACAAATTTCAGTTATAATTAATCAATTTTAATTATCAAATTTTAGTTAAAAACTGAAAAATAATTACTAAAAAAATTATATACTCTGTTTGGGTGGGAAACCTTACTATTGAACTTATAAAATTAATGCAAACTATAATAAAATAAGATTAAAAAAAAATATTATGTAAAAATTAATGATTTTAATAATGAAACACGAAAGTGGAAAGAAGATCTCAAGTGACCACAAAAACAAACGAAAAATTATTTATTTTGTGTTTTAATATAGGTCCAACATAAATGGTCGACGCGAAACCTAATCCTACACAACCGTAACTCAGTTGTGTGTGGTGGCAATACATAGATACATGAGCATGCAACCAAAAATATTAGATTATACATTTCTAGCAAAGCATAAAGTCCGAGTCGAGAAGTGAAACAAGAAAACCACAAATAGAAAAACAAGAAAGGGTTCAATCCATATCACTAGATGAAAATGAGAGAGAGAAGAACCTCCAAAATGATGCCAAAATCCAGTTGAAGTCTACCAGCCAGCACATACAGAGAGAACCTCCAAAACGAGTATTATAGTCCACATCTTAAGCCAGAAATCAGTAAAGAAAAGCTAAGAAAGGAGAGAAATAGTTCATATCAAAACATAACTGTGAAACCTTTAGCAAATTGCACCTTTGGAAGCTTAGAAGAACAACCCCCCACCAACCAAAGAATCATCATAACCAAAGGAGAAGTAGTCATCATAATCCTCGTAGTCACAATAATAATCACAATTGCTGAAATCATCAGACGATGGATCATCGTAAAGATCATGGAATTATCATCCCAGTCAAATGGTCCCCCAACAAGATGTTGTATATCGCTGGCTGAGTCCAAAGGGAGCCTAAGATCTTTTATCTGCTCACGGCATCTCCTGCCCAAATCCCCGCTGAGATCGAGATCATAGCATTGCCGGAGATCAAGTGATTCGAGGCGTGGACAGGCATCAAGAATGGCTTCAAGACTTCTGTTTGAAGTCCACTGAGCAAAAAGTCGTAGATGGTGCAAGTTAGGCATGCTTGCGCTGACTGCTAGAGCATAATCATATGGATGAGGCTCATCAATAGATTCATAACTGTAAGAATATTACAAATCTTTTATATGCAGATGCTTGAACCCATGGCCATTGTAGGAGAATGATTTCAAATTCGGGCAAGCAAGGCCAATAGCTCTAACATCTTCAGCCCTAACTGATGGCATATTTGTAAGGTGCAACTTTTCCAACTCGGGAAGTTTTTCAACCGCTTGAGTCAAATAATCTCCATATATGTTAGGGCAATCTCGAAGTGTTAGACGTTTGAGATTACATGAACTGTGAAAAAGGTGGAAGGTTAAAGTTTTTGGAGAAATAATGGAGGGAGAGAAAGAAAACAGAAACTTCGGAAAGCATTATGGGGCATAATCATCTTACAATCAGGAAAAAACATGTTTAACCCTCTATCTGCAGGAGATGTTTATGAAGATCACAACCTTCAATTGATTCGAATAACTTGGAAATTGGAAGATGTTAAAACAGAGGGAATAGGATAATAAGTTCAGAAAATGTGATATACATCCCAAGCTCATTTCCTGCTTTGAACACTCAATTTCTAAAGTAAGAGAAGTGAATCACAAAGCAAATACAAAATCCCCAAATCTCAATTCCCTTCTCTGGAATTGGGGATTTTAAAAGGTACAACCAATAATGCAGGGATTTAAAAATGGAGAACATCATACGGAATAGGATAATAAGTTCATAAAAGGTGATTTACATCTAAGCTCATTTCCTGTTATGAACACTCAATTTCTCAATTAAAAGAAGTGAATCATAAAGCAAATACAAAATCCCCAAATCTCAATTTCCTTCTCTGGAATTAAGGATTTTAAGAGGCACGACCATTAATGCAGGGATTAAATCATCAGAATTCAGCGGCGGAGATGATATAAACGAGAACAACGCAGTATTGAGAGTGCGGAGATTTTACCGATTCGCAATGTAGTCAATCAACTCCTTGTCGCCGAAGCGTTCAATAGAAAGGTCGATCAACTGTCCGTGGCCGAGATCCACCGCACGGCGGCACATGCTATTATACGCATCCCCCAACTGCGCCGGGTTCCGCAAATAGATCACTCGCCACATGGCGGGATCCTGACAAGCTTTCCACCAGGTAGTACACACTTTCTGTGCACTTTCCAGCATCCCTGCGGTGCCCAGCCTTCGCAGAATATTGGCCGTCACATCTCCGGGCAGTTCGATCCACGGCGGCGGCGGCGGCAGTACTGAGGACGAAGGAGTGTCCTCTGGAGAGGCCGTGGACGAAGAAGCCGCCGCAATCGCCGGAATTTTATTGCTGATTCTCGGCTTCCTCGGTTTGTGTTTCCTTCTTCCCATGGCGATAGGCGAGGGCTACAAACTGAAACGTTGAAATCTATTTAAATCTATATTAATACTAAAGCAAAGAAGTCATGTCTAAAAAAAAAAAAGAGCGGGACAGTTATAAATAATTATGCACATATCAGCAATTATTTTAATAATTCTAATATATTTAATAAATATTCTCTTAGATTTAGTTATGAATTATCAATTTGAATTCCTACAAATCGTGTTGAGAATATATACCAGATCAGAAAATTTATGAATATAGCATATTATTTTTAATCAGTCATTATTTAATTGAAAATATTCAATATATATGATCAAACAATTTTTTAGAAAAAATATTTAATTAATATTTCAACATATTATCGTTGATTTTTAAAGGGTCTGAATTTGGTCTTTTTTTTTAATTTAAAACAATAGGTATTGAAAAGTTAAAAAAAATATTATGAATTGTTCCTAAAATAAAAAATAATATTGTTTTAAATTTTCAATTTTTATGCCCAGATGCCCAGACTATCGTAAATAATTTAACTAGTTGAAAACAATCTAACATAACCATTTAAGTCTAACAAATAATTTATTTTTCTTTCGTAAAAATTTATACTTCTTTCTTTGTAAACATTATCAACACAACTCTTCAGTATATATATTTATTTCTTTTGTAAAATATTTATTTTAAATAATCTATACTATCAAATATGAAATGTCTATATGTATAATTACTATTTCAGGATAGTGACTATGTATTATAATAGCTTTCCAAATTTTAAGTAAGAATAAATTTGGACTATTAAGTATAAAAAATAGGGATAAGGGTCAATTTAGCCCTCCGACTATTGTCACAGGAATATTTTAGCCCCTGCATGACTATTTGGCTCAATTAAGCCCTTTTACTATTTAATTTGGTTCAATTTAACCCTTCATCTTAAAAAATTACTGTTTTACCCTGATTATGAGATAAAATATATTTGCTTTATGATTTTATCTTTATTTCTCTATTGTTTATTATTTTGTATATTAATTTAGTTTTTTATTTATACTTTTGATTTATCTAGATAATAAAGTAATAATTGAAATAATAAAATAAATTTATTATTAATTAATTAAAAAACACAAAATAATAAATTTATCTATTAATAAATAAATTTGGTATATAAAATGAAAATATCCATATTATTTTTAGCTACAAATATGAGTTATTATTGTCAAACATATTTTATTCAACATTTAGTTAAAACATTTATTATCATGTACTGTAAATTTATTTTATTTGAATACTTCAACAATTTATATTTTAAATTCTATTTTCAAAACTAATACTATAGCACAACAAATTAGGAGAATAATTTAATTTATCATAATGTAATTTTAATTTATTATTTATTCGCCTTATATATTAGTAATAAAAAAAGAATAAATAAAACAACTCAAATGCCATGATGAATTTTTTTAATACATATCTTTGAACTCATATTTTTAGCTAAAACTATAGATAATTATTTTTGTAGTTAATATACCAGATTAATAAACTAATAGGTATATTTATTATTTATTTAATAATTATTTTTACTAACACAATTAAAAGTATAAATAAAAATTAACTAATTTAATATACAAAATACTAAACAATTGAGAAATTAAAATAAAATTATCACACAAATATATTTTTAAAATATAAATTATTGGAGTATTCGAATAAAATAAATTTGCAGTACATAATAATAAATGTTTTAACTAAATTTTGTTGGAGTACTAAAATAAAATATGTTTGACAATAATAACTCATATTTTTAGCTAAAAATTATATGGATATTTTCATTTTATATACCAAATTTATTTATTAATAGATAAATTTATTATTTTGTGTTTTTTAATTAATTAATAATAAATTTATTTTATTATTTCAGTTATTACTTAATTATTTAGATAAATCAAAAGTATAAATAAAAAAAACTAAATTAATATACAAAATGTTGGGAAAACTTTCTAAGGTTTCCTCCCCCAGTAGCTTTTCTAGC
>JAPKLW010001097.1:88676-161044 GCA_026898455.1 Plectranthus barbatus
ATAGCTCATCTTCGTGCATTCGGTTCACCATGTTATATCCATAATAATGGGAAGTCGAAATTAAATGCTTTCTCGCCTAAGGCTGATGAGGGTGTGTTTGTCGGATATGGACATCCTCTCACAAGGGCTATAGAGTATTTAACAAGACTACCCAGCTTGTGGAAATAACATGCAATGTTGTTTTTGATGAAGCTACTTTAGTGCGCAGGACCTTACGCCAACTGGCTGAAGATGTTCCTGAGGTCGAGGATGTCAGCGACCAGTTGGGCAGGAATTCTTCCGATGCTCAACCAACTGGTTCGACTAGACCTATGAATGGATCATCTTCACAACCAGTTCCCTCAGGTGCCCATCAGCAACCTGAGAGGGTCGGTGATGCAAATGACCTTGCTGAGACCTTACACTCAATCTCCCTGAGTGGATCTATCAAAAATCAAGGGGGAATTCCGACTGGAATCTTTGAGCCAGAAGACAACGATGAACCAGCTGGAATGGAGATACCAGCTGATACTGACAACGTTGGTGAAGGTTCGGGAAGTCAGTCAGACAGTGGAGCTGAGGAAGATGTTCCGACTGGCGAAGGTCAACCACCAGTTACAATTCCAGTTCCGACTGGTGAAGGTCAACTGCCAGTTGCTGTTCCAGCTCCGACTGGTGAAAATGTGGAAGCACCAGTTATCAGGACAGAAGAACCTATTTCACAGCCGGCACCAGCAGTCGCTGGTCCTCCCAGATGGCTGAGGGATCACCCAACTGATGCTATTCTCGGTGATCCGGAAGGTTCAGTTAAGACTCGACACGGCAGTGCGCTCCTGAGTTGCTTTATTTCTCAAATGGAACCTACTTCCATAGGAGTTGCGCTAGAATCTGCTGATTGGATTAATGCCATGCAAGAGGAGCTTGCAGAATTCACTCGCAATAATGTTTGGGACTTGGTGGAGAGACCATCACATCAGTCAGTGATTGGCACCAAGTGGGTTTTCAAGAACAAGCGAGATGAGAATGGCACCGTGGTCAGAAATAAAGCTCGTTTAGTCGCCAAAGGTTACAGACAGTGTGAAGGGATCGATTTCGATGAGACCTTCGCACCAGTTGCCAGAATAGAGGCGATACGGCTGTTCCTTGCGTATGCAGCGTATCACGGCTTCACCGTATTCCAGATGGATGTGAAGAGCGCCTTTTTGAATGGCGAGCTAAAAGAGGAGGTTTATGTTGAGCAACCTCCAGGGTTTGAAGTTGGCACCAAGGTGTACAAGCTGAGAAAGGCCCTGTATGGATTGAAACAGGCGCCCAGGGCTTGGTACGAAACGCTGTCACAATTCCTTATCAGCAATGGTTTTCGGAAAGGGAAGATTGATAGAACTCTCTTCCTTCTCAAGGATGGAGGTGACATGCTGATGGTGCAGATCTATGTTGATGACATCATATTTGGATCAAGGAATATAACTCTCTGCGAGAAGTTTTCTCAACTGATGCAGACATCATTTCAGATGAGTATGATGGGCAAGTTAACATACTTTCTCGGACTCCAGGTCCAGCAGTCAGCTGATGGAATTTTTATCAGCCAGCGAAAGTATACGAAGGAGTTAATTCAGAAGTACTGCCCAGAGAAAACTAAGTCCCTCAGAATACCTATGAGCACCAGTTGTCAAATATTTCTTGATGAGCAAGGTGAATCAGTTGATCCTACCATCTACCGAGGAATCATTGGATCACTTCTCTATCTCACAGCCAGCAGACCCGACATATCGTTCTCAGTCGGAGTGTGTGCCAGATTTCAAGCCAATCCGAAAAGGTCACACATGGAAGCTGCAAAGAGGATAGTGAAATATCTGAAGGGGACTGAATCTCTTGGAATATGGTATCCCAGGAATGATGAGCTTACACTCATTGGATATTCAGATTCAGACTTCGCTGGATGCCGTATTGACCGAAAGAGTACCAGTGGTACGTGTCAGTTTCTAGGACACAAGCTAATCAGTTGGTTTAGCAAGAAGCAGCACTCAGTTGCTACATCTACCACTGAGGCTGAATATGTTGCCGCTGCCAGTTGCTGTGCTCAAATAATTTGGATCAAGCAACAACTGGAGGATTATGAAGTGGACACTGGCTGTGTTCCAATCTATTGCGACAACAACAGTGCTATGTGCATCACGAAGAATCCGGTTCATCACTCCAGAACCAAGCACATAGATATTCGACATCACTTCATTCGTGATCATGTCGAGAAGAAGGATGTCAGCGTGGACTATATCAGAACTGAAGATCAACTGGCTGACATCTTCACCAAGCCACTGCCAGAAGCAAGATTCAAGGAGTTGTGCATCAAACTCGGTCTTATGGAGATTGATGTGAGCCCCAATGATGAGGAAGAATGAGTCCCAGCTCTCATTCTGTTCTTGATCTTCTGGAGGACGCTGATTACGACTAAGTCCAAGCTCTTAGTTGTTTTTATTTAAGTGGTATCTCTATCTAACAAGTGGTGTCTACTGGCGGAATCTTGCCAGCATAGGCCATCAGTTGAAGCGAAATTGGGTCCCAGCTCCCAATTCCAAGAGAAGAGAAGATTATGCGGAATAAAATTGAGTCCAAGCGCTCAATTTTCCATCTTTCCAGTTGCCAGCTGATAACTGATGGAAGTTTGCCAGCAGCAAGTACTATCAGCAAGTGGTATCAGTTGCTAACTGATGAAGAGGCCAACCAGTTAGGGGGAAGTATGCAACTGGTATATGCTACTGATGACCAGTCATACCAGCTGTCTCAGAAAAGGCGGGATTGTTCAAATCCTTGGCGTGTGCGAACCTGAGAATTTAATGCGGCATTTAATGCCACATTTAATGTGCACAGTGGCTGCGCAGTCCGACTCTTGGTTGCCACCAATTGCTGCGCGCCACGTCAGCTCCACGTCGTGACGCACGTCAGCACGACCGCACTCGTCAACACAGGGAACCGGGCCTGCTGATGACCGTCGATCCCCGCTTGCTGAGCGTTGATCCTGGTCCTCTGATCTTGCATGGACTCGAATATAAATACTCGAGACCCCTCATCGGATTAACCTTTACAATCCCAAATTTCAGAACCCTAAATCTGTTCATATTCCTTCAACTTCCTTGATATTTTCTGAAGTTATGGCATCATCTTCTCAACCTCCAGCTGATAACCCTCCATCTACATCTACATCTTCTTCGTCTGGTTCACCAGACTTACCTGTTGCAGAGGCACACATGCCGACTTACACTGGCATCACACAGATGGACGATATAGACTACACACTTCCATTCGCCCGCCTGGTTCAGTTGAACAAACCAGCGACCAGGGCTCAACTCTCGAACGCGCAAATCAGGGCGGCGCAAGTTCAGAAAGAAAAAATTCTGAACGAGAAGCTGGCGCGCAAGAATTTTGGAGCGGAGTTGATCGAGATGATCGACCGGGAAGGCCTTCGATAATACCTGACGGCAAGGCCCGAGACCTTCCATCCGCATATGGTGGCGGAGTTCTATGCACGGGCCGTGATTGCTGACGGGAGGAAGTCCTTCACCACTTCCGTCTTCGGCCATCTGATCATTGTCAGCGCCGAATACCTCGCCGACTTGTTCGGATTGAGGAACGAGGGAATGGAAATAGCCACCTACTTCCACAACAATGTAGAGGAGTTCAGGAGGAGGTGGGCTCAGTGGAAGAGGGAGGGGGTGACGGGTTTTCGCACTGGAATGCGGAAGTCGGAGATGGACGACTGGTGGCAGATGGTGTGCGACATCGTCGTCAGGATGCTGCAGTGCGAAGTTGGCTCATATGCTGAGTTGAGCCTGCGCAAATTCTCCGTGATGTGCGCGCTGGTGGATGGAGTGGAAGGGAACTGGGCCGAGTTCTTTTTCGGGAGACTGCTGGAGAATGTTGATCGCAACATCAACATTGCAATTGATGGGACGTTCACTCACTCCGTATCCTTTGGGCTGCGGATCAGCCATATTTTGGAGATGGAGATTGGAGATGGAGTGGACCAGGGGGAGCAACTGGTGAGTTCGGATTTCATTCCGCCCACCAAGGAGCAGGCAAAGCTGCCCCGCCCTGACTACCATAAGCCGCGGAGGCTGAAGGGAAAGACAGCAGTCGACCCAGCCACGGTTGTTTCGGAGGAAGAAGAGGAGGATAAGGGGGAACAGGTGCCAGTCATGGCACAGCCGCTGACGGAGGAGGCAAGGGCCGAGTTGAAAAGGAAGATGGAGACCGAGTCTCTTTTTACCCAAATGGAGGAGGCGGAAGTGGAGGCTTCTGGCAGTCGCCCTCAGCCAGTTCAGCAGGCGCCAGTCACCAAGAAGCCCTCCCGCAAGAAGGCGAAGACCTCTCAGCACCAGCAGCCCCCGCACGCCGTGGCATACAATCCAGAATCTGGGAAAATCTCCATCCCAGTCAAGAAGAACTTACTAGGGCTGACTGAGGAGGAGACGCTGGAGAAGATGACTCGCAAGCGCAAGCGAGTCATGACCAAGGCGCAGAAGGCTGAGGAGCAAGCCAAGAGGGCAAGGAGTGCTTCCTTGGTGAGGAAAAAGCAGGCCAAGTCAAGGCTCCGGGCTCTGCTGGCGAAGCAGAAGAGAGAGGCGGAGCTGGCGGCCAGGGATGAGCGCTTTGCTCAGATCAAGGCTGAGACTGAGGCCAGGCGCCAGGAGGAAATAGAGGAGCAACTGAGGCTGGCGACCAGGGGCAAAGGGAAAGCCCATGAAATTCCGAGTGCCAGCCGATCCGCACCAGCACCGCAAGGCGAGCTCCTTTCTGAAGAGACATTTGAACACCTGGTGGTGCTGGGCACTGACGAAGAGGTATTCAATCTGGTTGATGATTACAAGGAAGAGGAAGTGGCTGAAGTCCCTCCACCCGCGCAAGGGGGTGGTGGAGGTGATGAAGAAGTCCCACTGGCTGCGCAAGGGGAAGCCAGTGGAGGAGCTGCGGAAGACCCGCTGACTGCGCAAGGGGAAGCCAGCGGAGGAGTAGAAGAACGGGCGACCATCCCGGTAAAACTGGCGGATTCTTCTGAGGATCAGGAGAAGGTAGTGGTGGAGGAGCAAGCCACTGAGATGGAGGTAGAAACTGGTGGCAAGGCTGCTGACAAGGCTCCAATGATCAATCTTGAAGATGAGGAGCAGCCACCAGTAGTCCAGCGCTCTACTATCCAGAGGATGGAGCCCAAGGATTTATTTCCCGATTTCTAGGCTGAGCTTAAAGCTCGTGCCAGTCGCCCCCGTTCCTCAGATGCTTCGACATCCACATCCGGGCGACCAGCGGCATCCTCCTCGACACCAGCACGTGCAGAGCCCCGTCACAGGCAACCTTATATGCTGGGTGTCCACCATTACCATCAGATTGATGAGGAGACCTACGAGGCGCAAGTGACAGGAGTCCATAGGTGGGAGCGTCGCGGGGAACTGGCATTCTACAACTCAAGGGTGCCAGAATTCTCCATGTTCCATATCATCCCCACCAGCGGCCTTCCCCACCAGTCAGTCTACGCCATGAGGATATAAGACTGGTGCTTGCCGTTGCAGCCAGTAGAGTACTTCAATCGTACTCTGTACGAGTATGCTGCGAATATCTCAGTAGAAGTGGAGGACGTCGTCGATGAGGAGTTATTCGACGACTTCCAAGATTTGTGGAGGGAGAACGCGGATCTCTTCCTGGAGCTCCGGCGGTGGAAAATTTTCGACCGGTGCCACCGCCAGCTGACGGTGGAGAAGAGGGCGGTTCTTTATGCCAGGCTTGGATTGGGTTACTGGCGTGCGGAAGAGGAGTGGGCTAACTCCTTCATGGATACAGATGCTGATAGCCCCCAGCAGCTGTCGGTCAGGCGGATCAAGCGCCGTATGGAGAAAATTGCTACATACCGCAGGCTGACTGGTAGCTCCGGCCTTCCGCGACCAAGGAAAATCGCCATACCTTTTCTCCAGTTCCACCGATCCAGCCGTGGCTACCAGATGATATACGCGCTCAGACGCATTGGGATACTGGTAGCTCTCCCGACGATCCTCCCATACTTTGGCATCTTGTTCGACATGGCGGCCACTGCATTGCTGATTGATCATGTGGTGGAGGAGGATCCATCCCGCCCTTGGTGGCTGACCACTGCAGTCGCTGGTGTTCCCAATGTTGTATCCCTTGAACACATCGACTGGCAGGTGGTGGAAGTTGATACACCCACCGTTTCCGAACAATTCCCGCCAGCATCAGCTGAGATGCTGGTGGAGGAGTCAGCCGCAGAAGAGGAGTCAGCAGCAGCAGCAGCAGCAGTACCAGCAGATGCTCCAGCAGCCGCTGCAGAGCGAGTCGTAGAGGGGCCAACTGGAGCTGACACTGAGATGGCTGAGGCCTCATCTGATGTGCTCTCTACTTCTCTGGCGCTGTCAGCAGAGCCTCTCTCCGAGGTCCATCCGCCTGCGCAACTGGTTGCTCTCATTGATGCCAGGATGGACCAGCGCTTTTCTTCCTTCCGAGCAGAGATGGCGCAACAAATGGAGGCCTTCACCTCTGGGGTGAACTCCTTTTTGGTGCGGATCCAAGAGGGGGAAAGGGCGCGAGCAGTCGCTGAGGAGGAGAGGGCTCGGCTTGCTGCGGAAGAGCGTTGCATTGCTGCTGAGGAGCGTTTGAAGAGGGAACAAGATATGGCGGCTCTTACAGAGATCTTGAGGAATTTAGCAAATCGCAGTCAATCACCTGGATCCTCATCTCAGCCATAGGTCTTGTACTCTTCATTTTTTGTGTAAGTAATTTTGTACCAGTCTAGACTAGTCAGTTGTCTTTTCTGTACTTGTAATTTCATATCATTAATGGATTGATTACTGACGGGTTGACGACAATTTCTCATTGTCCAACTAATGTCTACTGATTTTTACTTACCAGCTGAACTTACACATTTTGTGTAATCAGCACCAGCACTCCATTTGATATTTTTTAATTCTAACCTGGCTCAGATTCTTACTTCATAATTTAATCGAGCAATATCTCTCCCAGTTTGAGGGGGAAGATCCTTAGGTTAGAGCTGATGTGAGGAAGTAGTTTCATGGGTTTAGATCTGATAGGTTTATTTGTAAAAACCCAGAAATACTCTGTAACTTTCCTCATCAGCTGAGTGCTCGCTGGTTAGGCTTTGATCGCACCAAAAAGGGGGAAATTGTTGGGAAATCTGGCTAAGTTTCCTTTCCCTCAGTAGCACTCATAGAAATGTTGTGATTTTGATTAAGGGGCGGTGCACGAATCACAAGGCTATTTGTTAGATCATAGTTTTGGTGCATCAAATCCTAAGTCCTACCAGCGTCAGTTTTGTCTCTAGAATAGCTCTAGTCTCAAATGTAAAGTCCTGTTTAGGTCTTTTGAGTTGTAAGTCGTAGCTGATCAAGACTCATGCTGGCTACTGTTCACCAGCATGAGATGTGCTTACCAGTTGAGAGAAGTCTCACCAGCAAAAGCGACTGACAAAGACTCATGCTGACACTGTTCATCAGCATGGAGTAGAGCTATTGACTGGTTACTGTTCACCAGCAGAATATGTGTTCTGGCTGACACTATTCACCAGCGGTGAAGCCACCAGTCACGGGAGATTTCAAGAGATAACATCAGACGAATTGGTAGACCTTGATTGTGCTAAGGAAAGTCACCAGCAGAGACTGCCAGCACTAGATCACCAGTACGATCTACCAGTTGGATGTTACCAGCAGAATTCAAGATTCGCTCTCCCAAAGACTTAGAGACAAAAAGAAGATTCGTCGAGGAATAAACTGACAAGAGGACTTCCTTAAAGTCTATCAGTTCAAGACACCAGTTCCGATTCCTCGTACTGACTTAAAGAGCCGTTCTGACACAAAGAGATCTGTGTCAGATAAAGTGGACAAAAGCATGGCGCTTTTCGGAAATTCCTACCTGCCGCCGTCAGAAAGACATGGGAGGACAGAGACCTTTTCCGGATGTGTCCAAATGGCTAGAATATTTGAATCGGATCTCGCGTCTATAAATAGGTCGAATCGACCAACATTTAAGACGCTTGCTTCCCAACATTCAATACTCTTGACCTACCGAAAGACTCAGAACTTATTACGCTCAAGCAAGCAAGCAAATCTTTCGAGGCCTTTCTAAAGGCTATCCGTGTGTTGATTTATTCAAACACGAGACTTCAAGCTTCCAGCTTGTAAGTTACAGATCTCGTTGGTGTTCTTTCTCTTCTGAGGAAGTTCACAGCAGCTCTTGTGCCAGTCAGCACCTGAGTTATTACGGGCTTTTTGCCGTATTGAGAAGACACGTTCTTGGGAGAACTAAACACCCACGCAGTCAGCTAAGGAGGTTGAAGTGACGTGCTCGCACTCCAACAGCTGATCAGAGTTGAAGAAGGACAAGGCCGGGAGCGGTTGATCTAGTGAACTGGTGGACGAGGCATTCACCAGCTAGAGATAGATCGTAGGACGCTTGTACCTGATTACTCTTAGTGAAATTTCCAGTGCTACGACTGGAGAGTGGACGTAGATCAGTTGATCGAACCACTATAAATCCTTTGTCTTTTATCAGCTTTCTGCATTTCATACTGATTTAAAACCCAGCACCCAAGTGCTGGTGTATATCTGAAAACTGATATAACTGTGCAAACAAGGCTAAAAACATTCTAAGTCTTGAGCTACCAGCTGACGAGCCAGTCGCCAGTCAGCTGAGTACTCAGAGTGCCAGTTGATTTACCAGCTGACAAGGTCCCAGTCAGCTGAGTAACCAGCAGAGCGCAAGAAACGAATTAACACATTTTCCGCTGCCAAGTTATACCCTGATAATCCGGGACCAACATTCATAATATTTCAATTTAGTATTCTTATAAAAAGTAATCTCCAAAAAATTGAGTATCAACAATTGGCGCTAGAAGGAGGGCGTATTAAGAAAGAAAGATTGAACAAAGTATGGAAGGAAACAGTAACGATCAGATTGGACGCGGAGTGTTCGAAAGTGCAGCTGAGTTCGAGGCAGAACTCAAAAGGCGAGAGGAGAACCTCCGAAACCTCCAAGAGGAAAACCGCCGAATAACCTTGGAGGCCGAGAACCTAAGACGACAGCTGGCCCTGGTAAACAATGATGGCCAGAGCAACGCACAAACCGAGGGAGAAAACCCTCGAACAGAACATGGGGAAGCAAGTTCCCGAGCTCCCATAGAACCAGAGAGCAGCTGGGCTCCCTCCGATGATAGTAGCTCGGAGGGTAAAATCCGCTTACTCGAGAAGCAGCTCGAGCAAATGCAGAAATATATGGCCCTAATCCCTGGGGCCCCAGCTCCGCCAACTAATATACCACTTGAGAGTTATGCTGACTCCCCCTTCACTCGAAGGATTTCGTCTGTCCAACTCTCATCCCGTTTCACAATGCCAACCATCAAAGCATATGACGGAAAGACCGACCCGGATGAATTTATTACTTTATATAAAATGAAGATGCAAACGGCGGTCATTCCCGAACAACAACAAGAAGCTTGCATGTGTAGAAGCTTCGGAGCATGCATGGAGGGTTCGGCCATGCAATGGTACATGCACTTAAAATCGTGCTCAATATCATCATTTGCCGAGCTGCACGAGTCTTTCATGAAACATTTCTCGAGTAGCAGGAGAACCCCGCGAAGGTCGGACGACCTCTACTCGGTAATCCAAAAAGAAGGAGAATCTCTTCAAGACTTCTTGAAGAGATTTAACTCGGTGAAAGTGACTATACTGAACTGCCTGGAAGAGACGGCAGTGTCAACATTCAAGAAGGGGCTTCGCCGAAGCTCCGGTCTCTTTTGGAAACTGGTTAAGTATCCTTGCTCGAGTATGGCCGAAGTATTGGCTCGAGCTGAAGCACAGATCAGGCAAGAAATCGAAGAAGAGAACTTCGGCCAAAGGAATAAAAATAAACAATCAAACAGTCATGCTAAAAGGAAGCATGAAACAATGCGAACGAGCAATTGATATCAACCTTATCCAGCTCGGGCAAAATCGTCTAAGCGGGAGATGAAGGTAGTATCAGCTGCTCCGCAAGCCGAGCAGAAAATATCTCCCCGAACAGCCATACGGGAGATGTGTAGAATAGGTAACTTGGTTAACTGGCCAAGAAGGATGCAAACTCAACCGAAGCATCGCAACACATTGCTTTATTGCGAATTCCATCAGGACCACGGTCATCGAACTGATGACTGTCGAGATTTAAAGAGAGAAATAGATCGGCTCCTAGCCGAGGGGTTGTTAACTCACCCGAAAGCCTCGGGTAAGAGGAAGGTCTGGACAAAAAATAAGAAAGAACCTGCGGGAGTTCGGGAAAATCAAACCCCGGCAACAGGAGCAAACAACCAGCCTCTACTCGAGGAACCAAAACAACCCGAGGTCCAGCGGGTGATAAATGTCCTCACTGGGGGCTCGTCCATAGCAGGATCTTCGCGAAATGCCGCAAAAAGGCATTGCAGGGAACTGCAAAATCAATCTGTAAATTAGATCAAAACATCCCCATTCGAGATCTGCTTCGGGGCCGAGGACGAAGCTCAAGCTCGGCACCCCCACGACGATGCCCTTGTTATTTCGCTCATGATAGCGAATTGTCAAGTGAAGAGAATCCTCGTTGACACAGGGGCCTCCTCGAATGTGATTTTTCTCCAAACCCTCCGAGGAATGGGGATCTCGGACAAAAGCATTATAGGAAACCCAATCACCTTGGTCGCGTTCAGCGGAGAAAAATTAAACTCACTTGGAGAAGTCGACCTCCCAGTTTTCGCGGAGGGAGTAAACTTAGCAACTCGCTTCCAGGTAGTGGATGCTCCCTCGGCTAACAATGTGTTAGTCGGCCGACCTTGGATCCATGCAATGAAGGTCGTCCCCTCGTCTTACCACCAGATGATCAAATTCCCAACACCATGGGGAGTTCGGTCTATCCGAGGGGACCAATTAGCATCGAGGAGCTGTTATGAGGTAACACTTCGGACTGTGCATATGATGGAGTCCGAACCGGTGGAAAATAGCTCGAAAATTAACATAGATCCCCAAAACACAGCTCGAACAACCTTTGTTGGGGAAAGATTATCCGAAACACAAAATACCGAGCTGAGAGAGCTGCTAACCACGAATCGAACAAATTTTGCGTTCTCCCACGAAGATATGCCTGGGATTGATCCCTCGGTCATATGTCATCGGCTTCGAGTCGACCCAAATCATAGGCCGGTAAGACAAAAAAGGAGACAATTCGCTCTGGAAAGAAATGAAGCTATCGCTGAAGAAGTTCAAAATTTATTAAAAGTTGGCTTCGTCCGAGAAGTAAAATACCCCGAGTGGCTTGCAAATGTGGTGGTAGTGAAGAAAAAGAATGGAAAAAATTGGGTGTGCGTGGATTATACCGACCTAAATAAAGCATGCCCGAAAGATCCTTTTCCTCTCCCACACATTGATCAGCTCGTCGATGCAACTGCTGGGTTCGGTATCATGAGTTTTATGGATGCCTTCTCAGGTTATAACCAAATTAAAATGTACCCACCGGACGAGGAGAAAACAGCATTCATAACTAATCAGGGAATCTACTGTTACAAAGTCATGTCATTCGGCTTAAAAAATGCTGGGTCGACCTATCAACGACTAATGAACCGGATGTTCGAGCACAAAATTGGTCGAACCATGGAGGTCTATATCGACGACATTTTGGTGAAGTCAAATAATTTCGAAGAACATTTGCAACATTTGGCCGAGGTCTTCGAAATATTGCAAAAGTTTAACATGAGGTTAAATCCAGCCAAATGCACATTTGGAGTCACTTCAGGAAAGTTCCTCGGCTATATAGTAAGTCGAAGAGGTATCGAGGTCGACCCGGCTCAGATTCGAGCTATCCAGGACATTCAACCTCCTAAGAATGTTAAAGACATCCAAAGGATGATTGGAAAGCTTGCAGCGGTAAGCAGATTTATTGCGAGATATTCTGACAAAACCAGCTCGTTCTTTTCTCTTCTTAAAAAATCAAAGAAGTTCGAATGGACGAGAGAATGTGATGATGCACTCACCTTACTAAAACAATATTTAACAACTCCACCGGTAATGAAAAAAGCCGAGCCAAATGAGGAATTACAATTGTATATGGCTGTTTCCAAAAAAGCCGTCAGTGCAGTATTAATACGAGAAATAGATGGAAGTCAACATCCGATCTACTACGTAAGCCGAACTCTATTGGACACAGAGACGAGATATTCAGCCCTTGAAAAGCTCGTCTTGGCACTTATAATGGCTTCGAGGAAATTAAAACCCTACTTCGAGTCACACCCAATCAAAGTGGTGTCTTCATTTCCTATCAGGCATGTCTTATCCAAGCCCTATCTATCTGGGCGAATGATGAAGTGGGCAGTCGAGCTCGGGGGCTATGGCCTTAAGTTCGAGCCACGAAATACCATCAAGTCGCAAATCTTGGCAGATTTCATTGCAGACTATACTCCCGAACTCCAACTAATTGCCAAGGTCGAGCTCGGTCCGATATCGGAAAGTTTAGAATTCTGGACCCTATGCATCGACGGCTCCAGTAATTCTAGGGGGAGTGGAGCAGGGATATTACTCGTATCCCCTGAAAGATGGGTAATTGAGAGAGCTATCCATTTCGAATTCCGAACTACAAACAACATAGCTGAATATGAAGCACTCATCGCCGGTCTCCAACTAGCGCTCGATCTAAAAGTTAGAAGGCTGAAAATCGAATCAGACTCACAGTTGGTAGTGAATCAAGTCCAAGGTAAATTCCAAGCAAGGGATGCCAGAATGCTAGCCTATCATGAAATGGCTAAGGGGCTCGAATCAAAATTCGAAGAGGTAGAGGTGTCACACATACCTCGGGAAGAAAACTCGCACGCAGATGCTCTAGCCAACCTAGCAGCAGCTGTAGGTTACAGGGGAACGCGAGCTATCCCATTGACCGTGGCGCTTTGGCCGGCAACTCGAGATCGGGAGTACGAACCAATGGAGATTTGTCCAGTTAACAATGAACAAAATTCATGGATGAATCCAATTGTGGAATATCTAACTACCAGAACTCTACCGCAATCTAAGACCGAGGCCACCCGACTAGCTCGAAAAGCAGCTCGTTTCACCCTGATAGATCAACAGCTCTACCGAAGATCTTTCCAAGGACCTCTACTAAAATGCGTATCCGAAGAAGATAGTATTCCTATTTTAACCGAGGTACACTCCGGTAGTTGTGGGAATCACTCAGGATCTAGGAGCTTAACCCATAAAATCATAACGGCAGGATTCTATTGGCCCACACTCAAGAAAGATGCTGAGGAAGTAGTTCGGAAATGTGATAGTTGCCAAAGATTTGCAAATTCAACACATTTACATGCCGAGCCACTCCACTCTAACACTCCAGCGTGGCCATTCTGTAGATGGGGAATTGACATTGTGGGAAAGCTACCTAAAGCTCCAGGGCAAAACGAATATATCGTAGTGGCCACCGACTCATTCACTAAATGGGTCGAGGCTGAGCCATTATCTAGAGAGCGGGATACTGAAATGATAAACTTTGTATGGAAAAACATAGTGTGTCGTTTCAGGCTACCTCAGGAAATAATTACAGATAATGGACGACAATTCACGAGCAGAAAATTCAAGGAGTACTGTGAGACCCTTGGAGCTCGACTATTATTTTCTACACCGAGGTACCCGGAGGCGAATGGACTGGCTGAATCTTCTAACAAAACCATCATCAACATCCTGAAAAGAAAGCTAACAACCAGAAAATCAGCATGGGTCTAGGAACTCCCAGCAGTCCTATGGGCATACCGAACTACATTTAAACGGCTACGGGTGAAACTCCATTTTCATTAGCATATGGGGTCGATGCAGTATCACCAGTCGAGGTTATCCAGAGAAGTCCACGAGTCGAGCTGTTTGACGAAGAACAGAATCAAAAGAAGCTCTTCGAATCTTTAGAATTATTAGATGAGCAAAGAATGGAGGCATCTAGCCAAATGCTGAAGAACCAAAGAAGAGTGGAAAGGTTCTACAATAAATCAGTTCGACTAAGAGCATTCCGAGTAGGAGATTGGGTTTTAAGACAAGTCTTCCAAAACACACAAGAGCTCAATTCAGGAAAACTTGGGCCGAACTGGGAAGGACCTTATATAGTTAGCTCGATCATTGGAAATGGAGCCTATCGACTAAAAACTCCCGAAAGAAAAAATATTCCTAATGCATGGAACGTCAAGTATTTAAGAAGATATTACTTCTGAAGTTCTTCGGAGGAGTAGCTCGAACTCGAGAAAATTTTCTAGCAAAATAGATCATAATTTGTATCATTAGTTCGAGCTTGTTAAGTTGTAAAATCAACTCGAATCTTGTTCGATTGATTTGAGAATAAAGTATTCTACTTCTGCAAATTGTCTCAATCGAGTTACTTTCAAGTTTTATTCTTCTCGAGCTTCTCAAGATTCATTATTTGTTCGAGTTATCAAATGTATAAACACAATTGAGGGAAAGAGGAGGATACTTCATAAAAAAGAAAAAACACAACATCCTTACAAAAGAGAGTTTTTTACGATTAAAAAAAATTGTACAAATTCAGTGCAATTTCTTAAGAGATCGGATTAGAGCCAGTTTGATCGAGATCCGGGTTCGTCTGATTATCAAGATCTGCCTGCTCGTCCGAGCGAAGGCTATCCTCCAACTGCTTCGAGAAGACCTCGTCATTTGAATTGTCTTCTTCCTCCTCGTCCTCTGAAGCAGCTGGAGTTGAGTAAATAAAGCCCACATCGAGCTCCGGATATTGGTTCGAGACGACAGCCTTAACTTTCTTGCGAATAAGATCTTCCATCATCTTGAAAGTAGCCGCGCCAGCCGGGGTCGAAAGGAGCCGAGTGAAATTAAGACCTTCCCCTGAAGTTTTAGCAGAAAGGAGTTCAGCTCGAACCTGATCCAGCTCTAACCGGAGTTTATCTTCCACCTCCTTCCGAGCTTGAGCCTCGGCCTGGAGGTCTTCGGAGAGTTTGCCGGTGCGGTCCCTAAAACGGGCCAGCTCTTCGGCGGCCGACTGACGGTCCCTGGTCAATTTCTCGACTAAGTCCTGTGAAGCTTTAAGCTCCGCAGTGGCAACCGACAGCTCGGAAACGAGGTGATCCCTCTCCTTGAGAAACTCGTCCCTGTCCTTCTCGGCCTTGTTAAGGTCTTTGCGTTCGCTTTGGAGAGCACAGAAGCATTCATTATAATCTTCCACCATACCGCAAAGGCCCTGATAGGCACACCAAATTAGATAAGTACGAGTAAAATAAAAGGATGACATAATAAGCAAACCATGAATTGAACGAGCTTACCATCAGGCACATCTGGGCGTTATCGAAAAATCAAATTCGGGCTGGGGATTTAGTTGGCCATGGGGGACCCTTAAAAAGCAAGTCAGCAAAGGCATGGAATGTCTCGATTGCCTTCAGCCGAGCTTCTTTATAAGCCGGGGTCTCCAGATCGACCTCGGTCTCTTTCCCCGGCCGATGCGCCAGGGTCAGCTCGCCTTCCCCTCGATAAGATCGTAAATATCCTTCTCTTCCGGGGTTGCAGTTTGCTTATCTTTCTTTGTTTGTCGGATAAGAGGTCGATCTTCCGGGGTCTTAGCGAGTTCTTCACTCCTTCCTCTCTTCCGAGTATCAAGAGTGAGAGCTTGTTCGGAGGGGGTAGCCTTGGCACCAGACGTGCCGTCACCCGAAGTCAACTCCTTCGGTGCAGCCGAGCTCGGCTCTTGTCCTTCGGGAACTCGGGTTTTCTTTTTCCTCCCCCTCTTGTTTTGCTGTTCTTCCTCGAATTTGATCAGCTCGGCAGGGTTGAGGCGCTCCATCGGATCGTCAATACCTTCTATACTCAAAGTTCGATATCGACGAAGAGTTTCAAAATCCCGAACCAGATGATTGAAAGCCTTCCGAATTCGGTTCGAACAGTATTCTGGGATCTTCTCTCGTTTGTGCCCTGCAAACAGTAGAACAAAGGAATAATTAATAAGGAACAAATTCCGAGCTCGAGGAAAGCATACAACACGTACTATTTGGAGTACGGAGCACCCCACTCAGCCCGGGATAATCACTGGGAATTTGGACGAAGAAGAATTCTTGGATCCACTTCTTTGAATTCGACTTCGTCCATGTAATCATAGGAGATGGGTGATGTGAACGCTTTGAAAAATAATAATATGACTCCCCGTTCATAGTGATTAAATTATATAAGTCATTCCATTCGGTTAAGGTCGGCTCTTCCAACCCAGCATCTCGGAAAAGTAAGTATGTGCCGAGCATATGGCACCAAGCAATGGGGGAGAGCTGAATAGGGGCCAGATTGTAGTATTCTAAGATACTTACAAAAAAAGGATGAAGAGGAAGACGAATACCGAACTCGAAGAATCTAGCTGAGAAAGCCATAAAGCCAAGCGGTGGACGATGAGCTCGTTGATCGGATTCAGGAGCTATTGAGTTTAACCTATTTGATAACCCATGAAGGGTGAAGAGCCCGTCAAGTTTTATACGATCGAGGTCCGATGGAATTAATTTCAAACTACCTACAATACCTCGGTCATACAACGGTGGAAAAACACCCAGAGATAAGCCAGAGGAGTGCTCTAATGAAAGGTCAAAAGAAGAATGTTGATCTTCGACCTCGACAATTTCTAAAGTATTTTCTATCCTATTCGAATGCCCGGGGGCTTCGAAATTCAGTTCGACTTCGGTTTCAGGATTCTCCCCAAATATATCCTCAAGCAACCTACTGCTAACCTCGGATTCGAAACTATAATATGAGCTACTGCTGCTATCACTCGAGCTGTTGTTAGAACTCATTCTTTATAAAAACAAAAGAGAAGTTCGAAGTTGTTAATTATATACTAACCCCGAGGTCGAGCAGTGAAAGTTCGGCTGAAGTTCTGTTCCGAGGTAAGAGTTCGAGGTACATAAGGTAAAAGTAAAAACTGAAAATGAAGGAACTTGAGCTATTTATAGAGGGGTTTCTTCTAGAAAATTGTGCACGACTCTCGAGCTCCTCCAGTAAGAAATCGACACCTGTCAAAAATTTGAAATTCAAAAAGTTCTCTGATCCCGTCTCGAGAATATTAACTACTTTTAAGCGGCAAAAATATAATCCGAGCTCGATCTCGAGAAGCTCAGATTCCGAGCTACAAAAAAAATAATAATAAATAATAATAATAATAAATATATATATATATATATATATATATATATATATGTATATATATATCAGGCATTAAGGCTCTTGGCCGAGTCAGCCAATAAATTTCGAGAAACTTAGGATATCGAAGTCAACAGAACTTCTATCTGCAAATGTTTCTCGAAGGCTATGAATCCGAAACAATTAACCCAGTAAACAGCCAGGGTCTAATTCGGCATAGCAAACCCATGGGTTCGAGGTCGCTCCTCGATTGGTTCGTGATAAATCACTAACCACTTTTCAAAAGCTGCAAGGGACACCCTTTGTAGAAATTGTCGGGTTTAGCCAACCGCGGACTAGGGAAAATCGTAAGACGAACCATGAGCTTCGCAGATAAACCCGTAAAAAATATCCCTAAAATTCGTCGAGCTAAGGCTCACGATACGGGAAAAATTCTATCTCCTGAACATCCTCTAAATACGGATTCGAGGTAGGAAAAATCTATTTCTTTTGTGACTTTATGCAGGAAAAAAGGATCATTGAAACCAAGTTAACTACTTCGGCTTCGCCAAACTCCAAGTAGTTCGGACGAAAGCTGGGGGGCTATTGTTATAGCTCGAAAATGAGCAAGCTCATTTTGGAGCCCAATAAAGCAAAAAGCCCAAAAAGAAAAAGTATGGAGCGGATAATTCAAGATGAGAACCCACAAAGTGAAAGAAGATTCCGAGCTAGAACTCAGCTTTGGTCGAGCTCCTTATTTGCCGAGCTGCACTTCGAACAAAGTTACCCACTAAAAGAATGTCTCGCAGGATATTGTGTCAAGTACAGAGGATTAGTTCATTCGAGCTCAAGCTCGAATCATATATTTGAAGAGGTGTTAACTGAATCAGCTTAATGCAAGGGATGTGGCCATTCAAAAGCGTCAGTTCGCTCGAAACATTGTACCTATTAGTCAAAGGTCGCTTAGCTCGAATGGATTCCTATAAATAGGATCCTCATTTATTGTAAAAACACACAGGCTAATAAGCAATTATTACAACATTCTAAGCAATACAAGTACTTTCAGCTCTACAATTACAGTTCGTTCTATTTCATTTATTGCACATTTACTACTTCATAATATTTCAATTTAGTATTCTTATAAAAAGTAATCTCCAAAAAATTGAGTATCAACAGCTAGTTTCACTATAAAGCAATCTATTTTCTAATTAAGAAAACGAGTTCAAAAAGCGTAGCAAAATCCCGCCCAACCGCTCAATATCCCCGTTCAATTTTAATGTGGAAAGATAAGAAGTATCTTTATTTTCCACAATTAAATGAATTTACAAACAAGTATATATAGTTACAAATATACAAGAAATATGAAAAAGATAAAACTGTATTAGTCTAGAATCATTAAGATTATCTTCAATATCTTAACACCACACACCCACCTAAGCTAAATATGGGATTAAGAGACACATGGAGCTTGGACCGAAACATCTCAAAAGCTGGGCGAAGGCTCTTCGTGAAGTTGTCAGTGAGTTGGAGGTTGAAGGCACAAATTTTTTATGCAGGAAGCCAGACTCAATGTGTTCATGTACAAAATGACAATCCATTTATGTGATACTGGATTTTGAGTAAAAAAAAAAAAAAGAGCATTGCAATTGTCACTTAAAAGTACAGGAGGAGACGAAGAAGAAATGTGAAGATCACGAAGAAGATTAGTAACCCAAACAATTTCTGAAGCAGTATTGGCAATAGCTCGGTACTTAAATTTGCAGCTAGAGCGATAAACGGTGGGCTGCTTTTTTGCGCTCCATGAAACGAGATTTTGGCCGAGAAATATAGAGTAATCATAGTAGAGCATCTAGTATCAATACATTGTGCCCAATTAGCATCTGAATAACCAAGAACTTATGTGTTGCCCGCCATAAAAGAGAGATCGCAGCCAAGAGTTCCTTTGATGCATCGAAGGATACGCTTAACCGCGTTAAAGTATTCAGTTGTAGTACTTTGTTGAAACTAGATTATCGTGTTGACGGAGTAAGCAATATCAGACCGGGTGATGTTGAGATATTGGACAGTGTTATGAAGTATTCCTACCTTATTAATTGTGTTTTGATATCTCAAAAAGATGTATAGATATCACAAACTTAGAAGTGTTTCTAGTCTGTTCAAACTGTAGAGTCCTGTGAAAAATATTTGTCTAATTGTAATTGGACATAACAAGACAAACTGGTTTCCACCAATTTGTGCTTGGCAAGGAGATAGAAGAAATTGGCTACCTTCTTAAAGACTAGTTTGGAGAACTTTCATGGAGAAAATTAGATGACTGACAGTCAATGATCAGTTTATTCAAATCTATCACTCTCGCGCACGGAAAGATAACAAGTCAGTAGGAATCCACTCGAATGCCAGACTTTAAGAATGGAGATTACTTAAAGTTTGAAAATCCTAGTGTCGGGCTAGTTTCGATTCCTCGGACTGACTAGGAGAGTTGTTCTGACACACAGTATGATGCCAACATCCTGTGTCAGAAAAGCAGGAGTAGATGCAAACTTTCTGCAAAAACAACCTATCTTTCACAAAAGAGAGGCGCCTGATTGGATCTTATCCAAGCTGTCTCTCAATAGCTACAATTTCAAGCCTCTCACACTACATCTATAAATAGACGAAGTGTCCTCAAAAGAGAGGTTACCTGAATGATTATCACGCCAACTGAACGACTATAAAACGATCAAAGTGCTCTCAAGCTTTTAACTTTTGAGGCTAATCTTTAGCTTACTGTGTACCATCTTTGGACACGAGACTTGTTGTTACCTAAGTATAAGTTAATTTCTTGGTGTTCTTACTCTTCAAGTAAGAACACAGCAGTCACAACCTCTCTCCAAATTGTGATTCTCACAGGCATTTTAGTTGAAGTGTTCGACGGTTCCGAGAAGAACCTTAAAGCTCCCAAGTTCCAGAGACGAATGTTGCTTGGTGTGCCACACTTCGAATCTACGAGATAGAGGAAGTAACCGTTGGGCAAGTGGACTGGTGGACGCTGGCATTCATCAGCTTGTATTTCGATAGCTAGTATTTTGAAGACTTAAAGTCTGAAGAGAGGATGTAAGACTTTTGTGTTCGAAACTCTATAAATGCATTTACTTCTTTATTTATTTTTCGTCACCATCCAAGTGTTGAAGTATATTTTGAACCTGCAACTATTTTCAAACATTAAAAAAGGAATTAGTAACAATAATTCCTAAAAATTATGTATTATTATAAGATATGAAAGTTGAAAATAAAATATGTGATATGTATTGAGAAAAATTACTCGTAATAATTTGTATTAATTAATAAATACGAAATTAAATTACAATACATTTATTAAAATAAAATAATTGTTGAAAACAGTTTGGCCTTTTTTAGTAACTAATTTTGGACTTTAATACTTCATTATAAAAAAAAAAAACTATTTGCTTGTATTCTTAATTTTGAATTCAGTTTTAAATACTTCAATAATATAATGTTTAATCAACCTTCGAATTCGGTTCTTGATGGGATAAATATATCACATTAGCATGTTCCTATCTATAGAAATAATACGTGAGACCTATGCATAATTACTCTAATAGCTCTGTATCAAAAGTAAGGTAGAAACATTAGAAAAGGTAAAGAAAGATTTCACACTAAAACTCACATAAGTCGATACCAAAAACTAAGTGTTCAATAAGTGCCGATGACTGCTGATAAAACGGGACTAACAAAACATTAGTCATCGTCGGTCCCTATGCCAAATTTAAAGTCATTATCATAGCACTCAGAACATCTTGATAGGTAGCCACACCACTCTTCAGCATCATATAATTCATCAGCAACACCAACCCACTCAAAATGACTAATCGGATTCGGGTCAGAAGGGTCCCTCAGGTTTTTTATTTGCTGAGTACATCTTTTGCCGAGAGCCCCTTTTAGATCAAGACATGAGCATCTCCGGATATCAAGTGATTCGAGGAGGGGACAGCCATCCAGAATCGCTTCCAGTCCCTCATTTTTCATCCAATTTGCAAGAAGTTGAAGATGGAGCAACTTCGGCATAGTTTTTGCAATTGCTAAAGCATATTCATTGCAGATTTCTGATTCAGGAGGTTCTGACTTACCTGCATACATTGGTTTCCCATACCAGTGATAAGAAAATGACTTCAGCATTGGGCATGAAATACCAATAGCCTCAACATCTTTGGCACGGATAGAGTCCACCATAATAAGGTGCAACTCTTCTAACTGTGGAAGCTTTTTAACTGCCTCGAACAAAGCAGCTCCTACTGTTCCATTGCAATTTGCAATCGTGAGGCGTTGAAGACGATTTGAGCTGTTGAAAGAGTACAACACAAGACAACATTAAGCGATTATTAGACAAGAATGTCGACACCACAGCATAGAGGAAACTTCTAAAAACATGAACAATAATGTCGTACAAAGAATAATAACTCCGAGATGAGAATAAAACAAATGCATGATAAAGGATAATGTATACGATAAGCTAGGGAGATGACAAAAAGGGTAAACTACCAAAATCCCAAAATTGCTGAAAGTTTTGTAGTAGTCTAGAAATAAGACTTTTTGCACAAATTATTCATTAATACAGGTTTTTGTACTTCAACTGCAAGCATGATACTCACAAGTTCAGTTAACATGGTTCAAGCCCACCAAAGTAAGTTCAAATACACTGCAATTTCTTATAGCAGAGTTCTAACAGAATATGGAGGAGTTCACATACTTGGAAGTTCTTTCCATTCTAGGTTTAATCAAAACACATCCACAAAGAAAAACCCAAAAAGAACTGCACAATTTGATGCTAACACAAGAAAACAATTCCGATTCCTTTTGCAAAACAAGTAGAATTCCGAGAATTGCTAAAGTGAAAAACAAAAAGTAAATTGGGCAGAGACTCACGAATCTCTAATTAATAAAGGGGAAAATCTTACTAATCGCCAATGTAGAGTAGCAATGAATAATCGCCGAAACAAACGATCCTTAGGTCAGTCAGCTGTCCCTGGCTACGGTCCACTACGCAGCGGCAAAGGAGATCATAAACCAAGTCTGTCGAAAAGTCCCTATCCGGAGCTACCAATTCAACCACCCGCCACATGGCGGGATCCAGGCAGACTTTCCGCCATGTAGAACACACTAACTGTGCACTCTCCAATCTCTCTTTAGCGCCCAGCCTCTGCAGGATATTCGCCGTCACATCTCCCGGCAGCTCTATCCACGGCGGCGGCGGAAGTACTGCCCGAATGTTATTGCTGATTTTTAGCTTCCGCGGTTTGCGTTTCCTTTTCCCAAATTTTATTTGCAACCAAATCCAACCAAACCCCATTTTTCAGACTTATTTTGCGTTTGGAGATTTCTCCTCCTATTCGCGCACCACCGTGTGCATGAATTGGATGGAAATTTGAAATGGCGATTCTGCTTCTGTTTTAGGCAGGGATTTATATCTGAAGGAATGGATCCTCTGCAGCGGGGGTGATCACAGCAACCCTGTGCACCCCCAACCAATTACATAAAGCCACATGTCAAAAAGAAAAGCATAATTTTGTTGGAAGAAAGCAAACCATATGCTAATTGCTAGTTTCATTCTGCCAAACAAGTGGAAAAGAAAATATGAGTCTAGTTTCTCCTTTAAAGCTTTCCTGCATTTTGCAGATGCTGTTAAGAAAGGAAAACACACACACCTAGCTAACAAACAAACGATAACATTATAGAATTCTTCAGGCATATTGAGAATGTAGAAATTTTACCGATTTACGACGAATTCTTCAATCGAAAGGTCGATCAACTGTCCCTGGCTGAGATCCACCGCGCGGCGGCACATAATATTATACGCATCCTCGAAATCCTCTGGGTTCCGCAAATTGATCACTCGATACAAAGAGGGATCCCGACAAACTTTCCACCAGGTAGTACACACTTTCTGTGTACTTTCCAGCATCCCCGCGGTGCGCAGCCTCTGCAGAATATTCGCCGTCACATCTGCGGGCAGCTCAATCCACGGCGGCGGCAGTACTGAGGACGAAGGAGCGTCTTTAGGAGAGGTTGAGGATGAAGAAGAAGAAGCAGCCTCGAGCGCCGGAGTTTTGTCGCTGATTCTCGGCTTCCGCGTTTTCTGCATCCTTCTCATCCATCCGGTTAGTGAGGGCTTCAAAATGAACCGCAGAAGAAAATGAATTTGAAATCTAGTCAATACATTGAAAGCAAACTAGTACCGCACCCACGCATCTTATATTATAATAATTAATTTAACATATAATTTTGATTAATTTATAAATTTTATAAGTCTAAATATTAATTTTTAATTTGAATAATAATTATACATTATGTTATTTTTTAATTGAATATATTATTTAATTGGGGAGCGAATGTTTCAACACAACTACAAAATATAACTAATTAATCATAGACAAAGTAATTAATCACTTACACTCCTAGATCGTGACTAATATGTTATTTTCTTGATTCGATAAGTTTTACTTCATAATTTATAATTTTTAATATTAAACAATTTTCATTATTTTTTATTGAGTGGAAAATTATCAATATGTTATTGTTGAAAAAATTCAAGTTTTCAACAAATTACTTTTTTTTTCTCCGTCTTCATAATTGATGTATCATAAAAATTATTAGTTAAATCATTAGATTTAACTACATGCATTATTGCATACTTTATACATATTAAATTTGGACATCAACTATTTGACATGCAATTTAATTTATTACTCTCACAGTGACAAAAATTTATACACTCAATCTCCCTCATCAGATATTTAATAACTTCAATCAAATCGGGATATCAGACTATGCTAATGACTATTGTGTTCCATTAATAGTAATGTTGATATCCAAACAGTTTTCTCAACAACATTGGCCTTTATATGGTATTGTTTGTCATCGATATTACATACCTCATACTGATACGTATCAGCATCATATTGTTTTGTATTTGTGAGTTCAAATATTCTATTCAAAATAACTTCATAATTTGTGTTTCTTAGTACAAATCAATATTTCATTTTGACTGTTATAACATAAACCTTAAGTTTCTTGCTCTTATAACATAAACATTATGTTTCTTGTTCTTTTATTTTCGACATAATTCATTTTCTAATGTTATAGATAAATTAAGTAAAATAATTGCTCATTTTCAACATCTTCATATAAATTTCATGAACAATAGAATATGAATTCTTTTAATATATTTTTAGTGTGATTTTGTTTTCTATTTCATGGATAATCTTTCCTAAAATGATGATAATAAAATTATACATTTTGAATGAAAATGTTGAGAAGATCTTACTTTAAAGAATAATTTTGATATATATATATATATATATATATATATATATAGTATACTGTTACCATTTTGATATATTAAAAATGCAGTCAATTTTTTTGAGAATAAATATAATTAACTATATGAAAATTATCACTTCATAATAATTGAACTTAATATATTGTTCAATTAAGAAATCATTATTACAACTATGATTTTGTAAAAATAAAAAATATTATCCTATTATTACATGCAAATATTATTTATATTTATAAGTTTATATACATCACAGAAATAATTAAAATCAATTATTAATTAAAGAATTCAAAATTAATTAATCTAACTATTAATGTAACTATATTAATGAAGTGAATAGATCCATAAATATTAATGTGATTTTACAATTTTACCCCTCGATTTTGTTTTAATATATATATAGATACTGTAACAAAATCCCCATCCAATTTTCATTCAGCTCACAGTTAGCGTGCAACACACATACATAAGGTCATCTCCAACCCAAAACATCAAACTCAAATCCAAAATGCAGTAAATGTCCTATCAAACAATAATTTATTTCCAACTCAAAACACCAAACTCAAACTCAAAAGAATATTTTCAGCATATTATTTTTCCCATAATTTTTTATACTTTTCAAATACTACCAATAATTTATCAAATTTGCAATTTGAATCATTCATTAATGTCAAATAAACGTGAAAATCAATTATTGACAACAAAAAATATTATTATTGTGCATTTACAATTATAACTAAATTTACATAAGTAGAATACATAGATAAAATAAAATTAATAATAAAAATTAAACTAAAACTAATTATAATTAATAAAAATGATATATAATAAAAAAATCAAATATATACAGATAAATATAACATAAAAACAAATGAATTAAATTAAGTACACATGAAAGGCCAAATATATAAAGTTGTAAATCTCAACCTATTTAAGCACCTAAAAACCAAATATATACAATTTATAAAAGATGAGGGGCATTTAATAAATTTGAAAACAAAATACGTCTTGAACAGTTTAGACGCATATTTGCGTCAATGGGAGAGAGAAAACCCAAAATATGAGTTTTGCGTTGTTGGTTTGCAGTAGGGTTGGAGTAAATTTTTGGACAAATTGGTGTTTACGTTTGAGAATTTGCAGGTGGGTTGGAGTTGGTCTAAAATGAGATGCCACACTTTCCAGTTCTCGATCACCAAAAACTCAGAATAACAACCAACAAAATATAAAGATATAACAGAAGTTCTGATTTACTACAGATAACACAGATCATATAGTAGCCGACTTTACAAACTAAGTCATGCATTTTCTGCACCACAAATCTTTTAACAGTTGAGATTTGAGATATCCTTTGGCAAAATAATCTACTTAATATACTAAAATAGTACATTAATATAACAACATTGTTTCTTACTAATTTGACGTCGCCAAAATCAATGTTCATTGATCTAATCACAACAGCAGCTTCAGTGGATATTTGGCGAAATGAGCGGTGGGGTTTCCGATTTGGCAGATGAAGAATCGCAAGCAATGATGAAAGATACTCCCTCCGTCCCATTACATTAGTCCATTTTGGTTTCGGCACAGAAACCAATGTTAGTGAGTGTAGTGAAATTAATATTTTATTGATGTGAGGAGATTTTTTTCCATTTTAGGAAAGTGGACTAATCTAGTGGGACAGACGAAAATGGAAATATGGACTAATCTGGCGGGACAGATGGAGTACAAATGTAAAATGTGCGTGACTTGGGAATAGTTATAATTAATTTATATAATTATGATTGAATGTGAAAAACAGAGATAGTGGGTCGATGGGAAATGTAATACTCCACATTTCTTAATTAATATTCTCATTTCTTTTTTATATAAAAATTAAAAAAAATATTAGTAAGTATTGATTAATTTTTCAGTTTGGTTAATGAAACTTATAAATTGAATATATATATATATATAAAGTTTGAATTGATGAAATGTAATGGAAAGAATATAATATAATGACTAGATTTACACCGTGCAATGCGCGAACAATAATAGTAATTAGAGAGCTTCCTTCTTCCCTTTCGCCTTCTTGAGGGTTTTGGAAAGCCTCCTCCAAACTCGGTGATTGAACTTTCTTCTTCCTTTGATTGATAACCCGATGTCGTTGGTTTCTTTTGAAGTAAGTTTGACTGATCAGCTAGACGGCCTGTATGGAAGGGTTTCTTGGGTTTCCATTTGAGATCCCTCTTTACGAAGTAAGCTGCATCTTCAGTTTGGTGGCTTGGCGAACTGGCTCCTCACATGGCCTTGTTCTTGTTCACCACCTGGATATCTCATTTGTGGACTCTAAGTTGGGCGAACAGTTCCTTGGTCGTCATTCTGGATAACTCTTTTTCTTTTAGCGCGGTTGTCTTTACGAATCAATTCTCTTTTGACATTTTAGATAGGATCTTTGCGTTGAGATATGCATTGGAGTACGACCTATCCAAAGCCTTCAGCTTGTTGACGATGGTATTGAATCTCTTTTCCATTGCCTTTATGGTATCTCGAGGTTGCATTTGGAATGACTCATATTTGTCGACACGCACTTGTAATTTATTGCACTTCATTTGGTCGATTTCGTGGCATACTTTTTTTTGCACTATTGAACTGCATGACTTCCCCCACCAAAGTGTCCAGAAAGGAAGACAGTATGGCTTCTAGAGTTATGGAGTCGAGTTGATTTCTTCTTTTGTCTTCTGGACTCCATTCATCGTACAATTTTTCGACGATTTTTCTGCCTTCATTTTCAAGAGGTGGAAGGGTCTTAGTGATTTTTATTGGCCCATTCTCAAGTACATCTATCATCTCCGGATAAATGCTCCTTAGCTGTATGAAATACCTATTCTTCCATATCTCGTACTTTTCTGAATTGTATGGTGGCAGCTTTATCATGTTCATCATGGTTGTATCTGAGGTTTAAGATATGACCAAGAAAGATGTGTGCAAGGAATGAATACCAATCCTGATCGACTCAAAACGACCAGCCTGCGAGGACTGACTGCTCCGATACCACTTGTTACTCCTAATTTATCAGAGTGAAAAAATATATGCACAGCGAAAATTAAGTTACTTGTTCGATAAGCTTGCACTTATCTATGTTGATGGTGACGTATCAGCTTAGTTTGTCAAATCTCGATCATGTACTTAAAATTAAGTATGCCTAATGTGAGTATTAAGGAATAATTGTTGTGCTAGAGAAATAGAGTGTCTTATCAATATTTAGGGTGCAGTGCATTAGGATGAAATATAATACTCCCTCCATTCCTTGGCATTAGTCACATTTGCTTTTGACACAATTACCAATGTTTGTGAGTGTAGTGGAATTAATATTTTATTGGTGTGAGGAGATTTTTTTCCATTTTAAGAAATGAGACTAACTCCACGGAACAAACGAAAATGGAAAATGAGACTAATACCAAGGGACGGAGGGAGTACTTATTTTGTTTTTCAACTTTCGAGATATCTTACAATCTTCCAAACTCGACAAATTTTTCGACATTTCGAATATTTAATATTATTGATTGCTCAGTTGCTTTGCTAGGGCTAGGCATATCTTTAAAAATCAAATATCCTTCATTTCATTTAATTTATTTTTCTAGTAAAAAGAAAGACTGGCAGCAAGTGAAATGATTGAAATGACCAAAAGACTGAGATTGATCTCAGCCTTTATCACACATTTATTCACTTTTTTTTTTTCCAGTCCTTGTTTAATTCCATACATCACAATTTTTTAAAATAAATTTTGCATATGCATGTGATGATTGGGTGGGCTTTTTTGGAGTTATAATGTTGCATAGGTTATTTTTTTTTTAAATAAGTGTACATTAATCTTAAACTCATACATTCAGATGTCTCCTTGGGAGCTCGAACTGGATCCCCTTGAAAGCTCGAACCTGTGACCTCAGTCACATGCAAAATGCTTTAACCATTATACCCCGAGCGAAGGGACAATGTTGCACAGTTTGATTTCATAGTTGTTTTGTGAGAATCAAACATATAATTATAATAATATAAAAATTCAGACCAAGCACAAAGTTTATGAAGATGAAATAGGAGTCTTGCTTACAAAGGTTATATTAAAAACCTAAAAAGCTAAACTTGTATTGTTTAAAAAATAATAAATTAATTAATTAACAAAAATGGTATATTTTTAAATAAAAAGTTGCAAATATAAATTTGTTGACATTGTTATTACTCTATCCGTCCCATTTAATTATACCACTTTCTCAACATCATTATATAATGATTGTATCAATTTTAGAAAGAGATATCATATACTTTGGACATTTTTTGAATGTGTTTATAAAATAAAGCATTTTTATTATGAGTATTATAAAATAGGATATTTTTAAATATTAAGACTTTTTTTCTTCTTGCTATATGAATTGCCGTTCCTGATTCAGTTTTTTATAACGAATCTTCTCTCCCCTGGCCTCCATTTATTCCACAAAACAAAAATATTAAAAAATTTAAATTATTTTATTTTATTGGCTATGTATTTGTAATTTAAAGTTTTAAGCGTTGTATTTATATTTTTGTCAATCTATATATTATTTTGTATTAGTTATCCAAATTTTTGCTATTAAATAAATTATGAATTATTTGTGCATAATATTTTATTAATTATAATTATGAATTTTATTTTTTTATATCATATTAAGAAGATAAAAATTAATTATTTTAATTAAAAAATTAAATTGAGTTAGATCACGGGATGTTAAAAATATTAAATAGTAGGTTGTGCAATAAATTAAAGAAAAATGAATATTTTAATAGATAATTGAGTTATGGTTTGTTATAAGAAAAGCATATAGATTTTTTTTTTTTTCATTTCTAACTTATGAGAGTTTAGTGAAAATTTTTCACTTTTTCTGTAGTTTTTACCTTACAAAATCTCGTCATCTATATATATATTAAAACAATAACGGAGGGCATAATGGTAAAATTACAGTTGTACTAATGGTTTATTAAATGAGTTATTAAATTTATTTATTATGAAATGATAATTATTATATATTAAAACTCGATTCTATGCATTTTCAAGAAAATTTATTGTATTTTAAGTGTAAGAAATGATGGCAATATACTATATATTTTATTTTTAAATTTTCTTTTGTAGAATATATATTTTATGGTTCACTTATATTTATATCAAAATTAATTTTCAATTAACATCTTCTCAACATTTTTATTCAAAATGTATGATTTTGTGAAAATTATACCTAAAATAGAGTACAAAATCATACTAAAAATAATACTAAAATATTCAAAATATATTGTTCATGACATTTATATAAAGATTTATTTAAATAACCAATTATTTTTACTTAATTTATTTATCAATTAACCTTATATTCTTTTATTATATATTCGTATATGTTATATTAGAGTATTTCAAAATCAAATACGAAAATAAGGTTAAAAAATATATAATTTGTTATTTTAATACATTAAAATTAAAAATATATGAGAATATAAAATTATACAGTAAAATAAAATATTAGAAAAAATAACACTAAAATAAAATAAAAATCTCTTCGTTCCATTTATATGGTCTATGTTACTATTTCATGTTATTCCAATTATATGGTACAATTTATGTATTTGGTATTACATTTTTAAAGTAATTTTCAAATGCACCAGAGGATAATTTTGGAATATAATGAAAAACCGAGGTTAATTAATACTTTTAAAAAATGGTGATGTTGGAAGTTTGTCTCTATATATTTCCTATATATTTTTTGACAAACAAGCAAGATCAAATAGGATTACATAACCAGAACGGATGGAGTATATTATTTTGAAAACTAAACGTATAAGCACCACTTATTAAAGAAAATCTCATTAGATTATGTTATAAAGTAAATGTAATTTGTTTGGTGTGTGGTGAATGTATTAAAATAAAATAACACATCTTATTTTACAAGAAATAGGTGTAAAAAGTTTGGTTGAATATTCCCAATCTAAGTTGTTGATTCATATTCAGACTTAAGAATATTAATTAAGTAATCATGTTTGAAAAATATTTTTATGAAATTATTGTGATAATTTTGTTGCATTGAAACTTTGATAATTTTTAAAACACATTTGAACTTGAGAATATTTATTTCATCAGTAAATAAATTATTTTGAAAATGCGAAATCAATAAAGGGATAAGGTGCATGAAGGAAATACACAGACAATCACGTAAAAGAAAGTGGAGAGAAAAAATGATTTAATTTGAAAGTAAGGGTTAATGTTTATGTTATAATAGTCAAAGAGGAAACATGACTTCGTACTGAAAAATATAAATGGTGAAGTTTTTGATTTGAAGACCTGAACTCACAAACACAAAATAGGATCATGCTGTGATGAATTAGTATGAAGTATGAACAATCTTTATGTGTAGTTAAATCTATTGATATAACTAACAATCTTTATGATATACATCAGTTATGAAAGTTCCTTTTGAAGATGCTGAGATAAAGAGAAGTAATTGATTGAAAATAAAAAGTTTTTCAATAAAAACCTATTGAAAATCTTCTACACGATAAAAAATAATGAAAATAGATTTGCATAAAGAAATTATAAATTATGAAGTGAAATTTATAATATCAAGAAAATAATATATAAATTACTTCAATCTAGAAACGCAAGTGGTTAAACACTTTGTCTATGATTAATTGACTATATTTTCGAGTCGTGTCGAAACACCCGCTCCCCATTTAAATAGTATATCTCAATTAAAAAAAATAATGTATAAACATTTTTTAAATAAGAAACTAGCATTTATGATTATAAAATAAAATTTACAAATTAATCAAAATAAATGTAGGTTAATATAATCTGATATGTATATAATATATAAAAAAATTATATATGTTATCATATAATTTTGTAGCTTACGAATTTTAAATATTCATATTATTTACCCACAAATAAAATATTAAATTTAATAATATAAAAAATTAAAATTCCCACGCATCGCGTGAATGTAATACTAGTTTTGATTTATATGGGAGACAAGTCAACATGAGAAGAAGACAAATGTAGAACACAAATATGGCAAACTTGAAACTGATTCTCCCACTACAATTATTCCTCTTTCTTTAATAATATATTAATTTTATTTTTTTATCTTTCGTGGAGTATTAGTTATGTGTAAATTATCTGAAATAGCCATTTTCTTATAACACATATTAATTTTAGCCACTTTTGTTAACTCATTGCAATTTTAGCCAAAAGTACAATTTTTAGCCTTGGAATTAGTTTACAAATCATTTGATTGCAATTATTCTGACTTATATGTCTAATCTTTTAGTTAAACTCTGTTGATAACTAATTTTTTAGATTTATGAACCAAAATCTATTTATTTACCCACGAAAATAATTAATTAGGGTAGCTATCGGCATTTTTAAAAATTAAAATGGAAAATATTGGTCTCACTCATCTTTTTTTTAATTTAAAATTCGTTTAAAATGTTGCTTGTGGGTGCCACATGAGTGCGAACCGAGTGCCACCGAGTGGGAACGGTTGCGACTCGGTCGCACTCAATTAATATTTTAATTTTAAAAATTGTGGGTCCCACGTGAGTGCGAACCGAGTGAGACCGAGTGGGATCGGTTGCGACTCGTTCGCACTCAATTTATTTTTTTATATATATATTTTGTGGGTCCCACCGAGTGCCACCGAGTGGGATCGGTGGCGACCCGGTCTCACTCAATTAAATTTTTTTTATGTTTTAAATTTATATTTAAATTTTAAAAATCTAAATCTTCCTATTTAATTTATAAAAATCTATTTGGTATACTTTTGAGTTGATTTTGCACGAGAATTTTTTACTTATTTTGCTATTGCATATTAGTGCAATAAAGTGTTCAAACATATTGATATGATGAGTCCATGCACACTGCATACCTATGATATAGGTTGTCTGAAATATTATGTGAAGAGTAATGAATCGTACATGATATTGTTGAAAATTTAAATCAATTCATTTTTTTTATTTGATCAATTGTATTTCCTTCAACTATTTGCCGACACTCTTTATAACTTATATAATTGACGTGAAGTTTGTGGTGGCATAAACATTTCTTCGCACTACAGCTTTTGTTTCAGTTTCACTTTCAGTCTCCGTCTATCTTCATCAAAATAAATTCTTTTGTTTCTCAAAATGGAGAATTGGTGCAACGTAATTCTTCACTACAATGGGCAATGGGATGACTCATGCAACTACATTGGCGGACAAGAATGACTGGTTTACATGCCAATCGCCAACATTTCCATAGCCGCATTAAGAAGCAACATTCAACTTATTTTTGATGCGGAAGCCATACTCGGTGAGTATAATATTTATTACACTTCCCAATCCCGAAGTGGCAGATCTATAAAATCGTTGTTGGTGACGGATCTAGACCTTCAACGATTGATTGCTCTTTATTCGGAGGCGCATGTTTATATTGTTATGAATTATACGGCGAGTACCGGTGTTGGGACTTCACATCGGGAGTCATCCCCATACCGGCCGTTTTTTTCATCTTGCAGTCCACCATTGTACCAGCATTTTAGTCCAGGTTTGGAAGATCTACAAAGATTTGGGGACTCATTAGTTTTTGGTACGTCATCAGAAGGTGGTTCTCGGAGCTCCCAAATACCCAACTTAAATGATGAGCCTCCCCATGAAGAATACGAGGAGGAGGAGGAGAACATAAATACCGATCACCACACAACAGGTGAGGGTCGTGTTGTTGACTCTAATGATGAAGTGGAGGACGAGGAATCCGAGGAGGAGTCAAGTGATGATGAAGATTTCATCAATTCTGATGCATTAAAGAATTTTACGGTGGCTGAGTTTTCTGCATGGATCCGATCAGTTGGTGGAATTAGTGCGTTTATATCCAATCTTATGCCAACCCATCCTCTCCCGGATTCATGTCACGTTGAAGGCGATCTAAATAATTGGCTAGTTCCAATTATATCGTTGGTAACATCACAGTCACCAGTGGTACGAGATGTTGCAGCCATACTAGATCGGGAACTTTCATTGGGCTCTATCTTCTATACGAAGGACGATCTTCTAATTGCCGTATCTCTATTGCATATGGAGCAACGTGTTGAATTTAAAGTGGTGCGCTCATCTAGTACCCGCGTTGAGTACGCTTACAAACGAAGTGCCTCTTGTTCGTTCTTCATACGGGCATCATGCAGAGGTAGTTACTGGATCATACGCAAGTTCCATCGTAATCATGATTGCGTTAACAATCTTGCAGACATAGGATCCCGGAATGTCCGTTCCAAAGTTGTTGCCGCGTATTTTGTACGAAAGATGCGTCGGCAAGGATCAATTGTAAAATCCCGTGAAATTATGACGGAGTTGCAGGCATCATTTGGGATCCGTACTAGCTATGGCGTTGCACTAAAAGCTCGAAATGCAGCAATCTCGATGGTCTATGGTGGTATAGAAGATTCTTTTTCTATGCTGCCCAAATATCTGGAGGTGTTAAGACAATACAATCCAGGTACTTTAACAGATTTGGAGATTGATTCCGATGGAAGATTTCGTCATTGTTTTGTTACTCTAGGTGTTTCACGGACTGCGTTTCAGAATGGGTTATTAAGACCGGTTATCGTTGTTGACGCCACTCATTTGAAGGGCAGAAACAAAGGCGTCTTATTTGTTGCTGTCACAAAAGATGGTAACGAAAATGTCTTTCCACTTGCTATTGGTGTCGGCAGCATCGAGAATGATGAGTGTTGGAAGTGGTTCATGTCTCGATTTCGGATCTCTTATGGATGCACAGATCAAATGTTGATTGTATCCGACCAACACATTAGCATCTCGAATGCGATCAGTGAAGTGTATCCTGGTGTGCCACACGGCTTATGTTTTTACCATCTTCTAAATAAAATGACAGGGTACGGTAAGGACATTGCTGCGTTGTACCAACGTGCAGCTTACGCTTACCGATCGGCAACATATCAACAAGTGATGGACAAAATCAATCAGAAGAAGCCAGCAGCCTTTCAGAAACTATTGGAGGTAGGACCAGATCGATGGGCTAGGTCGCAATGTCCTGTACGTCGATATAGTTTCTTGACATCAAATGCAGCTGAGGTTTTCAATGCTCGCTTACTGGATGCCCGACATTTGCCTATCTGCTCTATTATTGACACCTACGGAGGTATTCTTGAAAAATGGTTTGATGAAAAAAGAGCTAAGGCATCTGCCCGCGAGGATATCTTGACGGAGGAGGCTGTTGCAAAAATAACACCGTTAGTAGAACTCTCGCATACATATTCAGTGGTACCCATATCAGCAATGAAAATGAAGGTGAATGAAGGAAACAGAACTTGGAGGGTTGATCTCGAGTTATCTACATGCGATTGTCGTGAGTTGCAACTAGACCTCATCCCGTGCTCGCATGCGGTTGCGACAATTAGGTAAATGTATTTAAGTTAATTTTCAGTTTATACTATGTTATTAACTTAATCGTAATTGTGACAGTCATGTTGCGTTGAACCCGTACGACTATGTAAGTCATTACTATAAGACATCAACTTGGCGAGAAATATACGGTGGAGTCGTGCAGTCACTGCCACCGCAAGACGAATGGGATGTTTCTGCTGAAGCAAGCTCGTTGTGTGTCCTGCCTCCAATCATCTCTGGTCAAGCTCGACGACCTAGATCTCGTAGACGCCCATCAGGTGCCGATATTGGTCAATCTTCAAGTAGTAGGCAACGCGCTCAGAAAAAATGCAGTTATATGCAGATCTGAAACACACACTAAGCGCACATGTCCAGATCGAACTACGAACAATTAGTGGATTTTGACTTTGTTTGTAATGAATAACATCATCTCGTTTGTTGTAATGAATAAAATGAAGTGTTTGCCGACGAATAAAATAAGTCCAAGTACAAATCAATTCAAATACAAACATGTCCAAAATGAAACCAAACTCAAACAGTGTTTAGGTAAAACATCATAGCTAGATATTTCCTATATCTAGGTATATTGTCAACATTTTCCATCCATGCAATATTAGGTACTCCAAATGCTTTCTGATCCAAGTGCGCACAAGCGAATATATCGTGAAGGCGTGGAACAGTGCTCTTGAATTTGTAAACCATTGACACGGCCATCTTACCTACACCGGGTTCGCGCAACCCCAATGTGTTCTGATCCCAATACCCACATCTCCGGAGATACCAATGAAAATGATCAGTCATTTTTCTTATCTCGCTCAGTATCTTCTGCACTTGAGGCAGTTCCAACGACGTACAGTATGCATCAAACACCTCAACAGTCCAACTCGTGATCCAAATGGAAACAATGTACCACCTCTTCCCAACTTTGCATGGAACAATAATCTGCGAAAAAAAATAATCATTAATTAATTTAAGTTATATATTTTCATTAATATAACTAAAATAAAATATGGAGCTGACTGACCTCATCTGCTCCAAACCAATCAGTCGATGTGATGAGTCCATTCCTCTAATAAATTGCTGGAGCCGTGATGAATATTCATCTCTCTTGGTATTTTTCATTAATTCCTTTAAAAACATAAACAACAAACTACAATTAGTTTATAAAATAAGATAAATAAAGATGCGTGAAAATGGAATGACATTGACTTACATAGAACTCTGGCCTGACAAAACGTCTTTTAGGTGGTCCAGTCTTCTGTCTGATCTGGGTATACCACTCAATCGTGCAGTCATCAAGTTGTTCACTCATGTTTTCAATATGAGTGAACCAACTTTGTCGCAGCTGGAACGTCTCACCGTTAGAGATAAAACTTTGGAATGGCTGTCCAGACTGTCGCCAATCATGATAACTGCAATAAATCGCTGTGGTGATTCCCAACGGACGTCCATCTCCAACCTACACATTATTATAAGACATAATTATAGTGACAATATACAATAACATAAATAACTTATAAGAACATACCGTGAACTCTTGGTCGTCCCTGACGAGCAATGCTAGCTCTCTATTATAAGTGCTGACGGGGCTGGATAATAACTCTGGTATATCAAAATGGATCAGAGTGGGTGAACTACCGGGTATATCAAAATGGCTCGGAGTGGCTGAACTGCCGGGTATATCAAGTTGCCTCGAAGTAGCTGAACTGCCGGGTATATCAAAATGGCTCGGAGTGGCTGAAGTCCCGTGTATATCAAAAAGTGACTGTGCCGAACTATGTCTGCGACGCTCATGAGCAACTGGTCTGGCCCTGCGACGCCGACCAGTCTCTACTGAACTATGCCTGCGGTGCTCACGCAGTGGCGACTGATCCTGCTCCTGCTCACTCAGTGGCGACTGATCCGGCAACCTCTCCATCTCACGTCTCCGGCTAGACTCGGTAACATCATCACGTCTACATCCATAGCTACGAAATGCACGTTCAACCGCCGCTGGCACTGCAGCGTTCACCGCAGCAGTAACAGCTGAAGCTACTGTATCTCGGATCAGCGCAATCAATCTCCGTGATCCACTAAATCTCCTAGAATCACCAGAGGACCCACTAGATGAAGAACCATGTCGGGTCGAACGATTGCGCCTACGAGATCCTCCGGAGTCCGGTGGATCCTGCCGTCCTCCCTCACGAGACCCTCCAGCCAGATTATGCCCCTGATCTTCATCACCGTCTCCCCCTAGACCCTCATGACCAGCATTGGACCCCTCATCATCATGTCGCCCCTCATCAGCATGTCCACTTCCTCCTGCATGGGGTGCTCGACGAAACAGAATAGGGAGACAGTCATCTCGTCTCCTGGTTGGGCGTACTGATTCTCAGGCATGTGAAATGGCACGCCAATGGGATTCTCTTGCTGACTAGACAGATAATATGCACTGCGCTCCTCCTCAGCAGTAGGATATAGAAAATGCAAGGCTGACAGCTGTAATAAGAAAAAAATTGTAAGTAAATATATTTAAAAATCTAAAAATATTTATCGCAATTACTTACACTCGGATCAGCAAAAAAAGTACTCCAATTCTTAGTCTCTGGCCTGCTGAACTTCCAATTCAAAAATCTTGGAATAACACTCGGCGATTTCACTGTACAACAATCAGCTCCCAGTTTCGGAATGGCCTCGTAAGACCATACCTACACAAATAAATGTCCTGGTTAATTAAAATTATCTCGCAACAATGAAGCAATAAACGTTACAATAATTTACCTGCAAAGCCCAAATCGGTCCACCAAGATGAAAGCTTTGACCAAGTTCAGCAACTGTGGTGGGAACATACGCTATATAATGAAGTAAAGACTGATACGCGTATGCACCCCATGGAAATCCACATCAAATATCCCACCTATCAACTAATTCATACATCCAGGGTTCTATCTTGCGCTTCTCCGAATACCCAAGTACGAAGTACCATAATGCTAGGAGATTAGCCACCTTCAAGTACAAGTCATGTCTAGTTTTATCTACTTTGGTATCCTTGAATAGACCTAACAAATCTCTGGCACTAATAGACCTACCACCACAAAATTGTACATAAACTGTAGTACTAGATGGGTCATACTGTCCAGCAACATCAAAACTACTAGATCCAAACATAAAACCAGTCACTAGGGCAAACTCCGTCACTGAGAATCTAATAGGCTGACCACTAATTAAAAACCATAATTCAGATGGGTTGGGAGATCTAATTTGGTAACTTAATAATTCTAAAAGTGCTTGAGATGCACTTGGACCCTATTTTCTCCAATTTAATAAGTTCCCAAAAGGTCCATTCTTGAACTGTTCTACCAACTGCCCCCCTCCAACAGACCGTAATGTTACATCTATGTGATCTAATACAGAAACTTTAGTGCATAAGTTTATTTTACTAGATGCACCATGTAATGTAACTCACGTCTAATCCATTCAATCTGCACATATAATACCATCACAATTAAATAATGATAAATTAATCCTAAAAACTACAAAAAATTCCAAATAACCATTAAATCAAAAAAAAAAAAACACGATTACATAGATTAAAATAAAAAATAAACAATTACCCTACCTAATAAACCAATAATAGACATATAAACAATTAAAAAATAAACTAATAAACCACAAATATAATAATTCAACCATTACCTAATAAACAAAAAATAAATTATAATTCATAGATTAAATAATCCATCAAAATAATTCAACATTTATCAACAATTAACCAAACAATTCACGAAAATGTATAGACACACGAAATTACCCTAATAATAGACACAAATTTGCATCAAAATATTCATACACACGAAATTAACCAAACAATTATTCAACATTAACCCTTAAATAATTCAACATTTATCAACAATATAAATCCAAAAATAAACACACATCAAACAATTTAATAACACACGATTCATGAAATATATAGGCCAAAAAATCAATTTTAGGAACTAACCTCATAACCAGCGGCCATGGCGACGGCGACGGCGACAGCGACGGTGCTGGACGGGCGGGGGTGCTCGACGGCCGGAAGGGAACGACTGCGACCTGTGAATGAGAAAAAAATACGAATGTGAATGGGGGGGACCAGATTGTAGGGTTTCACATTAATATTTGACTGAGTCGTTATTTTTAATTATTTTGACTGAGTCGCACTCGGTCGCAGTCGGAGTCGCTACCGTGTCGGCCACTATCTCTGAGTCACGTGTCAACAAAGAGTCGCACTCGGTTTTTTTAAAAATTTTATTTTTTAATTAAATTGAGTATTTAAATTTTTTCAGATATTTTTACTGAATCACACTCGGTCCCTCCCACATTTTTACTTATATATATATTTTTATTACTTTTGTCAAATCTCAAAATTCTAAAAACCTGAAAAGTATGACACATATCAGAAAAAATATACTTTTGGTCATTTTCGTGAGATGTACATAAAATTGGCTAAAATCGTTATGCGTTATAGTCAAAATGGCTATTTCATCATTTCTCTCATCTATATATATATATTAAAACAATACCGAATTCTTTATATGGAAAATATAGTTGAATTAAATGTTCATTAATTAATAAGTTAAATATTCCATAATCATACATAATATAATTCAAAATTAAGTTATGGTATTCTTGGAAATAGTTTATATTTAAGATTGGATCTATCAATTATATATTAAATACTTAATTAATTATATGAAATTTATTTAATATTTATTATGATCAACATAAAATTTTATTTATAATTTACTTAATATTTTATTGATAAACATAAATATAAAATTTATTAAAATATTAATAAACAATTTGATTTAAATTCACTAATTAGTGAAAAAATCACATAATTTAGGAGAACATATAATGATATAATTGGATTAAATCTTTTCTCAAGTATTATTAATTCAGGCAATAATAATTACGAATTCTTATAAACACAAATACTTGTATGGAATTAATCCTAAAATGTTTTATATATAAATTCAATCTTATTATATTAAAACGAGTCCTAATAAATTTCATTCTTATTTAGCTATAAATAATAAATATTAAAATAGGAAAAAGAACTATACAAAAAATTAGATTATTAATCCGTTAATTCTTACTAGATTAAGAAGTTTTAGTTAATTAATTTAAGTTATCAACTCAAAATATCAATTAGAATATTATAATTGATTTGGTCAACAATAATTGAATGCATAATTTATTATTTAAGGAAGCAATATCATAATGATTTTTAAAGGTAATCAAATCAAACACAATCCTTAAATATGATCAAACTTTGGACCTTCAATTGTTTTATTCGCACTATAAATATGAGTCCCCTATTTACAATTTCATAAATTTTATATTTTCTCTCAAGTGAAAAATCTAATTATGCTTCTTTGTTTAGTTTAGTTTTTTTTCCCCCTCCTTCCTTTGTACTATTGTAAATCATATTATTTATATTCAAATTGAGATTCAAATAATGAATCGAGTATTTTGTAAGGAGGAAGACCAAAAACCAAAGGATGCATATTTGCGCAAAGTGTCACATTTGAATGCGAGATGAGTACACCAATTGTAATTTGCATTTTATTGTCGATCATATTTTATTTTATATCGTGCTATGGAGAAGAACTTTTGTTATATAAAATTTCTACATTTTTGCACTTTTATATCGTTTCTTGAGTTTTTATTCAACTTTGTTATACATATGATTAGTTTCGCTCATATGTCAATACATCGATACGGCAGTATGACATTAGTGGTGGGATAAATTTTAATTATCATTATCACCTCTAATGTATTGCCACATTAAACTAATTTTATAAAAATATAGAGAGTTTTTAGTTGAATTATAATACAATCCATCAAGCTTGAATAAATTAAGTATGTTGAGAGTGTTATGAATGAATTAAAATATTTGAATGCTTAATATCAATTTTCTAATTAAGTATGTTGAGAGTTTTTTGGGAGCTTTATATGATTAGGTAACGTTAAGCATTATATGGATTATAACATGTTTAGTATTAATTTTATTTATTTAAATATAGATCATTTGAAATAAAATTGAAAATTTTGTGTTATTTAATATTAGATAAAATATTAACTAAAAATATTAAATAAAATCGCAAAATAGTAACAAATATAATAACAATTGATCATACATGATCAATTAGTATAATGATTTTGTTTCTTAAATCAATTAATCATCAAAACTAATAAAAAATGTAATAAAAGTCTATTAAATGAAATTTTTATTTATTTCCTCATAGAATTTGTGCATGATTATAGAAAGTTCCCACTTGGTTAACAAAGCTAATAAAATTATCAAATTAAAATACTATTTAAAGGAAAAAATATTATAAATTTTTTTACATTAAAAAAATAATAACGAATTATTATCAACTCAATCAATCAAATTGAGTGTATGATTTGTATTAATTAAGGAAATTAATTTTATCAAATTATAAATATCATTTATATAATTAAGGGAATAAATCATTTGAGTATTAAAAAAACGAGTCAAAAATATTACCATTATTTATTATTAAATAAAATAATTAAAATATTAAAAGAAATCATCAAGTTGAAATGTTCGAGAAGAAATATATAATTTTATGGGAATATATACATTGGGCCATATTTTTTAAACAAAACAAATAGTTTGAATAATATTTTTATAATATGAATAGTTTGTAATATATTTAAAAAAAATTAATTTATAGTATATTATATTCTTTATTATGCACCGAGGCGGAGGCAATATATGGCTGGAGGGCGGGGAGAAGCTGAAAACTTTTTTTTTTAGTTATAGTTAAAAATAATAAGGCACAACCAACCCTACCAGATGTGGTCTAGCACTCACAATCCTTCGAGTATGTATTCGTCCATGTTCATACATGCTATAAATAATGAATTATTATATATTTTATGTCATTATAGACATATATAGTTAATATATATATTAAAAATTACTATTATTTTGATTTAAATAAAATAAATAAATTTTATTTCAATACAAATAATTAAAGTTCCACGCATCGCGTGGGAAGCAATACTAGTTAGTTATTGTGACTGATACTTGTGTTGTCTAATAAGATAGATCACAATATATCTTGGAAGTTGAAACACAACAGTAATGCAGTCTTCCTTCACATTCTCCAACTCTACTCTGCCACTCAAACACTATTTTGTGGATTTGGACAGAGGATCAAAAATCTAAAACCGTTTATCAATGTTTAGGTGTTGGAGCTGGAGAAGGAAACACAAACCGCGGAAGCCGAGATTCAACAATGAAACTCCAGCGCTAGAGGCGGCTTCCTCATCCTCAGCACTGCCGCCGTGGACCGAACTCCCCGGAGATGTGACGGCTAATATCCTGCAGAGGCTGGGCACCGCAGGGATGCTGGAGATTGCACAGATTGTGTGCACTACGTGGTGGAAAGTTTGTGAGGATCCCGCCATGTTTCGAGTGATCTATTTGCGGAACCCGGCGCGCTTTGAGGCAAGGTATAAGGCCATCTGCAACCCGAAACATCAAACTCAAACCCAAAATGCAGTAAATATCAAATCAAACAGTAATTCATCTCCAACCCAAAACACCAAATTCAAAACCCAAAAGAATATTCTCAGCATATTCTTTCTTTACAACTCTTTATACTTTCAAATACTACCAATATATTTATCAAATTTACAATTTGATCCCTTTATTAATTTCAATGAAATAAATTATTATAATATAATTAATCATTAACAAATATAAAATATTAGAAATATATGTATGAATAATATATATATACACACACACAAATACATAATTATTTTCTGCATAACTATTTAGTTTTATACTTTCTTATCAATCTTGTATAATTTATCTAAATATAATGTTAAAGTTTAATACAAAGACTAAATACTACAATTTATATTCAAACTGAACTTAAAAAAATTACATGGAAGAAAAACTAATCTATAATAAATAAAATTGATTTTACTATTATAATTTTAATATATTATATTTGTTCAATATCTAGAATGTAACAAAAATAATATAAATAACATAATAGTACAAATATATATTAAAAGGAAAAAATAAAAAGGAAGCAATGGCAAAACATATAGAAGTAAAGGACCTATTTGCAGATAAAAAAGTTTTTGCAGTAATGCACAGTAAAACGCAAATATGGGTATGAAAGAGGTGAGAGAGAGCTGGAAACGCAATTTGGGTTTAAAATTGCAGTAGGATTGGAGGGTAAAAAACTGCAAAAAATGAGTTTTGAGGGAGGGTTGGAGGTGCTGATGTGCCGCCGCGCAGTGGATCTCGGCAAAGGGCAATTGATGGATCTTACTCTCGAATACTTGGGCAACATGGAGTTGATTGGCTACATTGTCCATCGGTAAAATCTCAATTCTTCATGATTGGTTAAAATCCCCAACTCCTTTAGAGAGGGTAATTGAGATTTGGAGATTTTGTGGTGTTAACAGCAGGGAATGAGTTTCCTCTGTTTTTAATTTTTAATTTGAAAACATCTTCGAAACGTTGTGATCTACCTTAAACATCTTTTTCCTGTTTTGTTTGATGACAATATTCTCCAAAAGCTTTAACCTTCCTCATTTTTCACAGGTCAAGTAATCTCAAACGTCCAACACTTGGAGGTTGCTATGACATATATGGAGAATGTTTGTCTCGAGCGGTTGAAAAACTTCCAGAGTTGGAAGAGTTGCACCTCACAATTATGCCTGAAGATGTTAGAGCTATTGGCCTTGCTTGCCCAAAGTTGAAATCATTCTCCTACAATGGCCCTGGGTTTAAGCAACAATGGCCTTACCAGAACATTCTTGATGAATATAATCCATGTGATCATGCTCTAGCAATCAGCAAAAGCATGCCCAATTTGCAACATCTACAACTCGTTGCTCAGATGATTACAAATACATGTCTTGAAGCAATTCTTGATGCCTGCTCACACCTTGAATCACTTGATCTCCGGCAATGCTATGATCTGGATCTCAGCGGGGATTTAGGCATGAGATGTCGTGAGCAGATAAAAGATCTTAGATTCCCTTTGGACTCAGCCAGCGATATACAACATCTATTTGGTGGACCATGTGATTGGGTTGAGTATTGGTCTTTATGATTCGTAGAATTGTTCCTCTCCCTCCATGTTTGGTGGAAAAATGAGGGAGTGGAAGCGATTCTTGATGGCTTTCACATCCTTGAATAACTTGATATCTGGAAATGCCCAAATCATAATTTGGAATTGGATGGTTGTGACTATTTCTGATCATGGAAAGCTCAAGTCAGGATAATTTTGGCATCGGGTTATGTTTTCTTAGTTCTGTTTTGTGTGAAGTTTTTGCCTGAAGGTATTAGCACAATCGTCGGCAATGGCAGTTTTTGTGTAGAATGGTGAATGCTAGTTATTTTGAAATGGTATGTTTAAATTGTTTAATAGTTAAGCCACGAGTTAGGGATTTTACTCCCTTTTTTTTTCCTCTTTGTTTCTTGTTATATACTCCCTCCGTTCCTAATTATTAGTCCCCAATTAAAATGGCACGATAACCAATGTTTGTTAGTATAGTGGAATTAATATTTTATTGATGAATGTGAAAAAATTTACTATTTTAGGAAAGGGGACTAATAAATAGGACAGACCAAAAAGATAAGTGAGACTAATAAAATGGGACGGAGGGAATATTTTTTTTGAGTCGATGTTTCTTGCTATATTTTTTGAAAGGATAAGGATTAAATTGTCAGTCACACTGTACTGTACTGCTGCATGTGTTTGGTGAAGAGAGTCTTAGGTGTTGAGTTTGTGTCTTGTTTTGAAGCGGATTGGTCACTTATTTTCGAATCTTTATTAGAGTTGTGATGATTGAACTCTTCCTAAAGATTTATCTATCAATATAGAGTGGAAACATGTGGGAATTTAATCAAAATTTATGATTTATCTGTCAATTTATCCAAGTTCGTGCAAAACTCTCTCAATTTTACGGTCAAAATCCTCAAATACTAGAGTCCATGGTGGAAACTCTTATCACCTCTCACGTAGTGAAAATCGGGATCTCCAATCAATTTTGGGTCATTTTATTTTTTAATTATTTTATAAATTTAATTTTGGGTTTGTGGCGTAGTTGGTCATAGAATGACATCAACCACAATTAGATTGGGCCTCTAACCCATTTTACTTTTTAATTATTTTAATTTAAATAATAAAAAAATATATTTTTTTATTTTAATTACAATTGATGTCGGATCTGTGTTGCATCCGCGATAGAAACCACGGCACCCATCCAATTTTTTTTTTTCAAATATTTTGAATTAATTTTAATTATCTAGTTAATTTTTTTAAAATTTTGATTTTTTTAAATTTAAATTTCAATTTTTTAATTATGCAGGTCCGTTCCACATTATTTTATTCTACAATTTCACAACAAAATTAAATTTAATCAAAATGTCTCAATCAATATTATTTTTTTTGAAAAAAAATCAATAACGAAATTCTAAAAATGTGAGAATAGTTTATATAACGTTTGAGTATTTTCATAATACACAATAATAAAAATAGGTATTAATAAATTTTTCTCTTAAATATATTAGATTTTATATATGTATTTTGTAGTTAAAGTGGTAAGATCATACTCTCACTTGACCTAACATAGTTTAAAATCTCTCTATTAGAATTTTATTAGTTTTTAATTGGAGTATTTTTTATTTGTTTATCAAATAAAACTAATTAATTATTTGTTTGTTGTACACCATGTCGGATTATTGAAATAAAGTGTACTTTTGGTTTTGAAATATATATAAACCAAAATATATATTATAGTACATTGTTAAAAGTTTAAATAAATTTCATTTTAAATCTTCAAATGATAGTACTAAACATTTTTTTTTATATGGTTTGATCAGTTTTGTTTAAATGAATTATTTGGCTTATTGGCTAATTCAATTTTGAAAAATCTCAAATCATATCTATTGGTTTGAACAATATTTTTCTCCCAACTCAAACCGAACCACAAATACCCTAAATTTCTGATCGGCATGATCGCAAATTTGCGTTCACAAGAGAGAGAAAATGAAAAAAAAATGCGTTTAAATTTGAGGGAGAGTTGGAGGTGAAAAATGGCTAAATTTGCGTTTGAGTTTATGATTTCAAGGGTTGTCTGCTTTTAATAATGCTCAGATTTTTCAATTAATTCATACATTAAATTTAAACATATATAGAGAGTTTCCTAAACATATACAAAAGCAGAATCGCCATTTCAAATTCCCCCCAATTCATCAATGCCTGCATTTTAGAAGGAAATCCTAACTTTCGAAGTGGAGCAGCAGCCGACTAACATGAAGAAATTGCGCACGACGGCGGAGACTGTCTCCTCATCCTCATCCCCGCCGCCGCCGTGGATAGAGCTGCCGGGAGATGTGACGGCGAATATCCTGCAGAGGCTGGGCGCTAAAGAGAGATTGGAGAGTGCACAGTTAGTGTGTACTACATGGCGGAAAGTCTGCCTGGATCCCTCCATGTGGCGGGTGATTGAATTGGTAGCTCCGGATCTTTACCATCTCGAGGAGTATGATCGCATTTGCCGCTGCGTAGTGGACCGTAGCCAGGGACAACTGACTCGCCTAACGATCGTTTGCTTTGGCGATGATGCATTGCTTCGCTATATTGCACATCGGTAAGATTTCCCCCTTCATTAATTACGGGAATCATGAGTCTCTGCTCCATTTACATTTTGTTTGTTTTTAATTTTGAACTTTACCAAATCTACATGAATGCATTTGTATGAAAAGATAGATTTTACAGTTACCGAGTTAGCTGATGGTGAGTTTATAGCTTCTGGAATAGTATACACAATTACACATGAATGTGTATGTCTATGCAGCATCTGCAAATAGCAGGAAAGCTTTCAATGTAAAACTAGACTCACCTTTTCTTTTGCAAAACGAATTGATATTGTTTTCTTGTGTTTGTGTTGAAAGGAAATTAGCAATTTAACATTCTTTTATCAAAATTGTGCTGTTATTTTTGGGTTTTCTTTGTTTTGCTTAAACCTTGAATGGAAGGAACTTCCGGGTATGTGAACTCTTCCGTATTCAGTTAGAACCCTGCTATAAGAAATTGCAATGTATTTGAACTTACTCTGGTGGGCTCGAACCATGCTAACTGAATAATTTGTGTAAAATATCTTATTTCTGGAATACTACTAGACTTGCTGCAATTTTGAGATTTTGGTACTATTTTCAGTGTTATTGTTCTTTGTATTTAGAACTTTCCTCTATGTTGTTGGGTTGACATTCTTTCTCATTCTTATCCAAGAATCAGTTAATGCGGTCTTATGTTCTACTCTTTCAACAGATCAAGTCGTCTTCAACACTTAACAATCGCAAAATGCTATACAATATCAGGAACTGCTATGTCCGAGGCAGTTAAAATGCTTCCACAGTTAGAAGAGTTGCACCTTATTATGGTGGACTCAATCAGTGCCAAAGATGTTGAAGCTATTGGTATTTCTTGCCCAATGCTGAAGTCATTTTCATATCATTGGCGTGACAATCCAATGTATCCAGGTGAAGAAGAACCTCCAGAATCAGAACTCTGTAATGAATACGCTTTAGCAATTGCAAAAACTATACCAAATTTGCGCCATCTTCAACTTCTCGCAAATTGGATGACAAATGAGGAACTGAAAGCGATTCTTGATGGCTGTCCCCACCTTGAATCACTTGATATCCGGCAATGCTCATGTCTTAATCTAACAGAGGCTCTAGGCAAAAGATGTTCTCGGCAAATAAAGAACTTGAGAGACCCTTCTGACCCAATCAGTAATTTTGAGTGGCTCGGGGTTGGTGGTGAATCATTTGATGTTAAGTGGTGTGGCTATAGATCAAGTTGCTCTGAGTGTTCTGATTCTGATTATGATTTTGAGAATGTTATCAAGGATTATTATGGCTTATGGTGATCTTGGAAAGTTTGAAAGTCGGGATAGTTATGGCAAAGGGTAATGTTTTCTTATTGTGTAGAGTTTGTTGAATACTAGCTGTTTTCAAATGGTTTGTTTAACAGTATGATTCTTCTTGCATCTGTTTTCTTGCTATGTGAATTGCAGCTCCTGATATAGTTTTTGGTATAATGCATGAAGAGGTTTTTTCATTTCTAACTTTTGAGAGTTTTTGTGTCAAATCTTTTTGACCTTTTTCTATTGTTTCTACTTTACTTTTGAGTTTTGATACATGGCTATTACAGTAACTGTTATTATTCATAAATCTCACTTTCTATTTCCATAGATGAGAACTTGCTAAGCATCTCTTTCAAGGTTCGGAGAAATATGATATTCGCCGAGCTGCCATTATCGACCAACAACCTCCTCACCCGGCAGTTCGAGATGAGGAGCGAGATTACAAGTGCGTCGTGGTACGGATGGACGAGGTCGAGTGCGTCATCGCAAGAGAACTCGATGGTCTCGTGCTCTGGTCTGTAGGTTGCAGCGGGGGTTCCTTGATGCAAGGCTCTTCGTGCCCTTTTTACGGCAGATCGCGATTTCCCGCTGACCTCTGACCCTCCTGTGATGACGTGTATAGTTTGCTCGGGTTGTGGAGGTTGATTCTGCGGTCCCGCATTTTCTGTGGGATTGGCTTGCTTTCCTCTTGTCCAGGTGTTCTTTCATTTGTTGGTCAGATACTCCGTGAGGAGCCCCTTTTTAAGCAGCTCTAGAACCTCTAAGCGAAGTGCCTGACATTCCTCGGTCTTGTGTCCGTGGTCATTGTGGAAGCCACAGAATTTCTTTGTGTCGCGCGTCTTTGGGTCCGACTTCATCTTCCCCGGCCATTTAACTACGTTACCGAGGCTTTTGAGCACGTTGTTGACCAGATAGTTCTGGTCGATGCAAAGATTGTAAGGCACCGAGGATACTTCACCAATCCTTGGTGTTCGGCTATAGGGATGCTCTCATCTCGAATGACGATCATTCCGATAATCTCGACGATTTACATATCTCGAACCAGAGTAATCAGTTCGGGACCGATCCCTGCTTTGGGCACCAGCCATTTCGTATGCTTTTTGTTCATTCATGCGCGCGACTTGGTTCGGCTCATCTTCCTCCCAGTTGATTTCTGCCCAGGCTTGGGAGAGGACCGAGTCCATATCGTAGCAAGGGTAACTGGTCAGGTCTCGGTAGAGCTTTGAGGTTACGTCTAAGCCGTTCTTAAAGGCGAAGACAGCGGTCAGGGGTGGACAGTTCGGTATTGAGGCGAGCTCTTGATTGAACCGACCCACGTAGGACCTAAGCGACTCTCCCTTTTTTATGCGTATGCTATTAAGCGCGTCAGGATGCTTAGCGATGTGCCTACAATTTGAATACTGCTTTCTGAACGCCATATGCAGATCTGAAAATATTGAGAAGGAATTCCTCGGGAGGTTCACGAACCACTGGAGTGCAGGTCCTGTGAGGCTAGAGCCGAAGCTTTTACACATGCATGCTTCACGAAGGTCGCCAGGAATGGACGTGGTGAGCATCTTCTGTTTGTAGAGGGCGACGTGATCCTCTGGATCGGTTGTTTCGTCATATAGCTGGAACGAGGGAGGCACAAATCTTGCTGGGACGTCCGTGTTGGTGATGTCGGGTGTGAACGGCGAGTCGGCGTAGCTGTCTCGGGGTATCAGGGTGTCCGGTGGAATTACCCCGGGGATTCTAGTGATCAGCTTTTCAAAGTTTGCCATTCGGGCCTCCAACCTCCTTTCATATTCGCTCCTCGGTTCGGTAAACCTACGCGGTTAGGTGGTCAGGCGATCGATCGGGTGATTCAGGGTCGCCCCTGAGGTGTTGCGCCTGGAGTTCTCTCCGTTAGGTGGGTCGACATCAACGATGTCGTCCAACTCCTGTGCGAGATTCCTACGGGTGTCGGCTTGTTGGTTGCTCGATGGGGGTTCCTCGATGATTGGCTGGTTCTTCTGAGCTCGTTCCTTTTCCTGGCGAAGCTGATGGTTCTCCTTTCGCAACGAATGATTCGTGGCGTGCAATTCCATGATTCTGGTGTCCATCTCCTTCACGAGTTTTTTGTTCTCTTCAGATTCTTTGGCAAGGCGTGTTAGCACGGCGCTCAGCATATCAGGGGGAACGGCCTGGGCACCGCCAGTTTGTAGAGTTTGCCGGACCAATTCATCGATGGGGACGAGTTCGTGAGTGCCTTCAGGTCCAGCCGGGGGAGTCTCGATCGGATTCCCGCTCTGGTTTCTTTCCCTTTCGTTGTTACCTGCCATTGAATCAGAAAAACAGTCCCAAGAGCCCCACGGTGGGCGCCAAATGTTGAGGTTCGATTTTACGAGTAAACAGAGCCCCTGGAACTTCGTTAGATAATAACAAAATAACGACAAAAAGACACGGATAACTTGAACAAGAAGGCAAGCGATGGAATATAAATCGTAAGAAAATATCTTTATTCCGGCAAATCTGTATAAATTTCAGCAGAGTAACAGTAAAGTTTTCGGAGAGGAGAATCGATGCTAAAAATGAGTCCTCCACCCCTATTTATAGACAGGATAGGGGGGAGGATACATGATCTAACCCTAACTGCTGGTGACCCACGGTTCGCCGTATTTTTTAGAGCAGCTCCGGGTTTATCGGAGTCGGTTAGGGCTTCTGACGTCCGTGCGCCGCTGGGCCCTAGGGTTTCTTTTAATAGGTTCCTCGGTACTGACCCCTTATACTGCTCGGTACCGAGGGGTTGAGCGCCTCGGTGTAGACCTCTTGACTTGGGCACTTTCCGCTTTTTTGTCGCTCTTGATGGGCTTGTTGCTTGGGCCGAATCATCACTTGGGTTGGCGCGCTTATCGGGCTTGGGCCTCGTGGGCCAGACCCCAACAATATATATTCTTAAAATGAAATATACAATATAAAGAATAATTTATTCTTATATCTCATGTAAGTAACAACCATTCTCATAAAATCACTGTCATATATATTAAGTTTATTTGGTTTGTAATATCTTTATAACAATTTGGTTTGTTTATTTACAATAATATCTTATTAATCATTTTATAATTTAAATTCTTTTAATAAATTTATTTATAACTAGTATTTTTATTTTAAAAAATTAAATTAAATAAAAAATAATATATAATGGCATAATTGAGTTGAATAATAATAATAATTGGTGTTGTGTCTGATAAACATATTTTTAGCTTGGGGCTGGGGTGTGAAATGCCTATACAACCCCTACTCAATACTTTCCCCCTAAATTCACCCCAATAAACGTACAATTCAAAGTCCATTCCCTTTCTACGCTTCAATTACAAGCCCTCATCCATCGCCATGTGAAGAACTCAAAACGCAAAATAAGTCTGAAAAATGGGGTTTAGTTGGAAGCAAAAATATGTAATAAAATTGGGGAAAAGGAAACGCAAATCGCGGAAGCCAAAAATCTGCAATAAAATTCCGGCCTCTTCATCCTCAGTACTGCCGCCGCCTTGGATCGAGCTGCCGGGGGATGTGACGGCGAATATCCTGCAGAGGCTGGGCGCTAAAGAGATACTGGAGAGTGCGCAGTTAGTGTGTAGTACATGGCGGGAAGTCTGCCTGGATCCCGCCATGTGGCGGGTGATTGAAATGGTAGCTCCGGATTATGACTATGCCGAGAAGTATGATCTCATTTGCCGCTGCGTGGTGGATCGTAGCCAGGGACAACTGACTCACCTAAGGATCGTTTGTTTCGGCGACGATTCATTGCTACACTACATTGCTGATCGGTAAGAGTTTCCCCTTCATTAATTACGCGAATCGTGAGTCTCTGCCCAATTTACTTTTTTGTTTTTTACTTTACCAATTCTCGGAAGGAATTGGAATTGTTTTCTTCTGTTGAAAATCGTGCTGTTGTTTTTGGGTTTTGCTTCAACCTCGAATGGAAAGAACTTCTCCATATTCAGTTAAAACCCTGCTATAAGAAATTGCAATGCATTTGAACTTACTTTGGTGGGCTCGGCTCGAACCATGTTAACTGAACTTGTGAGGATCATGCTTTCAGTTGAAGTAGAAAAAACACCTGTATTAATGAATAATTTCTAGATTGCCACAAGATTTGCTGCAATTTTGGGATTTTGGTAGTTTCCCCTTTTTGTCATCTCCCTGGCTTATCATATCGACTCTGATTCTTTTCAATTTATCATGCATTTGTTTTATTTTCATCTCAGTGTTATTATTCTTTGTACGTCATAATTGTTCATGTTTTTCGAAGTTTCCTCTACACTGTGTTAGCTCAATACCCTCATTTAAAGGACTTGCGAGGTTAATTTCGATGACGAAATTATTTTTTAGGGGGTAAGAATGTAATACCCCAAAAGTATTTTCAAATTTAGTATTATTATTTTATTTTCATTTTCATTATTAATATTATTATTACTATTATTATTATCATTATTATTATCAGAATTAGTATTGTTATTATTTTTATTTTTGCTTGCTCAATACTTGTTTACACATTTTGCAGGTTGTCCAACTCAGAGCTCGCAGCGCCTATCAATACAGTAAGTTTAAATAAAATTAAAAATAAATAAATAAATAATAAAAATTAAAATTAAAATTAAAAAAACATTTAAAATAAAGACTAAGTATATAAGATTTTAAATGTTGTAATGGATAGGCATGATAACATAGTTTATTGGTGATTTTCCAATTTAAGAAAGAGTAATAGAAGCAACTAGAAGGTTATATAATACTCCCTCCGTCCCGAGTTATTAGTCCCGTATTCCATTTTAGTCCGTCCCGAGTTATTAGTCCCGTTTTCATAAATAGCAACAATTATCACTTAATTAACCTAATTAATCCATTTACCTAATTAAGTTAATGATTTTTAATTAAATAAATTATCATCACTATTCCCCCCCTACCCCCCCCCCCAAAAAAAAAAACGCGTTCAACCCTAATCCCCTCATTTGTTCACGCCGCCTCCTTCGACTTCTCTCTCGCCTCCTCTTCGAAACCCTAATTTGTGGCCTCCTCTTCCTCCTCCGTTCGGCGACTATCTTCGCCACCCTCGTCCCCCTCTGCCGCCCTCTTCACCGCGATGATGTAATCCCTCAATGTTTCGTTCGACTTCTCTCGCGCCTCCTCTTCGCAACCCTAATATCGCGATGATGAACAATTTCGCGACTTTTCAGCCGCCCCTTTCTTCTTAGCCGCCCTCCTCACCCGCCGATGCAGGCGAAGACACTTGGGAGGGGGGGTTGTTCCGAGTCCATTTGCACCGCCGATTTGATCCTGTTTTCGATATCCACCGCCGATAACCCTTATAGCGAAACACCTCCCTCATCCAGAGTCTTTGCCGCCGCGAAAGAGCAAGAACGGCAGGCTTGGCCGAGCGGATCTGAAGCTGCGTGGCTGGCGAGGCAATACGGCGAGCTGGTGTTATCATCGGAGGAAAGGATGAAGGTCGTTCGGCAATTTTGGGATATTTATTTCCCAACAATCCGGTGAACTCTGATCCTGCTCTTCTCTTTAATTTATGAGATCTGTTGTTAGGGTTACTGTCGATGGTTGGTTTGCTTGTGATATTCTGCTGCCTTGGTTGGTTCTGATTTTTGGATAAATTGGTACTGTGATATTTGGCTGCCTTAAAATTGGTGTATGCTGCCTTGGTTGGTTCTAATTTTTGGATAAATTGGTCCCGTTTTATTCGGCTGCCTTAATATTGGTGTATGCTGCCTTGGTTGGTTCTGATTTTTGGATAAATTGGTACTGTGATATTCGGCTGCCTTAATATTGGTGTATGCTGCGTTGATTGGTTCTGATTTTTGGATAAATTGGTACTGTGATAAATTGGTGTATGCTGCCTGCCTTGGTTCTGTTTTTGGCTGATTGCTTGTTTCTGTTCCACTGTCAATTCCGGCTTGATAACGTTGGTGTGAGCTCTGATTAGATTGTCTTTCACCCATCTACCCACAGTGGATTTTGAAACATTTATGCTCTCAGCTAGGCTTCTAATTGTTCCTCTATTCTGATAGTTAACAGATTCTATGCTATCATGCTTTAAACTATGGAGTTTTGGTGGATGTTTTCCTATTCTTTGACTTACAACTTTTATAACTCCAGCACCTGATGCTCTTTGTAATTTTGCAGATTTCCAGAGCCTTGAAATACTTTTCCTGCACAAGGAGAATTTTGCTGCAGCTTCATTTATCTTGCCATGAGCCAGCTTCCCACCATTGCTGCCTTCAAGAAGAAACTGCAGAATTTGCTCTTTCAAACTCTCTGCAACATCTTTTTTTTGCCCCATTTTGATGTATTTTTTGAACTTTTGGTTGATGATATGTAATGATCCTTAGGCAGATTATTTATAGGCAGGTTTTTTTAAATGTGAAACAGATTTGAATTAGCCACCAAATTAATTTTTGGTGGCAAATGAATTGTGTAATTTCAACATTTGAATTTTAAGAGTTGCCTCCCTATCACATCATCCTTCTCTCCTCTTCTTTTCTAATTTTATTTCTTAATTAGCTTCACTAATTGTGGGATTAAAATCCCTTATTACACTTACGTTGGTTATTGTGCCGAATTGAAACTGGACAAATAACTCGGGACGGAGGGAGTATTATTTTGTTAAAATATGTGAGTCATTTGGGAACAATTAATTAATAAATAATATATCATAAAAAAAACTAGAATTATCTAGAATTAAAAAAAAAAAAAAAAAAAGAATGAATGAGAAGTGAAACAACCGACATTACAAGTATTAGGGGAAATATTTATACACACATAAACACACACTCAAAGTCTGGAACATTCTCATTCGCACACAACACACCCTCCCTCTCAGCTCTCCGTCGTCTCTGCTATCTGTCTCGTCTCACTGTGTCTTATCTTTCTCCCTGTCGCTCTTGCTCTCTATTTCTCTGTGTGTTCTTGTCTGTGTTTGACAACAGGTAAACCTTATCCTATTTTTCTTTCTTACAATATATGTACACATGAGATTTAACTGCAATTGTTATGATTAGAGAATAAAAATTAGAATTTTTGGTTTGAATGGCTATTTTGTTAGATTTAGTTGATCAATTACACAATAACTAAATAAATTCTTGTTTGATTCTATTTGTCCCTGATTCTACTATGTGGTTTGTTGTGGTTGTGTTTTTTAAGTTTGGGCATTTGAGATTTATGAATTCTTATCAATTGTGTTGTTTGGGATATACACTTTCGATTGAAATGATGGAGGAATAAGAGTTTGTTTCTTTTGTTTTTGTTGAATGTGATGCTTCAGATTATATGGAACTAAAGCGTCTACTATTGTTTTTATTTGTTTATCTCCATGATTGATGTTGTTCAAGATTGGTAGGATTGTTGGATTTATGAGTAAGATATTTTGATTCAAAGATTTAAGGGTGCATACCACCTGTTTGTAAGAATGTGATACATCTGGAAAATATGGCAATGGGCTTTCTGATGGTTGCGTTAAGGTGAAGCCCAAACCAGAAGGGGAGTCCATTAAGTTCAAAGTCCATTAAGCGAAGGGTTATGTAGTAGGAAATGGAGTGTCGACATCTGCAACAACAGCCGTCCCTCTTTATCTTTATGTGTTTTCTGATGTTTTCTGTTAGAATCAAGGCCGAGAGCCATTTGTGTCGTCCTTTTGTGCAGAATCTGTTATGATTCCATTAGGTTATAAAATAGGTGAGAAGTAATATAGAGGGGTGTGAATGATCAATGAAGTATTAGTTTCTTCTTCCCCAATTTCTCCCTGCTTCCTCTCTATTCTTCTGGAGCTTAAGCTTGCTCGAAAAGCTCTCGTATACACTTTTGGTTGTATCAGAATGCCACACAAAAGCATTTTGATAAAGAAGATGACATTGAATATGAAATTATGCTATTTTGTTGGAGCTGTGCTGTGCCATGTGAGAAGCATTGTAGTAGTGTTTTTCCATCTCATTTGGAGAAAAGATTTCCTCTTATTCTTTTTGGAAAAATATGAGTACATTATGAATATAACTACATAACTCTAAGATATAAACAAAATATGTAATGCAGATTCTTTAAATTAGCAAATATAATAATGTCTATTTGATAATTTATTCAAATATTATTTAAATGTCTTAACTTACAGATACATATAAAGAATATTGTAGGATTTCCATTCACTCATTAATAAGTGTAACCTAAATTAAAATATTTCAAAGTGCTAGGAGTGGTGCAATCGAAGCTCGGAGGTGGACAACTGCAGCAAGTGTCAAGGTGTTTATTTTGATCTTCAACGAGGTGGGGTTTTACTATATTTGTAAGCGTATTACATGACTATATTAATTGTTGTGTTGTGTGTCATGCATTTGAATTATGTGGCCCGCCAGGGGTCTAGATCCGCCAGGGATCATTAGTTGAATTGCCCGCCAGGGGTCAGGTCCATTAGTGACTGAGACTAGTCTCACAGTATGAGCTAAGTTTATGCATTCATTTTGTATGATCCATTACACAATTGGTTATAGGTGCTTGCAGAGTAATTCTGCACTGAGTATGTTTACATGCTCACACCCTCATATTATTTTTCAGGTTAAGGAGTTGTGCGATGGAGCTAGCTGGGATGCCACTACAATCTCCAAGTCACATAGGATCAGCCTTTTTGCAAACAATTATATTAAGCAATGTTTTTATGGCAACTTAGTATTATTTTTTAGTATGACTTGATATATTTTGTCTAGTGGACTTTGGTTAGTTTTGTTAATCCCTTTTGCTTAGCATATATAGCCACAGTTTACATTTGTAATTGGGATGTATACATATTTTTCTAAGCTAGACATAAACATTGTGATCATATATTAGCCGGAACTAATTGTTTATTTTGTTATGTATAAAATGCTTTTGACATGAATTTGTTTCTATTTATAAATGTGTGCATAATTGTTCCTTGTGATCTTAAAAATATTTTGCTTCCGCATTCTATACTTGACTTTAAACAAGATAGAAACTTAGTTATTATTTTGTATCAGGTTTTAACTTAATCTTTAAAATTAATTTTGATAGAAAACTTATTATATATATATATATATATATATATATAAAGGTAATTAATTTTTTTTATTTCCTGGAATTATTAGTTGAAAAGTATAAGATATTATTTTAGTGGCATTCTTTATTATTTAGAAATTGGGGCGTTACAGGAACAGACCCACATATTCTACCGTGGGATGAATGAGAGGACTCAGGAGTCAGTGGATAACGCAGCTGGAGGGTCCATCATGAGCAAATCAGCAAAGAATGACTTGAAACCATTCAAGAAGATGGTCATTCATGCACAGAAATGGGCAAAACCGAGAAGGCCCCATGTCAAAGCCGTTGAGAAGGTTGAGGCAGATGACTCGCTTAAGCTAGAAGTAGAAAAACTCCGAGGAGATCTTGACAAGTTGACTGCCAGTGGTTCCACAGCTACAGTCGCACAGGTGCAACCAGAGTCATCTACTGATGTGAACTATGTGAATAGAGGTGCATACCAGAATCAACAGAGGCAAGGAGGGTATCAATATCCTGCGAGAAACCATCATGGTTTCTCTTACTCACACCCAGAGGCAGCCGAGTTACCACCACCAGGCTTCAATGTCCAAAATGGAGAGATCGTGGAGCCAAAGAAGGACAGTCTTGACGATCTGTTGGCTAAATCCATCAAAGCTTTAGATCATAGAGTGGGAAAGTTGGAGCAGGAGGTAGCTGGTGTACATACAAAGGTCGATCGAATGGGCAAGCATGTGCTGATGATTGAGACCCAAGTGAGCCAGATTGCCAATTCTATAGGAATCCAGCATCAATAAGGGTAGCTTCCGGGCACTACTGAGGTGAACTCGAAGAATCAGAAGGACTGCAAGGCAATCACTTTGAGGTCTGGGACGAGATACAAGGGTCCCGAGATAGTTTCGGATGAGTTTGGGGGAGAAACTGAGTAGAATGTCGCGGAGGACGCCTCTATTTCGACCGGCGCACATCACGCATCGGTCGATGCATAGGCCCGACGTGAGTTGGGATCGAGTGACAAAGAGGAGTCGACACAGGCTTCGATAAGAAGGCGCAAGTCGATCAACGCACGAAGATGCATGCAGCGACCGACGCGACATCAAGTCGGTCGAAACAGAGGCCCAAACTGGGTGAAAATCTGAAGAAAAATGAAGATCTAGTCACTCCTATGCCCTTCCCTCAGAGGTTTGCCAAGCAGAAAGAAGACTCGAAGTTTGCTAGGTTCGTGGAGAACTTAAGGAAGGTCAATATCAACATTCCACTGATAGAAGCACCGAAAGAGATTCCGGAGTACATGAAGTACCTCCGGAAGTTGATGAGTGGCAAGAAGCAGTTCGTGGAGAACGAAACTGTGAAGATCCATAAAGAATGTAGCTTGTTGCTGCAAAAGCAAGTTCCTATAAAGAGAAGCGATCCTGGCTGCTTCTCTATTCCTGTGGAGATTGGTGGGATTTAATTTCAAAGGGTTTTGTGCGACACTGGAGCAAGCATAAACTTCATGCCCCATTCGATCTACAAGCACCTCAATATCGGAGAAATGAGGCCTACTACAATAACTCTGCAGATGGCGGATCGCACAGTATCCCGTCCCATGGGCATACTCGAAGATGTACTCATTCGTGTGGGGCATCTTATTTACCCTGCAGATTTTGTAGTATTAGACATGAAGGAAGACGAAGCCATGCCCATGATCTTAGGGCGTGAGTTTCTAGACACCAGTGCGGCTATCATTGACTGTCGGAATGGTGAGATCACACTCCGAGCCAACGACGAGAAGATCACTTTTGTGATCGACAAAATTAAGAGAAAGACGGAGTGCAATCGGATCTCAACTACTGAGGAAGAAGAGGAAAATGATTCTGAATTTGAGGATGATGAGGTTGTTGCTATTGAATGGGAGCGAGGGAATGAGATGGCAAAATCGGCAATTACACCATCTCTTTCCGAGCTCACCATTGTGATCAAGGATCGTCGAGTCTACATGGTGGATGCCAAAGGTCGGTAAGTCTGGACCCGACCTCCATGGTGATCATTGCAGGTACCGTCGAGCCACGACATTAAAAAAGGCACTTGTTGGGAGGTAACCCAATGTTTATTGTTCTATTTCTCAAGTTCCCTTAAATTTTTGTGCTTGTTTTGTTTTGCTTGTGCTAATTTTATTTTGCAGCATATTAAAAAAATCGATGGAGAAACTCTCTGTATCGACCGACGCAGCCTGGCGTCGGTCGACATAGAGAGGCCGACGTGATGGACTTCGACCCGAGGTAGGAGTCGACAAGAAGGCTCCACATCGGCCGATGTGGACCTGCGTCGGTCGACGCGGAGTGCCAGCAGCTGAAAATCAACGTCGCGCAAATTTCGAAGACTCTGGGGGATAAAAAGTTGATGTCTGAGATCAACTGCCAGGTACCGTTCCCTCCCTGGTCTGATTTTCAAACTTATCCCACTCTCTGAGTTGGAAATAAGTTTGGGGGATGTGAACAAGAGATGAAACGTTCCATCTATTATTTAGTACGCTTTCAGTATTAAATTTTTGCCTAGAATTTTTAATTATGATATTTTAGTGGGAAAATTTTTGAGTTTTGATACAACTTGAGCATGAATGTGAGATAGAATCAATTGATAGCTGAGTTTGAATTGATTGTGACTGTGGTTAATTGCCTATGAATGTAAAATACCGCATGATATGATTGGTTTGAAACTTGCACTTGCATGCTGATTGAGTTGATCTGAAGTCTAACTGTGGAAGAAAATTTTAAAAACCTTGCGTGAGACTTTTGAGCCTTATTTCGTTTGATGTGAGATTCACATGTATGTTTTTATTTCTCTAAAACTTGCTTATTTTCTATTTCGAGACTGCATAGTGTGCACAAGTTTAGGAGATGATATTAGGCTGTCTTTGTTAACCCAATATCCTAAACACTGGCCCTTCACAATTAAATTTATCCTAGTTAGCCACTTTGAGCCTTTACAATTGTTCTGTCCTTGCCTATGAGCTTATGAATGGTACTGGTTTCGCTCGTGTCTTGAGTTGTGGTATGTATGGGGTGGATTTGTAGTGAATTGGAGAAGATATGATAAATTAGTGGTTGGTGCAAGATGTTTGATAGAAAAGCTCAAAAAAAAAAATTAGAATTCTCATAAGTTCACTGAAAAAAAAAAAAAAAAGAGAGAGAGAGACAAACTGTCAAAAGAGCATAAGAGATACAATAAGAGCTAGAAAAAAAAAACTGAGTTTGTTGTAAGTTATTTTTATGCACTTCAATAATATGTTTTTCCTTGATTTTCTATGTGCTATGAGTGGCTAGAAATCCCAGCGGGTTCTAGGGCTATGAATAATCAATCTTGAATGCATGTTTAGATTAATCAACTCAATTGGCATGGTTTGAATTCCTGGTTTAATTAATAAAATTTAGAATTGATGAAGATCGAGATATGAAATTAATTTTAGGTTTATAGTTCCGAAAGAAGAAGATTAATAACAGGAATAGGAATATTAATACAATTGAATTATGTCCTTAAAAGAAGAATTAATTGTAGGGAATAAATCTGATGTTTTTATGAGGTTGATTATTAGTGTGTTCTTGAGGCCGACCAAGCATATATAGTCACATAATAGTAACCTAGACCATAATTGCCCGATTTAGGAATTATAGTATTTTATTCTGATTTCCCACCATTGCTGAGTTTATAGATTTTGCATGTATCTGATTGGATTATTTGCCCTGGAATCTCTGTTCTTTAATATTGCTTTTCAAAACTCTTTAAATTCAGTTTATGTTATCTTTATTTTCCAAAACCAGCACCTCAAATTCTGTTTACTCAAACAATAAATCTTGAACTAGAATTAGTACATGAGATAATTTTCCCACTCAATTTTCTTGGGTTCGACAACCTTCAGGTTTATAAATTTATTTGCCATTGTGTTTATTGCAATTAATTTGTAGTTTTCACAGTGATAAAAAATCTCTTCTAGTTTTGCCTTTGGGAACCTTTCAACTCTATATACCATGAAATTATACACATAAGATCATCTGTTTGAATTTTGATTATATTTTATGTGGGTAAAATTATAATAATATATTATAATTTAAATTTTATTTTTTAAAAGAATTTTTTTTAGCAAAAATGTAATTGCATTGATTCACCAATAATTGTGCAAATATCTAACACATTATTTTGAAAGATTGGGAGCATGCTAATGTGTCAATTTTATTACATTAAAGAATGAATTCAAAGGTCAATTCAATAATAATGAATATCAATTTGTTTATTAAGCTCTTACAATTTGTTTTTGAGCATCTTTCCAAATATTTTTTGTTAATGGATTCATGTAAATCTATATAATATACTAAAACGATTCCGTACCTTTCCCGCCTAAATCGAGCCCAAAAAAGTAAAATCAACCCAAAATTAAGATTATAGCTATTTGCCAACTATTAATTACTGCAGCTTTAATAAAGTGAAAAGCCACCATTCCAAAGCTGTCTTGCAATTCAAATTTAGATCTCATCATTACAAACTCCTATCATAATAATCGAAGAGTCGAAGGCTGAAATCAACTCCCTTCAGCCCCCTTCTATCTTTTCCAATAACCAGTTCATCCCTCCAAGCAACCTAGAGAGAAATAAGAGGTTGGTATATGTTTTTCACTGGAGCAACTCAGCTGCGGCTGAGCCAAGATAGATTGGCAAAGTGGGCTGGTCAATCCCGGCTCAGGTCTCCATGGAGCTGTAGTGCAGCCGCGATGGGATGTTGATCGGCTCTATCTCTGTCACAACCAGATAAAGCAAAAGAAGCACAACCAAGGGTTCGGATGCGGCAATGTAAGAATCAAGAATCTAATATATCCCATTTAAAGAGTTCGTTTATATATTATTTTATGGAAAATATGTCTTAGAGCTCTTTGATTTCTGGTTCGTTGTCTGTTCTTTCTATTTTCACAAGTCATTTTTTTATTTTTAAAGTGATGTATTACTAGGAAAATATCTAATAGCTATTATATTTAAGGCAGAGTAATTTTCCACTGAAGATAATTATGCCCAAAACTTCAGTGTCTTGCTACTTTCTTAAGCCATGTAAGATAGAGAAAAATAATTTGATAAAATACTTGAGCACTTCTACATTTAAATGTTTAAAACAATCAACTTTCAATGTTTAAAATAATCAACTTAAAATATTGTGTAAATATTAATATAGCCTGCAATTAATTTATTGACTACACTTCCCTAAAAAAACCATTGACTTCACAATATTTATTAAAAGTTTTGCTCAATGAGATCGTATTTGTGAAATAATATGGCAATGAGATATTTAAAAAGTGGTGCTATAGTTAAGATCTTCTTCATTTTCAATTGTAATTGAATGAAAAAAATAAATTGCGGTGCTATTGTAAAACTTTTAAATATTGATTTATAATTGCACAAAGTTGTGATATAGCTGAGGATAAAAGATATGTTATAATTACAAATTTATGAAAAAATAATGTTATAATTATCAAAATTAAAAAACATATGTTATATTTACCCGTTAGTAAAAAGTTGTGTTGTCATATGCAATTAGCACCACTTTTTTTTTGGTTTATCAATGCCAACGAATTGGGTTGAATTATAAATATTTGATTACTTGATTATATCATATAAATTTCTAAGACGCAATTATTATCAACTTTCGAAGCAATAAATTAAAACATTTTCGTGGGTGGTGATTGGTATATTTTCAAATCCAACTGCGACTATTAGTATTTAAAGACATATTTTTGTTGGAATTAAGTCTTAAAATGCATTTAGATGTAGAAATGTACAAACATGTCTTCCTCAAAAAAAATAAAAATAAAAATACAAACATATGTCAATTTTAACTCCCCGTTATAACAATAATATTATGTTTTTTCTTCATTGGCCTATTTATGAACCCAAAAATATTTGTTATATGTATGTATCATTACTACTATTATTAAATACCTTACTTTTATTGACTAAGAGCATATATTATTATCTAGCGTTTGTTAATAATATTAAAAAAGATATTCGGAACTTTTATTAGAAGTATGCAGTTTATATTTATATCCTTATTTAATATTCTTACAGTTTTTTACTTTTATTTAGAAGTGGGTGGGTAATACTTAATTTTTTTGAAATATAAAGTAATATTTTTTAATATAGGTAAAATATGAGATAAGAATAAATTTATTTGGATAAAAACATATTAATATATTTTTTTTCAAATACACACCCTTATATTTTAAACTTTAAATATATATTTCCAAAAAAGAACTCCACAAGATTATTGGGTTTCAACATACAAATAGTCTTTAAAGGTTTTGATATAGCTTCTATATACTCCCTCCGTCCCGAGTAAATTGTCCACATTTTCTTTTTCGTCTGTCCCACAATATTAGTCCAATTTATTAAAATAGCAAATTTTTCACACTCATCAATAAAATATTCATCCCACTACCACTCACATACCTTGGTTATCGTGCCCGATCAAATATGGACAATTTGACCGGGACGGAGGGAGTAATATATAAAATATATTAAAGGAGAATAGTAGTCTATTAACTGTTCACACCAAAAATAAAAATCAGTTTTTATATATATTTTATTCATTATTTATTCTATTGTTAAACATATATACAATAATCATTAATAAAATATAGTAAAATTATATTAAAATCATATAATATTATTTATGGGATAATATTTAAATCAAATTCCATAAACTTCGTGTTTAATATACTTATTTTTTTATTAGATTTATATATATATATATATATATATATATTTATATATATATATATATATATATAGTTTGACATATAATATAGAAAATATTTTATATTATAATATATTAAATATAATATTGATAAATAAAAATTAAATATATGCAAAAGAATTGTTACAAAAAGTTAAAATATATAACTTTGTCAATTATATCATAATATTATAAAATACGATATCATATATTTGATTCGCGCATCGCGCAGGTGTAAATCTAGTTTTTATATAGAAAGAAATCCCTCCTAATTTTATTGATGTGGGTTTGCTCCAAATGAACCAGGGAATGTTGCACAGCCTCAGGTTGCTGGAGTGCCTGCAGGCCATCATTATGGTAAACCGCGGCCTTCAGCTGGGCCACGAAGATATCCACCTGTTGGAAATCCTTCTGGAGGAGGGTACCCCAATCCAAATCGTGGTCAAGGTGGTGGAGTTTATGGCAGGGGATCATATCCTCCTCAAGGATGGGCTCTCCCCCTATAGTTGTAGCAGCAGCATGCACGGAGCTGGTCCTCGAGGTGGTGGTTATGGATCTGGAGGCCCTAATTACCCTGGCGGCGGTCCATATGGGAGTTCTGATGCTGGACTTGGCTCAAACATGATGTCTGGGAATCGCAACCAGCATTTCTAATGTATTTGTCCATACGTTCCACTGGCGCGCGCTTGATTTCCCTCACAGTTATGTTGGTGTAGTGCCTCTGGAGAAAAATACCTATTTAACCACAAATCTAGATATGTGGTCACCAAAATAGGTTGACTTTTTTTTGTGGACGCAAATAACCATTTCGGTAGTTAGACTACCGAATCAGTGTGATTTTACAGTGATTCGGTACTTAAAGTACCGAATCAAATTTATTTATCTATTTTAATTATAATTATTTATCATAATTAAAAATTAATTACTTGTAAAGATGTTTTACATCAATTCAGTACTTTAACGTCCGAAACAAAGTCGGTTTGAAATAATTCGGTAGTTAAACTACCGAATCAGATAGTCACATAAAATTAAAATTTAAATAAATCATATTTTCTAACAATTCGGTACTTAAAGTACCGAATTAATTGTGACAATATTTATTTTTTAATTCAATCTAATAAGAATCTTAATTTGATAAGCTTTAATCTAAACACATTATTATCACGTGACTTTATTTTGAATTATCATATTGTATCGAAAATTGACACCACCAATTATAATCATAAATCGTGATTGATACACTTAAATTTCATTTATAATACTTAAATATAATAATTTTGTGCAACGCACAAATGAAATACTAGTATATACCAAATGAAAATAGTGAAAATAAAATTTTTCCCGCCAAAAATATTATATCAATTTTTATTTTATTTATTATTTCTTCTATTATAACATAGATACATAGTAAATAATAATAAAAATATAACAAAATTATATTCGAAACACGTGCAGGATATTCCTTCCGCCATTGGAGCTTCCATACATAGAGTAGCCATTAATCTTGTAGATGGTGATGATGATACAATAAGAAAACTATGTACGGCAGAGCTTAAGAATCTTAGATCCTTTTTGTTTCTTTCCAATCACCACCGGCCTACTTTGGGAGGAGCTGATTTTGCAAATATAATCAATTTGGACAATTCAAAACATTTGAGGATTCTTATGTTCGATGGAGTTGAATTTGAAGATTGGAATCTACTGAGTACAGTAGGTAAACAAATCTATCTCAAATACTTGAGCTTAAGATGGTGCAATGTGCAAGAGCTACCACAGCATGTATGCAACCTGCCATTCTTGCATACCTTAGATTTGAGGATATGGGGAGAAAACAAAATGAAATTGCCAAATCTGATTTGGAAGATGAAAAGGCTAAGACATTTGTTTCTTCCTGATGAGATAGAAGTGATTGGAGTAGATAAACTAATACTGTATGGGTTGAATGAGTTAGAGACATTGGAAGGAATCGATAGTAAGAGTGTTTGCATTGCAGACGTCATTAGTTTGACGAATCTTCGTAGGTTGTGGGCTGTAATTGAAGAAGATACGAATGGTTTGTGTGAGATTGTGGAGTACTTGAGAAGCAATAAATGCAAATTGCACGAGACTAGACTTGAAGTTAGGTCTTGTGAATTGAGAAATGTTCTGGACAACCTGTTGATGATCAGTTCACTCCTTAGTTTGGTAATCAAAGATTGTGAAATTGGGTGTAACCTTCCATCGTATAAGCAAGGTATGAGCCCCAATTTGTTTTTTTTAAGAGTTGTAAATTCTAAGATTGTGGGAGATGTGATGGATGTATTGGGGAAATTTCCAATGTTACGATTGCTCTTGTTGGAAGGAGAGATATTTGAAGAAGGGGTGAAGGTAGAAATGAGATGTGGCGCGAATTCATTTCCAGAACTCAAGAGTCTTTCACTTCGTGGATTGAAAAACTTACATAAATGGGAGGTGGAAAAGGGAGCAATGCCCAAACTTGGTCTTATACGTATTGAGGAATGCAGGAATTTGGAGAAGCTTCCAGATGGTCTGAAGTTCATCTCCACTCTTGAAGATTTGCATTGCTGGAATATGCCAATGGAGTTCAAGGATAGATATAAGAGAGGAGGGGAGAATGGTGATGGTGAAGGAGAAGATTATGCCAACATCTCTCACATCCCTTATTTGGATATTCATTAACAGCTCTACAAATAATCAATGGGAGTAAGAGGTTCCGTGTGGTTCGGATATGGGCTCGACACCTTTTGTATAGTGTGTTTCCTTATTATTTCTCTCTATATTCTTCCTTTCTTTTTTTTCTGTTGTTAATGTGGATTTAAGTACATGTATTGCAGTCCGAGAATATGCCACTTCCTCATTAGATTTTGTCCCAGTTTTTTAAAATTATGGAATTATGTCCAGAGTTTACCTAATTAGTTAATTTTGTCCCAATTTTTTTTTTTTTAAATTATGGAATTATGTCGTGATGTTTAACATATTAGGTAAATGTGTCCTCCGTTAGTAACGACGTTAATGTCGCGCTAAGCCACATTAAATATCGACGTGTCAAATGACGTGCTTTTTTATTTTTATTTTTAATTGATGTTAGTTTAGGAAATCTTGTCCCAATTTTTATTTTGTCAGGAAAACATATTCTAACGTTTAATCTATTCAATAAAATTATTATTCATTTTTAATAAAATTAATTTCGTATCAAGTCAGATAATAAATATTTATATATCAATGACAATATAATTTTTTAATTGATATTGCTTTTTTCAAAATCAAAAAAATTAAAAATGAAGATTTTTAGTAAAACAATGTCATTTGAAAAACTTATCAATTAAAAAATAAAAGAAAAAATCATGTCATCTGACTCGTCTGCATTTAACGTGTGACTGAGTGCAAAATTAACTTCGTTATTAACTTAGGACATATTTAACTAATATACTAAACATTGGAACATAATTCCATAATTTTAAAAAATTAGGACAAAACCACCTAATTAAGTAAACTTTAGGATATTTTGAAAAGTTTTCTCATATATCAAATATCAAAACTATGGTATCACAAATTTTTTTTTATATTGTAATATAATAATATTTTTTTATATTATGTTATTTTAAATTTCTTAATTTGAATTAAAAGATCATATATTTTCATATATCTCTCATATAAACTATTTCATTCATATTAAGTATTTACATCAATTAAATTACTTCTTTCATTGTATAAATTAATTCATTGTTTTATATTGTTGATCCGCCTTATTTTTTCTTAAAAGAAACTAACTTTCCACTAATGCATTAATATACAAGTTTATATTAAATAAGATAATACATGTATTATTTTGTTTATAAATAATATATATTTTTTAATTCATGCAAAAAAAAATCATCAAATAAATCCAAGCAGGTGGGATTTGGAAGAATATTACTTGGATATTTTAAAATTAATATTTTATGATGACATAGAATAGTATTATTTGTCCATGTAGAATTTTTGTACCGGAATTTTGATACATAGGAAGATTTTCAATATTTAGATCTTAAATTGTTATATTCAAAAGTTAGATAAATTTAAAAATTCAATAAATATTTGGAATAGATTTTTGTATTTTCCCAACAAAAAAATTAGGATGGTATTTGCAAATATTGTGTCATTTTATTAATAGTAGGAGATAAATAATTCCAATTGAGTAAGCTCAAGAAAGATGACATCAATATTCCTCGACCAACTTAATATAAAATATACAGAAAATGAGAAAGTCTTGGCATGCTTGTGTTCTATTATTTTGTCCAACAAAATTCTTCCACCAACTAACCCTCTGGTTTGGTGGCTCAATGGAGGTACAGCTTCAAAACTTTCAACAAAGTAATGAATCAGTAGAAGAAACTAAGGAATTAGGCAAAAACTTGAGTTAGGCAGGCCTAAACGGTTTAGGCGGGTTTTATCCTACCCAAATGGGTTCACCCATCCCAAATATGCATAGTTGATCTATGGACTGGAAGAGTTTGGATTTAGGACTTATTTTAATTGATTGTTCTCATATATGTCTCCAACTTTTCTGGGACAATGAGACCAATAAATGAATTGCAATTTACAGTGCAGAATAATCAAATTCCCAACTAAATAAAGAAGATTCAGCATAACAAATTTTCTCTAAAGTAAGTGATTGTAGAAAATCATCAATTTTTTTGTTATAATGAATTAAGTAACCTTTCTCCCTGGAAATATGTGATTGTAACCTCTTGCATAGTATTCCTCTGTCTCTCTCACTCTCTCTCCCCAGCATGAATACAAGCAATAACTCCAATTCTGCAGATAGAATGTTGGACTGAATTTCCAATACCAAAGGGGTAACATCGACAATGCATGAGCTTGTGCTCCTCTTCTTCTTCTTCTTGCTCCTCTCATCCACTCTTCTGATAACCGCTCAGCAAACTCATCTTCATTGACAAGATCACACAGTTTCTCTGTTTCAGATTTTTGGCCACAGCTTCAGGATGAAAGAGATTATTCTCCAGTGTTTGTGGCGCCTCAAGATGGACAAATGGAAGCCGACAAGATCACTCAGCAACCAGATGATGTGGATTTTGATCAGTCTGCTGGTTATGTTACAGTTGATCAGAGCACTGTTTTATTATTTTGTGGATTCTCCTTCCAATTCTTCTACAAAGCCTCTGGTCTTGTGGCTCAATGGAGGTAGAATGATCTTCAAGACATTCAGTCATGATCTATGCCTAGGAAATCATTAATCATTACAGCTTTATTGCATTTCTTTGAGGATCCATAGCTGTTGTTATGAAGATATGACTGAATCAAACAATTGATCAGACTTGCAAAATATTTAAGTTTTCAGGCCCCGGATGTTCTTCTCTTGGATATGGAGCCATGGAGGAATTGGGACCTTTCAGAGTGAATAGTGATGGCAAAACTCTATTCAGAAAACAACTATGCATGCATGGAGCAATGGTGGGACTTGAGATTATCAACTCCCAAATAGCATAAATGCAGAGTTGTGAGCTGAAGCTTCTTATTTATATGAAAACTCTTGTAGTGGCAAATGTGATTTTCTTGGAGTCCGCTTCTCCTATTCAAACACAACTGCCGATTATAACATCACTGGTGATACGAGCACTGCCAAAGATGCCTACACGTTTCTAGTGAACTGTCTGGAGAGGTTCCCTCAACACAAAACCCGGGATTTCTACATCACCGGGGAGAGTTATGCAGGCCATTATGTGCCTCAGCTAGCAAACACCATTTTGCTCACAAAACAAACTGTGATCAATCAATCTAAAGGGTGTTGCTGTAAGTTCATCTCTTAGGAGTTTTATTTTCTGTTCAATACTTTGTCAATCTTCTCATCATCTGTAATCACTGTTGGAGATGTTTTCCAGATAGGGAATGCACTGATAGACGACACGAGCATGGGTCCAGGGCACTATGATCATGTGTGGGCACATGCCATGAACTCGGATGAGACACACTCAAACATCTTCAAATTTTGTGATTTTGCAAATGACTCAGCGTCCGATGAATGCTATAGTTATGCAGAGAAGTGGAATGAAGAGATAGGGAATATTGATATCAACAACATTTATGCACCAGTCTGCCTGGAATCTGTGTTTAAGAATGGCTACATGGCACTGTAAGAGATTACTTGTCACACATAAACTCGCAATAAATATAAAAAACTGAATCTGGCCTGTCTAAACTCTGCTAGTGGCAATGCTCCTTAGGTGTTTAGAAAACTAAAAAATTTCTATTGGAGTACCTGGAAGAGAATCTTGATGGATACGATCGAGAAGAAGAGTAAATCGTATATAGGCCGAAACATGCCAAGGCACATGCATCTGTGCCAAGTAAATGAGCAAAGAATTTTGGCACATTCCGCAGCTTATTGGTCTCTGCTTGTTTATCATACAAAACCTCTGCCCAAGAAGTCCATAAGTTCTCCCCTTGCTGCAACACTCCAAAAGCATAATGCACAACTACATCTGGACAGATGACCAATTGCAGGAAACCATTAGATATCAGTTACATTTTCACAGCAATACACATGCATCAAAACTCAGCAAGTAAAGATCTAAATCACAACATTGTCAAATTGCTGACCGCAAAGATTTAAGAAACATCCCATGAAGTGGACAGAATAATTTTGCAACCGAATTAATAAAAAATGCCAGATCAGGACCCACCTCCAGCTCAGTGCAACCGAAGGTAAAAGTAAAAGATAGGAGAAGTCAGTCAGGACCAAGATATACCTAAGCTGTTCTCAGCATCTATCTCGTCCAAAAGAGAGACTTCATGAGTTAATTGATCTTCCTGCTCCACCAGATCAAGTGCATTAATAGACCTTTTCCTTAAATAATGACCCAAACATTTCGATATAGTGAAGTATAATCATAATTTATATTGTTTATATAGTTCAAAAAAATAAATAAAATTATAATTACAATTTACAATAATCAATAATTACAATTCAATTTACAATCTAAAACAAAATTGTAAGCACAATAAATAATAATTAATAGTTACAATTCATATAATAAATAAATAAAATTTACAATAAACATACAAAATAAAGAATAATTAAGATTCACAAACAACATAAATTAACAATAAAAAATTGAGATTTTAAAAATAAATAATCATAATTTGTAAATTATATTGCATTAACGATGTTGTATGTAATGATAAAATATCAAAATTGAAAGCTGAATTGAACATAAAAAATTGACACCACACAAATTTTTTTGTTTACAATTATTTACTTTTCAATTTGATTTTCTTAATTTATAATAAAAGTGGGGCCATCCCAACTAAAATCTTCATTTAAAATTTAAGCAGCGGAATTCGAAGGTGTTCTGACAATTCTTGCAACAAAACAAATCATCTCAGAATGATAATAATGCTATTAAGATGTGAAAAGGGCAAATTTAAAAAACAAATGAAAATCTATTTGAGTACCTGGAATAGAATCTCCATAAATTAACTCCACCGGCTTCGGAATAATTTTGTAATTTAAAATGACCGATTAGGCGTAGGAAGAAAATGGTTTTGGAAGAAAATGGTTGCCAAAAAGGGTGATGAAAACCACGGATTTTACATTCTACCCTACTTACAAAAATCTTCTTTCTCGAAAATTAAAAACTTTGTTAAAAGAGTTCGGATACTTATTCTTTATCCCCTCCTCCAATTCCAGTGGCTTCTTTGGGTTCGGATACTTATTTTATTTGCTGTTTGTATCTTCAATCTTCATTCACTTGTAGTTTAATTTTATTTGCTGTTTTCATTTTTCAAATTATATTTCATTTTGTATTAATAATAATAATATTTATTTGTCAAGTAAATTTTAGTATATAATAATTTATTATTATAATTATTAATATAAATATTTTTTAATTTTTTAATAAATATTTTTAAATTTTTTATATTTTATTGGAAGATAGAGAAATGAATATTTTAACTATAAGTTTAGGTTGGGTTGGATCATTGATGAATAGTAAATAATATTAGGTTGTATATTGTGTATTGGATGAAAGAAAAATGAATATTTTAATAAATAATTGGCTCAAGTTGGGTTACTGATGAGGAAAATCTAAGGTTGGAAATTTAAATTCATTTAATATATTCTAATTGGGGATTAATAAACCCTATTTTGGATGGGTGAACCTATTTGAGTATGGATAAAACCGGCCTAAATCGTTTAGGCGTGCCTATCGTAAGTTTTTGCCTATTATTTGGATCAATAGGGTCAAATAATTGGACTTCGGACCCTTAATGGTCTTCCGATTCATGCCTTTGTAACGTCGTTAGATCCAGCTTTCAACAATAATATAGTTAAATAGACGTTCTATCGTGGTTTTATTTCCGTTGCAAAAGGTTAGATTTTTGCGGGATGTTACATATTTTTCAATAAATTACATAAAATATGGGCATCTAATTGGCTGCCTACACTGCCTATGCTTCATTTTTCATTTTAAAATAGAATATATTAATTTAAAATTCACGTATCAAAATATTCCAAATATCTCAGAACAAAAATTAAGACCGTCACCAATTACTTTCACCAGTTATACTATGAGTGAGTGACGCCTAACTTCATTTCTTTCAACAATTATTGTGCTTCAGTATATAGTTCAACATACTGCATTGTCCAAATGAAACACAGGAATTTTCATTTTTAATTAAATCAAATATTTTCAACTGTAAAGCACAAATCAAAAAGTCTACCACATCAAGTGTTT